>VWYO01001144.1:10202-30001 GCA_013400275.1 Rhadina sibilatrix | reverse complement strand
AAAAAAAAAAAGGAATCATTTGATCTCCACCTTCAGCTTGAGGAAAATTATCATTTCCAGCACGTTAGATCCTACCTGTAGCCTCATCAAGCCTCCTGCTTGCAGCTGCTCTTGCTGTGTGCAGGGAAGTCTCTATTGTGTGCAGAGATTCCCCTTTGTTTGATGCCCAGAGGATGTGAGACTCTTGCTGCTGCTGCTGCTAGACTGGCACTTCAGAGGATGTGAACCCCAGCAAAGGCTTGCAGACTCCTCCTGGCACCTTTGAAGTACTAAAGTGGTGACAGAGAGGCTGCACCAGGCACCTGCTGCTTGAACACTCCCGTGGGGAGCTCTGAGAGAGGTTCAGGCTGGCCTGTGGCAAGTCCTGACCTTGATTATTTGATTTTTCCCTGTGCAAACATCCGGAGCTGGCAGGAGCAGCCTCACTCCTGAGCTCTCAGAACCAGAGCTGCTTCCTGGGAAGGAGGAAAGGCAGGACCTGGAGCTCTCCTGGAGTGCCACGTCCCTGTTTAATGCTCCTGCTGATGGAGGACCTGCAGTGCTGCTGATGGTTGCAGCCCTGGACATGGATGGCTGGCAAGAGAACATTCCCATCATCCAGCCTTCCCTTTAATCCCAACACTGTTGCTTTAAACATCTCTCTGGATGTTTGAATTAAAAAAAAAAAAAAATTAAAAAAATTATAGAAGGTATCAAGGATGTGCACAAGGCCTTGGACCTCGGTGCCCTGGCCACCCTTCCCAAGCACTGGGTGTTATTCTCTCCCCTCTGACGAGAGGAGAAGCTCCTAAAAAGTCCATGCACTCCTCCATTTGCCTTTCTGGGTTAAGATTTTTGTGGAATCACACAAAACCTTCCAGAGCAGCTCCCAAACCAGCTAATTCTTGAACATCACAGAGAAACTGAGTCACATCATCTCGTTCCAGCCACCAAACCCAGTCACATAAATCTCATTCGTGGTGTTACATTTTACATTCCCCACGGCGTTACACTTAGGCTGGCCCAAGTTCTTTGGCTTTAAGGGTCATTTTCTGCTTCTGCCAGGGGAAATCACAGCCAGGCCCCAGAGGAAGGATGTGACAGGATGAGTGTGGCAGGGTAGGGCCCAGGGGTCCCATCACACAGCCTCACATTTAAACCAGAGCAGCTCCAGCTTGCCCCTCCTGGGATCTAAATAATAACATCCCTCAAAACAGCATTTCCTCACTGATGAGCAGGCAGCTCTCATGCTCCCCTCAGCTGCCTCAAGGGAACCTTCCAACAGCCTGAAATGCCTCCAGTTAGTTGTTTAAGGACTGTGCTTAGGAGTAGTGCTTGTTCTGAGGGAAAATCAGGGTTTGTGCTCCGACATGAAGCTCAATTAAGCCTTGTCTGTGCTCTGTTACAGGCAGGGCAGGTTGGGCTTCAAGCCCGGCTCAGATCAGGTCCTTGCTGAGCACAAAGAGCTGGATGGAGGAAAGGCTCTTGTCCCACTGCCTCCCTGGGTCTGGGAAGGACTCAGCACATCCTAAATATTGAGCTATCCAGCAGCACCAGAGTGAAATAAATTGGATTGCTTCAGGTAAGAGGGTTTGATCCAGCGAAATAAAAATCATATTAATCATGTTAATCCCAGTGGGAGACACCTGGCCCAGGAGCGGGGAGCAGGGCAGGGGTGCAGAGCCCTGAGCCTCCTGCACGGCAGCTGAGAAAACCTAATTATCTTTGCTTCCCTTCTTGCTGGAGGTTAAGGTGAGGCAATGAAAAATTCCGGCCCTGGCAGTGATGTGGGAGACCATTTGCATGATTTTAATTGCATCTTTTGGAGCCGGGGCCTTTCCTGGGGTAGATGTGAGCGCTGCTCACTGAGGGTGATTTACTGACTCACCTCAGCCAGTGCCTGCAGCCCTCAGGGCACAGAAAGCACAAAGGAGAAGGCAAAGACGCTCCTGCTCCTTGTGTCCCTGTGCAGGAACCTTCCCACACCAGCTGCTGCCGGGAAGTTTGCCCAGAGCTAACTGGGAATGATGCTGCCTTTCCTTCACCCGGCCCAGTCAGAGAGCAGCATTCCCAAGGCTCTCCCTGCATCCACCTGCCTTTCCAGAGCCCCTGCTCCAGGCTGCTGTGTCGGGCCAGCTCCAGAGCTGATGGATCTGGCTCGGGGCAACACCAGCACCACTGGTGTGGCCACCCCAAAGCTGCTGTGCAGTGACCTCAGAAAGCACAGGACACACAGAGCCTGCAGGACACACCGGGAGCTCTGCAGGGGTGGGAGGAGCAGATGGCTCTACTGAGGTGGATCTGACCTTGCTGAGGTGGAGATGGCCCTGCTGAGGTGCAGGTGGCCCTGCTGAGGAGGAAGATGGCCTTGATGAGGTGGAGATGGCCCTGCTGAGGTGGAGATGGCCCTGCTAAGGAGGAGATGGTTCTGCTGAGGAGGAGATGGCCTTGCTGAGGTGGAGATGGCCCTGCTGAGGTGGAAAGTCCAGCGTCCAGATGCACAGTCACCAGCAGGTGTATGGCTGTAGAGCCCAGGAGGGCGTGCACTGTGCTGACTATTAATCAAGTCCTGCTTTTAGGCCACAGACTGCAAGTGGCTTTGGGCAAGACATATTTCAAAGTACTTTACTTGCCTAAAAATAATCCCCCGAAACAGGTCTATGCCTTTTTTAATTTTTTTTTTTCTTATTCAAAGCCGCATCTGTGGAAGCAAAACACTCTTCAGATGGTCAAACAGAAGGCAGGATAATCTCTTCCCATCCCCTTTACTCTGAAAAACACCTCCGTGGGGCACCAAGGTGGGGAAATTCCTCTGGAGTGGAAAAGGCTGCTCTGACCAGAGAACAGGAGGAGCTGGGACCTCCTCCAGCAAGCACCAAACCAAAGGGAGACGAAGCAGAGGGGCAGGCAAACCCAGCCTGGCAAAGACTCACATTCAGCTTTGGCACAGATGAGGCAGGCGGTGGTGCAGTTAAAGAAATTCAGGATTCCTGCCACGGCCACGCTGATGTCGGTGTTGCTGGGGTGGAGGTTGAGGGTGGTGAACCTCTGGAGCTGCAGCTTCAGGAACTCCTCCGGAGCCACTCTGAAGTGAGGAACCTGAGCGTGGGGAGGAGGAAAGAAAATATAATTAAGGAGGAAGCCGAAATGAAAACAAGTAAATCTGCGATAAAGGGCCTGTGGTGTGAAACGCACAGCAGGCAGAAAGTGGAATATCCCAATAAAACTGCAGAAGTCAAGAGGGGAGGGTGGGATTCGTGCAGGAGCAGAGGAAAATAATTATCACAGCAACGAGAAGCCACGGGAAGGAGTGGAGCAGGAAAAGTCTTGCTGAGCCACTCAGCGAAAGGCAACGGGGACTGTGATTACAGCACAGGAAACCTTCCCTCTGAGTTCAACCTAATTAGCTGGGGCACTAATTGTAGCTGGGCCCAGCCTTCGTTTGGGAAGGATGCTGTGCAGGCAGGCAGGGACACAGGGGAACATCCAGGGCCCTGTGCTGCGAATCCAGCCCTGCCTGCTGCACGGAGGTGCCACCAGGTAATTAATTAGCAGAGATGAAGGCAAGAAGGAGATGACCCCGTGCTGGCGAGGCTGGGCAGAGGAGGAGCAGCTGCAGCAGCCAGAAGCTTTGGGCATTTCTGATCAACAGGAGGCCAGAGAGGGCTGGAACCACCAGTGCTGGCAATGCTGGGCTTGTCATCGATCCAGCAGGGCAGCAGCTGGAGCGGGATGCTGCTCCACGGGGAATTTTGGGAGCAGGGAAGGCGCAGGGCTGCCTCGGAGGTAGCTGTGCTGCACACCCCGCAGAGCAGGGCGTTTGGAACGGGCTGGCAGACACACAGATCGAGCCCAGACACTGCGGGCTCAGTCGGATAAAGAGAGGCAATCCTGTCTTTCCTTCTGCTGAGTGAATTATTTTGGAAGAAACAGAAGCCGGGGAAAGGGAAACATCTGCCACAGCTTTGTTAGCAGCGAGTCAAGTCCTCTTTCCCTCCATTATTGGTCCTTCCGAAGCCATCAGCCCCTGTCACCCACCTCTCTCCTCCTGGGAGAGCCTATTAGCAGCAGTGATGGCTGCTTTATTGACAGCAGGAGCTGCTGCTCAGCAGAGGGGAAGTTCAGGAGTAATAAGCTGCTATCTGCCTTGATTCCAGCCCGCAGCCCTCACCCAGGCTGGGCACGGCAGAGCAGACAGGGCAGCTCCTGGCAGCATCCTGATCACTCCTGGGAGCGATCCAGACCCAGCCTGTGACTGGGAGAGAGATGCAGACACGGGGGAAGGAATCCAGCAGCACATCAGCTCCCAGAGTGCCTCAATTCCCACCCCTGCCCTCATCCCCAGAGTCCTCCTCTCCTGCTCTGCCCCACTGCAACTCCCCTTTCTGGACAGGGGGAAGGGATTCTTTGGGCATGAGGGGGTACCACAGGACAGGTTCATCCCCCAGAGCATCAGTCACTCCACCTGGTGCTCGGTGCTTGCCTGGGGACTGTCGCCCTGTTCTTCTAAAGTTCTGCTAAAGCCTTCTGATGTTTACTTTTGCAATGGAGTTTCTCAGGCACTTTTCATGTAAACAACTATTGCTTTGCATTCCTTTCTGGAGGAGGAGAGAATTGATGGGCTGTTGGGTTGACCAGGGTGGTTGGAGAGGACAATTTTCTTCCTCCAACCCATGGTCACTGTTGGAATTCTATAAATGTCGAGGTCTGTAAATAAACTGCCTTGGACATCTCAGTGTGTGAGTGTCATTCTTCTGTGGTCCTACTGTAACAGGGGACACTGCTCCCTTTCCCTGAGGGGTGGCTGTAGGCACAGGGGGCTCTGGCTGGGCTCTGTGTCCCCTCTGACACAGAGATGCTCCTGGGATGGAAATCCCAGGGAGTTCCTGCAGGTGTCCATTGCTTGGAGGGCAGCCGAGAGAACCAAACACCTCAGCAGGACGCCAGGACTCACCTCTCCTTTCTGAAGAAAAAAAATAAAAATAAGTAAATCAGGAGCCTCAGATCAGAGACTCAGGATGAACCTGAACTTCAGAGGGAAAACGCTTGCAGAGTTGCTTTTCCTGGGATGGAGCACATGTCCAGGACATTTAGCAAGAGAAAACACTAAAATCACCCCCAGGGGACCCCTCCTGCTGCAGGCCCGTGCATCAGGCCTGAAAGATCCCTTCCATCTCCTCCACCCTCCAGGAACAACCACCAGCACTCGTTTGTGAATGCAAATTATTTACAATGCTCAGCCCCAGCCTCCTCTCCTGGAAGGCTGGGCTCCAGAGAGAGCCACTAAATGGCTGAGAGATGTTATCTGGCTTTAAAGGGATGAACTATGAGAAGAGAACTCAATTTCTCCTCCCCGAGTGCAGAGCCAGAGCAGTGCAGGATGGTTCGAGGCTTATAAAATATTAAATCCAGCACATAGTCTGGACATAGATAATAAAAGGGGTTGAAATGGATGGAACAGCAGTGAACATAAAGCTTCCCAAGTGTCTGCACGGAGTCACAGCAGGAGATTTGGGGTTGCATCCATCAGGGCAAAGCTTTGGGGTTCTCACCCCCCGTGGTGGGGATGGATGTGAGGGGAGCTGTGGATGCAGAGAGGAAAAGGGAGGCAGAACGAGGGAGCAAAGGGAAAAGGAAGGCATTTCAAAGGTCTATGCATTAGGAGGAGGGGTGATAAACCATGCTGTCCACTCTGGTCATCACAGAGGAACTTCTCCACTCACCTCTTTCTCCCCGCAGATGTTGCTGATGATCGAGCTGGAGGCTGGGCTGGAGGAAGGTCCCAGGACCCCCACCACGCCTTTAGGGAGAATCTGGCACACTGTGGGCATCAGAGAGAGGGAACAGAGATCAGAATCCATCCCAAATTCCAGCAGACAGTCGTGCTCACCGTGCCTGCTGCACCTCAGTAAGGACACGGCGTCATCTCCTTCACACAACACCCTCTCTGCCATTTCCAACCCCAAAATCCCTTTATTCCCCCTGCAGCACTGTCACTCTGCCTGTGGCACTTCCCATCTTCCCTCAGCCTTTTAAAACCCCACTCAAACTCTCCCCAAAGCCCCAGAATGTTCATCTCTGACCCTCTCTTGTACCAGCCCTTCCTGTCCCCAGGATGGAAACATGAACTAAACTTCATGGAAGATGCTACACACAGCAGTCCCCTGGCTTCAAAGCATCAAACAGACTTGTAGGAAATTCTCCCCTCATCTTTGCAGAGTTCAGTGGTAAAAAACAAGAATTTTCATCACTGGTTTTCTTTTTGTGTTGTTCTCTTCCTGGCAGTAGTTACAACTTCTGGCTCCCTGCCACCAAGGTTAGCAGAACCATAAAAAAAACCCCAACAAAATACCTGACAAAATGAAGTTCAATCTCTTCCTGGGTTAAACTCCTTGGTCCTTTTAATTCACAGCACAAATCCAGATGAATTTCACTCCCAGCTGGTGTCACCTCCCTGCTGCCATCCCTTGCATCACTCAGAACCCTCTTGAACAGGAGGTGAGAGCTCAACCCCTGAGCTCCAAAAGCCTCCTGAGAGCTGGCCACAGCTCCTTCTGCAATACCAGATCTCCCCCAGCATCCTCACACACTCAGCTTTTTTCCCCAGACAAAGCCATATTTCCTCAATTGGAATCTTTCTGAAGAAACTGGATACTGAAGGGGAGGAAGGAGGCACCAAAAGTGAGAAAAGAGGCACCAAAACTCTTCTGAGTTCTGGCCAGGGCAAGCTCACAACATTTCTGTGTGTGAAAACCAAGCCACTGCCTCCCAAAGCTGAGATTTTCAAGACAGGCACTCTTCGGTATCAAACCTGCCTCTTCCCCTGGCTTGCACCTCAGAGCAGCTCCTGTGAGGGTTGTGAAGAGCTGCTTGAGCTGGAAAAATTCAAATCTGAACATGTTTTTTTGGTAGTAAAGTGAATTTAGTCATCAAAACTGCTGAGCTACAGATCAGAGCAGGGGTTTTAGTAAATTTGAGTCTTCAAATCAGGGCTGGAAGTGGAAGGAAAGCTCGCTGGGGTGGTTTTAGAACAGCAAGGTTGGGGTTGAGTGTGGGGTTAGGGAAGTGAACATCTACAGTTTCAAGTTTTCCCAGAGGAGCTGTGGCTGCCCCTGGATCCCTGCAAGTGTCCAAAGCCAGGCTGGATGGGGCTTGGAGTGCCCTGGAAGTTGTCCCTGCCCATGGCAGGAGGTGGAACAAGATGATTTTGAAGGTTCCTGCCGATCCAAACCATTCTGTGGTTCTGTGATCTCTGGCCTTTAGACTCCTGAAGCCACCACAGCCTCACGACTGGAATATGAGGCCCAAATCACATTTAATTTGTCACTTCGGGGAATTGGTTTTGCTTCTCTTTTGAAGGAAAAACTCCTTATCCTCCCCAGTCCCTGCTGATTGCTCCGACTCCTTACAGAAAGTGCTCATGAAATGCAAACATCTCCTCTTGGGTTTTCCTTCCTTCTGAGCTCCCTCGCCCTCCAACAACTCAATCTCCTCTGGAACGAGGGATATTTTTCTGCAGCATCTTCAAAGGAATCCAGGGCTTGCTTTGCCTCCATGCTTAAAAAATTTACAGGCACTTAAACCTCTCCAGAAGATCCTTTTAAGTGAAGAGCACCAGCAGTTTGGAAGCCTGCTGTCTCAGCAGCACACACCAGCCCCTCTCAGCTCTGCCATTCAGCATCCACAAGCAAGGAGCTGCTCCAAGCCCTCCCTTATCCACAGGTCACCAGGACAAAGTTCCTGGGGAAAATTTTTTCCTCGTTGTGCCGTGCAGGGGAAAGTTTGGTGAGTGATTTTCTCCTCGTGCCCGCCAGCAGGAACAAAAAGTGGGTTAAGGAGCCATAGCAACGGAGTGGCAACAACTGGAGGAAGAAAAAGACCTGGCTTATCACTACCAGGGGGAAACATCCACAAAAATGAAGGAAAATGAATGGAAACAAAGTGGAGGTGCCTGAGGCAATGGTTTTTGACCACATTTGGAAAGCTCCTCTTGTAATCCAAGCACATTTCCTATTTCAGAGCGTTACCTGATGCTGTCAGGTCTCCACAGGGAGAAAAGGCTCGACCTTGCTGCTGCCATGGGCATCCAGACAAGCACTTGCAGGATGTGGGGAAGTTGGTCCTGTATCCCAAATCCATCCGTGATAATCACAGGGATTATAACCAGGGATAATTACAGACCCCCTGCCACTCAAATCCCTTCATGCCCCAACATCTGGGCACCACAGAAGCTGTGGGCTGTGCAGGGCACTTTGTGAGTGCAGCTCTGAGTTTCTGTCCCAGCTTTGATGTTGTTTAGGATTCAGGGTCTCAGGAATGCTGGACATTGAAGTGGCATCACTTTAAGGACCTCCTTACCATGGGCACCACTGACCATCCTGGGTCAGGTGTGTGTTCAGGGCACAGTGACCCTCCTTTTGTACAGCAGGGCAGTGTCCAATCATTTCCTTGAGTGTATTTAGGACTTAAGTCCAGGTTTGGACACCTGGGACGCAGCAAGATTTTTTTTTTTAAAGGAAGGCAGCACTGCAAACTTATTTTTGAACACGAAAAAGCAAAACAAACGAGTAGCTCTTGATGATAAATGTATGCACATCGCCTCAGACATGGTCAGAGCGTCTTTCACTTCCTGAGATCCCAGAGCACCTGGAAAACATTTCCATGAGTCCTCCCCTGTTCAAAGCAGGGCTGAAAACTCCCTCCAGAGAGAGGATCCACCCCCGGGGCAGCATCATCTCTTTCAGAGCACACAGACACCTGAGCAGGGTTTCAAATGGAATGCACAGAAGATTCCTGGCTCTGATTCAAAACAAACCAGCAGGGAAGGTGTGGAAATAACCTCAGCAGCTCCCTGATTGCAAAACACAGCCAAGATCTCCAGAGACAGGGACTGGTCACTGGATTCTGACAGACAAAACACCAAGGGCAGGAACAGAAGGGGTTCTAGAGATGCTCCTGAAGCATCCCTTGGGTTTCCTGACAGGAACCTGCAACCAGAGAGGTCTGGAGAGGCTGGGGATGCCCTGGAAGTGTCCAAGGCCAGGTTGGACGGGGCTTGGAGCAGCCTGGGATAGTGGAAAATGCTCCTGGCAGGGAGTGGAACAGAAGGATCCTCAAGGTCCCTTCCAGCCCCACCCATTCCATGATTCCCTGACAACCAGAGCAGGCTGAAACACGAAAACCACCCTCCAAAAACAGTGGGACAGGTGAAAACAACACCTCGGAGTCACTGGAAGGACCCTTTCAAAGGGCACTTTGAAATATCGGCGTGGATAAATCAAAATCTCCAATTCTCCAGCTGCTCAGCTCTCCTGACCTGCCCCGGGGTGTTTGGACTCACAACAAAGAGGAGCTTAAAAGGCTGCCGAGGCCAGAGGGGACAGGGTGACAAGTAGGGAAATCTGTCCTGCCCAAAAGGAACACGGTGGTTCCGATAAAGACATGATTAAACAAGTCGTTTTGGAGCTGCACAAAAGGAGCTGGAACATCAAACACAAAGAGAGAGAGAACAGCCTTTCCTTGTAACAGCCAAAAAAAAAAAAAAAAAAAAAAAAAAAGGCTCTGCCCACAATTTATCACTGAAACCTCCTTAAAATCACACAGGAACAGCCAAAGTTAGTGTTCATTCATATCTAAAGCTGGAACAGCGAAGCAGGCATGAATGTGAAGGATTAACTCGGATTTTACCTGCTGGAGTAATTCAGAATTGGGGCTCTCTTACATTAAAAAAAACCTCAGTCAGTCAGTCAGTCAGTCAGAAGGGAAAACTGGAGAAAAACAACTCCAAAAAAACCAAACAAACAAACAAACAAAAAACCAAACTCACCAAAAAAACCCCCCAAAAACCCCAAACCCAAAAAACAACAACAACAAAAAAAGAAAAACAAAAACAAAACCCCACAAAATCCCCAACCCTGACTCCCCAAATAAAAACCCTGGCTCCCCCAAATTCTCCTTCCTCTTCTATATGCAACGTGTGGTGTAATCCCAGCACTCCAAGATCTGTCAGCTGAGCGTGCAGCTGTGATATTTAAGAGTGAATCAAAGGCTGTGAAATGTGAGAACAGTATTAAACAGCTGTAAACAGCTTTGCAGTCACAGGTTAAAACATCTCAACAGTTTTTTTATTAATACTGTGTGTCATAACAAATACCAGCAACGTATTGAAGCATTTGAAAGCCATGAAAGCCTTGAAATTTAAGTTCAGGGATCTGATTTTCCTCTGCCACCAGGATAAATCAAGAAGAACATCAGTGACATTAATAGCGGAGCCATGCGGAATCCAGATTATTCCTTTTCTAAGAAAAGCTTCCAGACTTTATTTTTTTTTTTTTCCTTCTCCCCTCTCTGAAGAAAAGGCAAATAACACGCTGCAAAATTCACCAAAATCAAGCCAATTTGCTCCAATTTCTACTCTAAAAGGAAATACAGAAAATCACCCCAAGGTGAGAACTGGAAATGGGAGATGCCACTTCCTCACTTGCCCTGTTCCCAATTTCTCCCCAAACACAACATTTGCTCAAATCAACAATTTCTTGCATAATATTTCATTCTCAGCCAATTAATGTTCTTCTGCTGGAGAAACCTTCCAAGAGAAGAATTCCTGAGCAGTGTCAGAGGCTGAAATTAAGGCAGAAATCCCTCTCATGGTCCTTACAGCACCTCTGGGGTCACTGCAATCAAGTCTGTTTCCCAAATAAAGGTACAAGCCAGGAATGCTGCTACAAGCAGGACATTTATGAGGAAGGAAAAAAAAAAATGGAGCTAAAAATGCCACTGGGTCCTTCAAAGACAAAGAAAGCTGAGGAAAACGTGGAATTTTCTCTTTTTTTTTTAGGAGTGTCCCAGGGAGATTTGGGATATTTTAAGGGGCAAATTGGGAATGTGCTTGGAGCGAGTCCAGAGGAGACACAAAGATGATCAGAGGGATGGAGCAGCTCTGCTCTGAGGAAAGGCTGGGAGAGTTGGGCTTGTTCAGCCTGGAAAAGGCTTTGGGGTGATCCCATTGTCCCTTCCAACTGAAGGGAGAGAAAGGGAAAGATGGAAAGAGACTTTTTACAGGGATGGAGTGACAGAATAAAGGGGAATGGCTTCAAACTGCCAGAGGGCAGGGATAGAAGGGATAGTGGGGAAAATTCCTTCCTTGTCAGGGTGGGGAGGCCCTGGCACAGGGTGCCCAGAGAAGCTGTGGCTGCTCCTGGATCCCTGGAAGTGTCCAAGGCCAGGCTGGACCTGGATGAACTTAAAGGTCCCTCCCAAGCCCCTCCAGTCTGGGATTCTGTGATTCCACAGGCAAGGTCTGGCCAGGTAAACTGGATGTGCCCTAATGCTGTGCCAAGTTAGGGGACAACAACGGACAACAGGGATGGGGAAGACCAGGAAAATGTTTAAAAACTGAGTGATCCAAAGCAGTGGAGAAGTGCTGGGTGCAAGTCCCCGAGTTTAATCTGGGCTGCCTCCCGGGTGCCAGGCTCTATAAATAGAGCCCAGGTACTTGCTGAGACGCTCTTTATCAACTGCACACTTCTATAAATAGTGCCAAGGCTCCTTCAGGAAATGAAGGAGCGACGTGCTGATCCCACAGCCCCACAGAGCTGCTCCACCAGCTCACCTGGAGAGCCCTGAGCACTGCTGGGCAGAAAACCCACCAGAACCCCAGGGGAAAACCAGCCAGCCCCAAGCCACAACACCCTGCAACGCTTTCTGGGGATGCCCTGAAGATCACACAGTCGTGGAATGCAGAATCATCAGAAAACAAGTCCAAAATCCCTGTTATTTAAAGTGATTTCTCCAGCTTTCTCGAGCCAACTGGTAATAAAAAATTACAGCCTTCCCTTGAACTCTAAAGGTCGGCTTAGAAACGATCCTAAAAGGAGGTTTTCCTGTTCCAAAGGGTTTTCCCTCTTACAGCTAAAAAAACCAAAACAACCTACTATAGACCTTTAGGGTTCCTTTCAAACTGTGGGACAGTGAGCATCAATTTCTTTTTTATTTACCAGCATAGAACTGGCACGTTGGGCATCCAGAGGAACAACCCTAATAAAGAACAGTTCCATTCAGGGACTTGAAAGAGGCATGGGAAATCTGCTTGCTCCTTCGAAATTAGCTCTTCTTCATCCTCATGATTTCAAACATCACTTGAGAAAACTTCACTTGGCGTAAATAAATCTGCTGCCAACCTCAAGCTCCAGGAAGAGCTGACATGTTTGCTGACACACAGGATTCCACAGGGTTTTAAAAAGCAGCTTAATTGCACCCAACTTGCCCGAGAGTCTCTTGTTTGCTCACCATTAAGTGTTTGACAAAGGATCAGCGTTAGCCCTGTTTATTGACAGGCAGATTAAAGGAAATTATTTGTCCCAAGAGTGGTGGCAAAGCTTACTGGGGGCAGGAATCCTCTCAGGCCACGCCTGGGCTCGCACCAGCACATTTCATTCACCTCCAATGAAAGCTGCTCAGTGCAAGCAGCAGAGAGAGATGGAGGTTTTTTTTTTCTCTCTACTGCCACAAAATCACAAGTTCAGCGTGCCAGGCACCTCCTGGGAGGAGAGCTGGGCTTGCTGGGGTGGTACTCTGTAGCAATTTATCTGCATAACTTAGAATATAAAGTGCTCCAGCCAAACTACCACCTGTAGGTGTTCGTTATTATTATCAGTTCTTTAAGAACGTAACAAGGTTACAAAGACACAAACCCTTCTAAAAATAAGAAGAAGAGCCTAAGAAACAAAAATACCAAGACAACAAGAAAGAGATAAAGTGAAGGCTGGGAACTGGAACCAATCAAATTCCCTACGGGCCGCGTGCCGGCCGCGTCAACAAAGCGGAGCGGCCGATCCCGAAATCTGTGACCGTGGTGTCACGTGAACAATGAACAGAGCTCCTGCTGCAGCCAGGTTCTGCTGTGTTCCTGCTTTCCCTCCATTTTCCCCACAGCTGGTTCAGCCCTCAATGGCTCCCTCCTTCCTTTCTGTCCATCAAACCAACCCAACCCTTTGTCCCAGAACCTTCCCTGTCAACTCCCAGATATGCCAACCCCTCACCTCTCCATCACAGTTTGAGTATACCCCTGTGTCTAGAATGTTCTCTGTTCCTCGATGCCTGATTGGTACCTCGACTTTGGATCCTCCCCTTTGTGTAACCCATTGCTTGTGATTTTCTGTGCCACCCCCTGTGTCCCCACTGTCTTGGGTTATGGAACCAAAACTGTGCATTCTGTTTCATCTGCTGAAAGCAGCTGGGAGATGTTTTTTCTTTATCTCTTGTAACTCTGGGGGAGGGGGGCAGTGCCTTCTGATAAGGGCCCAGCTGTTCAAACCAGGTGGGGCAGTGTTTCTGATCTCTGTCACCACCCATCCTCCCTCCAGGGGATCTCTGCTGCTGATGGGCCATGAAGGCTCAGCAGGGACAGGACACATTCCATCATCCATTGGGAGATGCTCCACCCAGTGGGAGGAGCCAACCATTCCTGCCTGGATAAAACTGAGACTCAGGAACACCAGGGATCTGGTTCCACTGGATTCCTGGAGTGAGACCGGACCCTTCTCACCATCCCTGGGCCCTTCNAACAGGGTGTCAGGTTGTAGCTCTGACTCTGTCAGGGTTTTCCAGGATTGTTGTTTGTTTGTTTGCTTGTTTGTTTTGTTTGGGTTTTTTTCTACTACATTTGTATTGTTAATATTCCTAGTAAAGAACTGTTATTCCTATTCCCAAATCTTCGCCTGAAAGCCCTTGATTGCAAAATTATAATTTGGAGGGGGTGAGGGGTTTACATTCCCCATTCCAAGGGAAACTCCAGCTTTCCCTGGCAGACACCTGTCTTTCCAAACCAAGCCAACACCCCAGAGGTTGGGCATCAGACACTGTCAGTGTCCTGGCCGTTCCCCACGCACGCCGTGCTGCTCCTGCTGCTCTCCGGAGCTGTTGGGCTCTAACAGGAGCAGATACGACGCAGTCACCCTGATCCCATCGCTGAGAAACCCCGAAGCCCCGCAGCACTCACTGGTCTCTGCCGTCTCGTACTCGCTGTCCCGCAGCAGCTCGAAGATGTCCACCTCCACCCTGGCCTTGCCCGCCCGCTCGGGCGCGCGGTTGATGCGGTTCTTGGCCAGGGTGATGGAGAGCCTCTCCCCTCTGCTGCACTCCATGGGGTCATCCAGGATGGCAGCTGTGGGGGGAGAAAGGCGTTGGCACGGGTTAGGTTTGGGATCTCCCCTCCCTTCCGCGTCCCCGCACTCCCTGGTCCCTGCAGGAGCTCTGTTGGTGCTCCCGTCACCGCCAGAGCTGGCGCTTCCCCCTTCCCACACGTGGCCTTTCCCGCTGCTTCTCCCACTCCCCAGGTCCTGCCAGACAGGTGGGTGGTGAAATCTCTGCAGCAGCCTCTGTTTTACCTGCTGGAATGGCACGGCACAGCCACCCACGCTGCCAGCACCCACTGCCACACGGGCTGGCTGCTCCCAGAGAGGCACATCCAGCTGTCCAACCCTAAAAAACCCAGATCCAGGCGCTGCCTCACATCCCAGCAAAGACAGAACAAAATCCCAAAACCCCCGGGTGATTCTTTTGTGGAAGCACTGATGGGGAGCTGAGAGCTGGAATATTTCAGGAAGCACGTGGGCAGCTGTGGGTGGGGAGGGACAAATATTTTTCAAACAGAACGCTCTTGACTCTTGAACTCAGCTCCTGGGGCTGCCCACTCAGATCTGCAATAGGCAGAGGGGGGGTGAGGAGGGGTATTATTTTTATTTTCTGGAGGGAAGGCAAAAAGGACTCAGGAATGGAGCATTCAGGCCAGAATTTCATGAGGAGCTGCACCCCAGTGGGTTTATCCCTGCTAACAGGATGTCCCCCCCACCCCAGAATGCAGCTTTGCCATTTTATCTGGGGAAGAGCAGCGCTGCTGTTTGCTCTGTGCATTAAAAAAACACCAATTCTTGCCTTCCCTCCCCAAAAAATCACTCCACGGGGAGCAGTGCCATCCAGGATGTGCTGGATCAGGTGTAGGGGAGCAGAGCAGGGATTAGTGGGGCTCTGCTGGCTCATGGCTGGGAAAGAGGGAACTCCCTGGAGCAGCCAGGGTGCCTCTGCTTAGCTTTGGGACCTGTCCTTGTGCTGCAGCAGTTTTGGGTTTGGGTTTTTTTGGTAGGGAAAAGCATAAATAAGCTGGGAACTGAAATAAAGCCCATCAGGGTGATACCCTGTGTGCTAAGAGTGAGGCACAAAGGACAGACAGATTTGGAAGGCAGAGCTGGCTGGGCCCAGGGTTAGAGCAGCACAGGGATGCTGAGCTGGAGGGGGGACTGAGGGATCCACAGCTCGCCTGGAGAGCCTTGAGCACTGCTGGGCAGAAAACCCACCAGAACCCCAGGAAAAACCAGCCAGCCCCAAACCACAACACACTGCAACGCTTTCTGGGGATGCCCTGAAGACCACACAGTCAGGGAATGCAGAATCGTCAGAAAACAAGCCCAAAATCCCTGTTATTTAAAATGATTTCTCCAGCTTTCTTGAGCCAACTGGTAATAAAAAATTACAGCACTCCCTTGAACTCTAAAGGTCGGCTTAGAAATGATCCTAAAATGAGGATTTCCTGTTCCAGAGGTATCTGGGCTGTGCCTGGAAGGTCCTCATTGCCCCTATCACCCTTCTCTGCCACCACAGAGCCTCCAGCACAGCCCAGACCCCCCTGTCTGGGGCCCAGGCTCCTCTTCCTTTGGTTTTCCTGGCCCTAAGACTTTGACCCAGCCCCAAAACTCAAAGCACAGCCTGATTTCAACACCCACCTCTCAGGGCTCTTTTCCCAGCCTTGCCCTGCCCAACCCAGTGGGATCTTTTCCCTCCTGGCACAACTGCAGAGCCCTGCCCTAACCCCAGCAGAGGAAGCCCAAAAGTGGTCCAGACCAGCCTGATTTGGTTCATGTCCTGAAAACACTCCAGAATTCCTTCTTTTCCT
This sequence comes from Rhadina sibilatrix, assembly GCA_013400275.1. Taxonomy (NCBI): domain Eukaryota; kingdom Metazoa; phylum Chordata; class Aves; order Passeriformes; family Phylloscopidae; genus Rhadina; species Rhadina sibilatrix. The sequence goes on along the minus strand of VWYO01001144.1, from coordinate 14,073 downwards.
ATCTTTTCCCCAGTTTTATGGGAGTTAAACTGAGTTCATCTCAATCTCATCATGCAACAGAAAGGGTTGTGCTTTCCTCCAAGGGCAGGAGCAGAGGTTTTAGGATATTAATATGGCTGGTGACTTCCTTTAATTAGAACAAAGCTGGGAGAACCATTTGCCACCAACTCCGCTTTTCCAGGAGAGAAGCAGAGGAGAAAGCTCTTGTAGAAACTTTTCCTCCAGCCCTGCTCCCAGGGAAGGGTGAATCCACGTGCTGAGCCTGATGAGCATCACCAAATGCAGCTCCTGCTCAGGTGCTGACTCTGTGAAATTAAAGATCAGCAGTGGGGGAGTGGATGTCAGCATTCTCGGATTCATTAGTTTCTAATTTAAAGCTTCAAAATCACCAAATTGAAGAATGTTTTCAGTCTTTTCCTAATTGGCAGCTTTCAAACAAAACCCACTCTCACTAATGTAAAAGTTAAATGATCTTTAAGTATAAAAATAGTCAAAACCAAAGCATTTTGGATAGCTTCCTCAAGCCAGCTAAAAAAAAAAAAAAAAAAAAAAGTTTGCACAGAGCTTTTTTTTTATTATTATTTCTGTTCAGGGTAGGAATTTCTATTCTTATTTTTGGGAATCTTGAAAAGTTCCCTGAAGTTGAAGAAGGGAAGGAAAGAAACCCAAAATAACAACAGCAAACTCTTTTGCCTACTCAGCTCTGGCTGAATGTGAACTTTGGGAGCAAATACAAGAGGAAGGGGAAAGTGCAGGTTTTGGAAAGAAGGGAATTCAGCTGGAGAGCCTGGATCCAGGCTGGAAGTGGCAACAGCAGCTCCAGATCAAATTCCAGCAGAGTTTCCAGTCTCCCAGTGGGACTCAGGATAGGAAACCAGCAAAATGTGCTCATTTTGGGAGACTGGTTACTTTAACTAAATATTAACCCAGCCCCTCAGGACTAGGGAGGTAATGAGGCTGAACTAATCTTTATTTATTAAAGCTGGAGGATGGAAAAAAAAAGGTCATTTAATGTTTAAAAAAGGTTGGTTTTAAAGCTTCATGGCTCGGGACGCCGTGCCAAAGCTCATCTAATAGTGGCATCATTAAGTATGAACAAAAAAATCTTTACAGAAATTCCCTTTCATCTCTTCCTGTCTATTAAACAGGGGGAAGGTGCATCAAGTAAATCTTTAATCCTGAAGACTTACAGCAAAGTCTTTGAACTCTGTTGCCCTCAAAAATCACTCCTCTCTTCCCCATGGTGATAAATGCCTCCAGTCTAGACTGCTCCCCCATGAATGATGAGAAAAATATTGCAGAGGATCACCTGGATCTGCAGTGCCTGGCTCAGGATTTCCCAGGCACTGAGTGGAGCCAGCCAGGACTGAGCTTTTCTCAGGAAGAACATCTCTTCCCATGGGATGTTCCAATTCTGACAGAAAAACACATCCCTTCTGATGTCATAATTAGCTTTTTGTTCCATTTACTTGGAATTTCCATGCAATTAATGCAAAATCCAGGCCCCAGAAGCACCAAACCAGGAAGGTTTATCCCTTTGGAGTAACTGGGTAATAATCAATCAAGGTTCAAGCAACAAGTGACTTCCACTGCAAATCTCCATCACACCCAGATTTCAAAGGCAACGCTCAAAGTCAATGATTTAACAGCAAGAAACAGAAAAAAAATAAGGATATCATTAAAAAAATAAAAGTATAATCGAAAAATAAAGGTATAATTGGGAGCCAGAGAAATGCAAGGGGATGGGGTGGCACCTTCTGAGAAAAGCAGATTTTAGTGACTGTCCTGTAGGGATTTTTCAGCCCTTAAGGATGGGGGCAAGGAATTGGTGCTCTCTGCTGAGCCAGGGGCTGGGAAAGGAGGAATTGGTGCTCTCTGCTGAGCCAGGAGATGCACAAGGAGCAGGAATTGGTGCTCTCTGCTGAGGCAGGAGATGCACAAGGAGCAGGAATTGGTGCTCTCTGCCGAGCCAGGAGATGCACAAGGAGCAGGAATTGGTGCTCTCTGGTGAGCCAGGAGATGCACAAGGAGCAGGAATTGGTGCTCTCTGCTGAGGCAGGAGATGCACAAGGAGCAGGAATTGGTGCTCTCTGCCAAGCCAGGAGATGCACAAGGAGCAGGAATTGGTGCTCTCTGCCAAGCCAGGAGATGCACAAGGAGCAGGAATTGGTGCTCTCTGCCAAGCCAGGAGATGCACAAGGAGCAGGAATTGGTGCTCTCTGCCAAGCCAGGAGATGCACAAGGAGCAGGAATTGGTGCTCTCTGCCAAGCCAGGAGATGCACAAGGAGCAGGAATTGGTGCTCTCTGCCAAGCCAGGAGATGCACAAGGAGCAGGAATTGGTGCTCTCTGCCAAGCCAGGAGATGCACAAGGAGCAGGAATTGGTGCTCTCTGCCAAGCCAGGAGATGCACAAGGAGCAGGAATTGGTGCTCTCTGCCAAGCCAGGAGATGCACAAGGAGCAGGAATTGGTGCTCTCTGCCAAGCCAGGAGATGCACAAGGAGCAGGAATTGGTGCTCTCTGCCAAGCCAGGAGATGCACAAGGAGCAGGAATTGGTGCTCTCTGCCAAGCCAGGAGATGCACAAGGAGCAGGAATTGGTGCTCTCTGCTAAGCCAGGAGATGCACAAGGAGCAGGAATTGGTGCTCTCTGCTGAGCCAGGGGCTGCTCAAAGAGGAATTGGTGCTCTCTGCTGAGGCAGGAGATGCACAAGGAGCAGGAGTTGGTGCTCTCTGCCAAACCAGGGGCTGCACAAGGAGCTCTCTGTGCCTTCCCCAAGCCCCACAGCCCTGTGCCCACACGGGACGGGGCCATGTGGCCCCACAGCCAGCTGTGACAGCAGATGCTCAACCCTTTCTGCCTGTTCCCCTGGAGAAACTCCTCCAGGGGCAGGGAGGACGTTCATTTCTCACCCCAAACAGCTCAGCCGTGCCTCTCTGTGCCAGAGCAGCGGCCGGGGGCCAGGCAGGGCTGTCACTTGTGTGCTCCCCGAGCTGCAGACAGCTGTCTCCCAGAGCTGGGTGAGACACAGCCCTCGTCTGAGTCAGTGCCCCAGCCAGCTCAGACAGCGCTGGGATTCCATCCTCACCACCCTCAGCTGGTTCCAAGCAGGGCTGGGGAGGCAGGAGGGCTCCCTGCTCCGTTCCCCGGGGCCCTGTGGCTCCTGGAGCTCTGCCTGCCCCGGCCAGACTCCCAGCATATGCACTCTGACAGGCTGAGCCTGCTGCAAGCCAGCTCCAGCAGCACTCCCCAGCTCATGATTCATCCCAGATCTAATGAAGTCACATTTTTATAACAATAACAGGGAACAGATGCCACTGCGAGGATTACACACAGCTACAACAAACTGTGCAGCTGACCTTGCCCCCATCGTGGCATTTTATTTTATTTTATTTTTTTTAATTTACATTTTCTCAGATGTTTTTTGTGCCTTTGAAATGTAAAGTCATACTCAGAAAACACGATTTCCATCTCAAGGCATCTCTTGAAAATGTAGATTTAACACAGGGCTGGCTTGGTAAACAGGATATTTCACTGCTCATAACCTGTCCCTCCAAGTGAAAAACACATAAAGGTACCTGCAATATTTCCTAAATGTCCCAAATGACAGGTTAAGATCACACCTACAACCTCTTCTGATTTATGCTGTAAACACAGCCAGAGAATCGCTGAGCTTGGAAAAGACCTCTGGGATTATTGAATCCAACCTGTGCCCCATCTCCAGCAGAGCTCTGAGTGCCACCAGTCCAGCCCTTCCCTGGACACCTCCAGGGATGGGCACTCCAAACCTCCCTGGGCAGCTCCTTCCCATATTTCACAACCCTTTCCATGGGGAAATTCCTGCTGAGCCTCCCCTGGCCCAGCCTGGGGC
>VWYO01001144.1:0-10003 GCA_013400275.1 Rhadina sibilatrix | reverse complement strand
GCTCCAGCCCCTCCATGTCCCTCATTCCAGAGGAGCCCAGAACTGGGCACAGAATTCTTGGTGGGTCTCCTGCTGGCCACACCATTCCCTAGTCCTCAAACCCTCTGTGCCTCCTTTACCAAATGAAGAGCTGCAATCCCTTTGTCAAATTTATCAAATGAGGAGCTGTGATCCCAGCCCAGTTCAGTCACCCTGAAGATCCAGGACCTGCCACTGGAGCCGACCACTCCTTCCTCTCCAAACCAGGAGAGCCAAAAGAATTCCAGGAAAACATTTCACTCCTCAAACACCCACCTCCTGCTGAGGAACATCAGGAGATGCCCCTGGACCTCCACATCTCCCCATCCTCCTGAACTCCAAACCCCTGAGGCTGCAGGGTCAGGTGATTAAAAATTGCTGCCAAAATTGCCTTATTTTGTGCTTTTCTGCTCTGCTGAATCAGGTAGCAACCCTCCAGGCTGTCAGTAGAGTAAAGGGGAAGGAATTTGCACAGTTCCTCATTACAGGGCTGTCAAGTGGAGCTCCAGTGGAGAAACAGGTGGGATTGTATTTTCCATTATAATCTCTGAAGTGCTGCTTAAAAATAAAATAAAAAGGCGTCAACACGCTATTACTCCGCGAGGTAAGAGCACCTCATCAAGGAGAAAAAAAAAAAGAAGATCTGAAAACATAAAATCTCCTTCACAAAGAGGCTTGATAATGTTTGTCTGGTTGGGGTAGCAAAGGGCTATTTATTGCTCTTGGCCAGCACTGGAAATCTGCATTTAAATGGAGCTTCCCTCTCATTCCTGCTACCCAGAGAGAGCGAATTCAGGGGAGGTGTGATATAAACAGCTGAGGGCTTTAGTTCCTGCTGCTTGAAACACAATCTCTCTTTTATCTTCTTTAATAACTGCTTTGTGTACATAAAATCAGAATTACGCTCCACGAGACCTGGAGTCTCCAGGAGAATTGAGAAGGAAGGTGGTGGTGCGTCCGTCATGCTGGGATGCAAAGCCTCAGTGGGACCACCCCTGGCTCCCAGCAAACATCACCCCTCTGGGGCAGGCAGGTAAAAACCCTCCAGGCTCCTCACCTCACTGGATTTTGGGAATATAAATCCCACTCCGAGGCAGCAGCAACCAGCCTGAGCACGAAGAGAGGAGCAAAAAGGCACCAAAAAAGATAAGAAAAGGGTCTAAAATGGGAAATTCCCATCCAGAGCTGGCTCAGGGGGTCTGAACCCACCCTCTGGTACCAAAACAGGCCAGGAAACTGATTTTAAAGGGAAACTCCTGTGAGTTTTCACAGCTGAGGCACTGCAGCTCTGGAGAAAGTCCTGAGCTGGGGATTTAAATACTGGGATTGTGACCAGCTAAGTCCCACTCCGTGCCCTGAAAAATGCCAAGAGAATTCCCAAAAACAAGGAGAGAAAAGCAAGGAGTAGGAGGAACGAGGTGTAAGGTCAGGGGATGGGATTCTGGCTCTGAAAGGAAGGGACAGGCTGGAAGAATGAAAACCAGGGGCTCTCCTGATGTCCACAAACCCCCCAAACCAGGGAATTCCAGCCAGCAGGAGCTTGTTTCTGCACAGTTAGCGTGGTGTGGTGGGATGGCTTCCTTTGTTTTCCCTGAAACTTTGCCCCCAGCAGGAGCTCCCCACAGCACTGCCCTCTAGCCCAGGTTTTCAGCACCTCTGCAAAGCCCTCTCTGTCAAACCAGACCAGAGTCTGCCAAAAACCCAAGCTCCTGCATGGCCACCCACATCCCCTAAATGCCTAAATCTTATTTTCTTAGGAATCCGGCCTAAAAAAACACTGGCTGGAGTTGGGAAGATCATTTTTTTTCTGCCTGTCTTTTGCTCACATAATGACAAGCTGAGTTTCCAAAGGAGGATTTTTTTTCTTCCTGCCCGTTTTCGTGGTCTCAGGTGACTGGCAGCAGCTGTGGTTTTGTAGGAAGAGAGCACTGGGAAGCCCTGGTGGGGCCAATAAACTTGGCAAGACCAAGAAATGAGCAAGAACTTAATTAAGTCAGTGGAGAGTATAAATGTAAGAAAAATAACCACACAAACCCCAAGTGCCACTGCCAGGCAAGCAAAAAAGAATGAAGGAGGCAGAAACAATGGCTAAAGTTCTGAGTTAAAAAAAAAAATAAATAAAAAGAAAATACAGAAACAACAACAACAAAAAAGCCAACAAACAAATGGGAAGGTCCAGGAGGATTTATGGCTCTAATGATGGATTTGAGAGATGGCAGTGAATAATGGAGCTGTGGGATTTGGGGCTGGAGAGCTGGCAGAGAGAAGGCAGGAAAGGACCCAGACCACACAAAATACCCTCAACAAATGTGTTTTGTACCCACAAAATCCCAGAGCTCCGTCCCCAGAGGCGACTGAGTTTCAGTGGCTATTCCAGCACACACAAAGATCTGCAACACTTTGGAGATTTTCTGACTGACAGGGGTTTAAGGAGAGAAACATTCCCAAACCTGGCACTTTGCCTTGCAGGGGGAAAGCATTTCCTGAACCTCCTTCTGATCACAGGAAAAGACCTCTGAGATCATCAGATCATCATTTAGTGGCCCCATGGTCACCAAACCCTGTCCTCAAGTGCCACAGCCACACGTTTTTGGAACCCTTTCAGGGATGGTGACTCCACCACCCTGGACAGCCTGGGCCAGTGCTTCACGGCCTTTCCATGGAAGAATTTTCCCAGTATCTAATCCAGACCTCTCCTGACACAACTTGAGGCCATTTCCTCTGATCCTGGTGAGGATGAGACAGCAGGTTACAGGATTTAGGGAACGGGGGGTCCCTCTAAAGCCACTGAAATTCCATTAAGTGGGGCTTTCATGACCAATTTCCTCTGAACCTTTCTGGATATCTCAGCATTTCAAGTGCATTTGCTCTTCCTCCAGCATCTCCCTGTTTCAGCTTTGGCTGATCCCTCCCAGGCTGGCAAACCCCAGTGCACTGCAGGGGATGCACAGCTCAGCCCAAAGGATGCAGGAGGGCAATTCCAGGTCCTGGCTTCCCCCATCCAGGGATTAATCCACACACAGAGACTGAAACAGCCTTGGATGTATTCCCAATATCAAGATGAGGAGGGAGAAAATGTTGTAGAGGGATCTGGGGGGGTTGCTCGCATTAATATGGAGAGTTTAGAGATATTTTGCACCACTTTTACTCCTGTTCCAGATCACTGGCCACTGCTGCTGTGACAAATCTCTAAAAGATGGACCCAAGGACAAGGACCGACCATGCTGGATGTAGATATGGCAATTCCTATAAAGATATGAGCCAGACAAATGAGAGGTGCAATGATTTTCATTCTCTCATGATGGATGAAGAGTGAAGAGATAAGGTGGCTCCTCAAGGTTTCGCAAGGACCACGTGGCAAACAAACAGATTTAAAGTGCCAGGAGGCTCCAGGAAGCCTTGTTTAGAGGCTCAGCCTTTCTGCCACCAAAATCTGACAATTCTGCCTCAATCCCCAGGGATTTGAGGGCATCACAAAGTCAGCACTACAAACAGATCTTTTGGGAGACGGGAATCCCTGGAAGCAGGAATGTGTGTAAAGATAAATGGGTCAGCACCACGTGGCCGAGTGTGGGGGGAAGAGTCAGACTGCATTTGGGAGCCTTTGGGTTGGAAAGGAGCTCAGGGATCATCAAATTCCACCCCCTTGCCATGGGCAGGGAGAAATTCCATGGGCAGGGACGTCTCCCTTGGGCATGGACACCTTCCATGGGCAGGGACATCTTCCATGGGCAGGACAAAGTTCCATGGGCAGGGACACTTTCTGTGGACAGGGGCACCTTCCATGGATAGGGAGAAATTCCATGGATAGGGAGAAATTCCATGGGCAGGGGCATCTCCCTTGGGCATGGACACCTTCCATGGGCAGGGAGAAATTCCACGGGCAGGGACATCACCTTGGGCATGGATACCTTCCATGGGCAGGGACATCTTCCATGGGCAGGACAAAGTTCCATGGGCAGGGACACTTTCTGTGGACAGGGGCACCTTCCATGGATAGGGAGAAATTCCATGGATAGGGAGAAATTCCATGGGCAGGGGCATCTCCCTTGGGCATGGACACCTTCCATGGACAGGGACATTTTCCATGGACAGGGACACCTCCCTTGGGCATGGACACCTTCCATGGGCAGGGACACCTCCCCCCAAACCTGTCTGCTCCAACAGAAAAGCTGAAAAGATGAATAAAGTTGGGAAAAGTTGACATTGGAAGCCTCACCTCTCTTGACAAGGACCCAGATGTCTCAAACCACAGAAAAGAGTTTGATCCAGGTATAAAACGACACTGGAGCCTTCCCCTGACGTGCCTCAGGATTGTTTTCACCCCTGCCCTTTCCTGATGGAACAAACCCCTTTGGCTGCTGAGTCACACTGGAATGAGATGCTAAAGAGCTGCCACACCAGATGTGGAAGCCCTTCAGCTCCAATACTGATCAAGCTGCACAGCCTCTATTTATTTATTTTTTGCCACTCAGCCTTCAGCTGATTTAATGGGTTGCTTTAATGCCTTCCCTTGTTGGTATGCTCTGCCCACTGCAATCCTTCTCCCCTGATGGCTTCTCCCCTGACTTCTGGGATTGGAAAGAGAAACAGCAATTTGCTTTTTGCTGGAGTCTTGACACGGTTTTCCCTGCCTTTCTATCCATCTTCGGAGCACACTGCTAATTCATCTCATCCCAGGATACTTTTTCTGGTCGTTTGGACCAAAAAAAAAAAAAAAAAAAAAAAAAAACACTATAAAAAAAAAAAAAAACTCCCCCTTTGTTGTTTTTTTTTTTTTTTAGATGGCTTTTGGAGAGAAGGGATCTGCAGAGCCCTGAGTGAGTGAAGTGATGCACAGCAACATCCCCGCTCGGAGCAATTTGTCTCAGCATCCTCTGGAGAGCACCCCTAAGCAGGAGGAGTGTCAAACATTGCCTGGAGAATCCCTGGCACGACAGGAAAAACAACCACGAAATCCTTAAAAAGTTACTCAAAGTTTTCCCAGAGAATCTCTGAGGTTGCTGGTGCGAGGCCCTCCAGTGTGGGTAAAGAACAACTTTTGGGCAAACAGCTTTTGCTTTCAGCATGGGAGCTCATTACAGATTCTCCTGCGTCTGGAAAAGTTTTAAAGACCCCACACAGAACCTGGAGAGGGCAAGTGAAGAGCAAGAAAGGAAGGGGAGGGTGGCAAGGCTGCAGAAAAGGCTCAGCTGCAGAGAGTAAATTGAAGCAGACACAAAAACTCGTGGTGAACAAGGCTGAACAAACCCACTGCAGGCTCCTGGGATGTCAGCAATGATGGAAGAGCTGGTGGGCTCGGGGAGGGATCTGCACCAGCACTGGGTGAGGATTGAGATGTTCCAGACCCAGCCAGGCTTGTAAAGCAGAGGGAGTGGAGTGAATTACATCCCCTGCAGTCTGTTCTGAAGCCTCTTAGAGGGGATACTGCATCAGTGACATTAATGCAGCAAGGAACTGGATCAGGTTCCCAGTGATAAGCTTAATTAAACAACAAAGTTATCCATAGGCTGGGCTTTATGGTATAAATAAGCAACATTCATACTGATTAATTGAAGTCATGGTTCAGATCATTAAATCCTCCTCCTTCCAGCCATCTTAATGAGGATACCTGCAAGGGCTGAAGCCAGCCCTGATGTTTGACACTTGCATGCCTTGCACACTTGGAGAGCAGGGGCACAGGGGGCCTTGCCAAGGCTCCTTCCCACTCTCTGCTATTCCAGTGGTGCTGGAATTTCTGCTGGGAGGGGTTCACTGTGGCTGCTGTCACATGAGGAGTCAGGGCTGGCAGCCTCAGGCAGCACCACGTTCCCAGTGCTTCTCCCAGTCTGTAAAAGACTTCTTAACACAGCAATGAAAACATCTTGGAGACAGCCAGCTGTGTCAGCTGCCCTCACAAATCCAATTCTTTTTCATTATCCCAGCCAGAAGGAGCCTGCCTGGAGGAACAGGGCTGCTTTATCATCCTCCCCTGCCTCCTCCCACGTGAGAGATGTCCTGGGCCACGTCTGGGACAGCAAACTGTGACCCCACCATCAAATCCCCAACCTCCCCTCCCTGGCACCCCTCTCAGCTGATTCCATGCTCACAGTAACACCCTGCAGAGTTCAAGGGGAAAGCCCTTCCAAAAGGCTTCACCCCGTGAGATTGGAGGTTTAAGGATGATAAAATCCCCACTCCAGCGCCGCTCTGAGCTGGGATCAATTAAGGATCATCTCTAACACTTATTCTAATTGGAATTATGAAAGCAGAGCAGACCCTTTGTCCCTTCCTTTTCAGCTTTCTGCTCCTTCCTCCCACAGCCTGAGAGGTTTTGTACAGCTCTAATATTTCAGAGAGTGGCCTTGGTGCTCTGAAGTGAAAAGCCAGCTTGGGAGACCATGGCTTGCTCCAGCTCATCCATCACATCTGCTCCCAAACCCAGTGGTTATTAAAAATTAGAGCTGGTCAAATTATTGTTATATTTTGACACATGGAGAATATTATTATCATCCTTCCCTGCTACCCCCAATCCCTCCTCATGAATCATTCATGAGTCTCTCCTGATTCCTGCGGAAGAGCTGAGCTCCTGCTTTGTGCAAGACAGATTTCCTGCCCAAGGAGCAGAGCCACGGTGGAGGGAGGCTCTGGAGGGAGCCAGGACGAGGCCCCAGGTCTCTAATGAGCCCATCAAATGGTCCCAACAAATTCTGCAAGGCTGATTTCCACCCCCTCCTTCATCTCCTCCAGCCTTTTCCCCTTTTCCTTAACACAATCCCATCAGATTGGGAACTGACTAATGGTGACAATAATAAAATAAACTTCATTTTGGATCAGTTGCAGGACTGGGGCTATTTCCTTCATCTCTTTGCCATCACAGAAAGTGTCTTTTAAATGGATAACAATGATTGTGAGAGGCCAGTTATTACCTTGAAACCTTGCATTTTGATATATCCAAAGCTGTTCCCTTATATAAATAACAGTTATTACTGTAAAGTGATTTTCTCCTTTCTCAACTTCCAAAGAGTTCCTGCAGGAGATGGTGGAGAAAATGGATTCCATTACTGCCACACTTAGGGCCCTGTTGCTTTCATACTTTAACTCCCATCATTAATCTCCTTATGTGTCTTTAAACAAATGTCACTCATTCATTCATTCATTCATTCACTCCACAGCTCTCTGGCAGCAATTCTTCCCCCTCCTTTCCCCCCCAGTCCCCTTTTTCCAGTTAAACAAGGAGCTCTTCCTCCCCTGACTCATCAGCGTTGTGCTCCTGCCAGCCAGGGAAAAACATTTTGGTCAGGCAGTTTCCTGCTGATTAGGAAAAACAGGAGAGCCCACGATCAGGGGAGACAAGGAGCTGAAAACCCTGGGCGAGGATCCCTTTGCTGAGGGGAGAATTCCCAACTGACCCCGCAGTGAGAGTCCCCTCGGCTTGGGCAGGTTCTCAGTGCAGGGAAAATATTGCCTGTGGCACTCAGCAGCCTCTGGGCATCCTCCAAACGCAGCTGCTCGGCAAAAGGTGCCACTCTGGGGTGACTTGATGACAAACACGGCTGGCAGGGCACAGCTGCAGCTCTCACTGCTTGCTCTGAAGCAGCTCCATTCCCCAGCAGCCACAGAGGTGCTGCCACCTCCTCTTCGAGGGGAGAGGGGGCAGAAAACGCAGCCCCAATCCTGCAGTGGAATTCGGACACCACCCCTGCCCCTGAGGGGGTAAAATCCCACCCTTTTCAAGGGTTTCATCCCTCTCCTCGTGGAGCGGCACCCAGCGCTCCACACTGCTCAAGGCCACAGTGTCCCCCAGCCAGGGGAGGACGCGCTGACCTTCCAGCAAAGGCAACCCTCCCCTCCCATTTTCCAGGCTAATCAAGCTAATTAAGGCTAATTGTGCATGAGCCATAAGGCAGGTGGGCACAAGACCACAGTTCCAGGGAACAGGGCTGCATTTTGGGGACACGGCACCACGATGTCACCCCCACCAGCCACATCTGCTCAGGGGATCTGTCCCCCACACGTCCTCAAAAGAAGAGGGCCCCTCCCCAAAAAACCCTCATTTTCATGAGGTTTAACAGCAAGGCCAAGCCAGGATTGTGAACTGGAGATAAATAACCTTCACTGATTTTTCCCCTGCCACCTCTGGCAGCAGAAATTAATAATTTTACAAAGATGAATACTTGGAGTGACCTCAGGTAACTCGTGGACATCTGGACTCTTCTGCTCTGCCCTGCTCCCCCAGGAGTGCTGCCATTCCCTCTGCCCTTGCTCAGCCACAGCCTCTCCTTCATTATCATCTGTCAAGTCCAATTAACAACTGAAGTGACATCAGGGGACAGGATTCCTGAATCTCCTGCGAGAGCCACGTGACAGGAGCCTCCACCCTTGAGAAGAGAGGGGTAAAGCCTCCAGAAAATTTCATTCCTCCCCTCATGATGCTCCCCTGGCAGCCCAGAGCACTCACTTGGACTCTCCCACCTTTTGGAAAAGCCCATCCGTGCTCCTAAACCCAAATTATCTCCCCTTTCCCAGCCATTTCACTGCATAAAAGGATCTCAGGGCCAACAGTTTGGTGGTTTGCAGGTGCCTCCTCTGAGCTGTTTTCCTCCCCTCCAAACCCAACAGTGCCTTTCACAAAAAGAGCTTGGCTGTGTTTTCCTGATTAACCAGTTAATGAGGAGTCTGCACAGAGCAAAACCAACAGGAAATGAGGCCAGCATCCCTCCTGTTTGAAACAAGAGAAAGCACAGGGGGAAAAAAAAAACCCCAAAATATTCCCCTGAAGACTGGTAAAAGCTCAAGTGGAAGAGGCAAAGTGCTTTTCCTAGGAAATACCAACCACCTCTACCCATCTTTAATATCACAAAGCTCCTCGATGATCAGGAATATCCATGAATAAAATATGGGATTAATATGGGAATAGCTCCAAAACCAAGTGGTTCTGACCCTGTCCCTGCTGCAAGACGTCACTTTCTGCACTTTTTTAAGTGCATAACTTTGCTGCAAGGTTGTGGGTTTTCTTTTTTGTTGTTGTTTTGGTTTTGTTTGTTTGCTGGGGTAAAAAAAAAAAAAAAAAGGTAAACAAAAAAAAAAAAAAAAAAGAGAAAGGCTGGGATAATTTTTTGGCAGAGAAACCCTGGCAATATCTTCTAGGTCAAAAGTGGTGTTTCTCCAGAAATTTAAATTTCTTGAGCCCAGCAAACAGATTTTCAAGGCACAGAGAGGGTTTTCATTACATTGGAAGTCTCTGAAGGCAGGATTTTTTTCCTGTAGAACGTCATGAGCCAAGCTGTGAGACGCTACCAAAGTCCAAAAATAAAGGATATTAATCACTTGGCCACGATTTTATTTCTCACATAACCACATCTGATACGTGTTTGCCTGTACATGTATAAATAAAACATGAAAAGGCAACCTCTGCTCAAAATTGAATGAGTTAAAGAGCTACCAAGAGCAGCACCATTCTGTCCCTTTGCTTAGGGGAGCTCAGCAGAAGCTTCTCCATCTCCTTTCCGGGGCAGGAACTTCTCATTACCACACTCCAGGAGCTCCCACAGCCCTTCCTTTCCCAAAACCCTCCAAAATCACCCCACAATCTCCTCCCCTCCCACATCTATTAAACCCCACCACGTCCCCAAAGCGAGAAGCTTGGCAGTGCCCACGGCTCGACAGGGAGAGCTTCAATTAAATCAATTAGCATCCCCATCCACGGCTAATATTGGAGACGTAGGAGAGGCTTTATTATCCAAATAGAAAATCAGTTTGTGTGTCCAGATGGTCACTGGAGGCGCTGGAATTGCCACTCTCTGGCTGTGTTTGGGCCCGTTTGGATGGCACCAGCCCTGTTTATCAGCTTGGAGAGGAGCCTGTGCCATCTGGGCGAGAGGAGGTTCATTGTCTGCCTGGCAGGCACGGGGTAAACACAGCTCCCCCACCCACTCCACTGCCATTTATTAAATGGGGAGTCTGGGAGAGGCAGGAGAGCGCTGGTGATGCCTGAAGTTTGAGC
>VWYO01001142.1:49982-60938 GCA_013400275.1 Rhadina sibilatrix | reverse complement strand
GGTTTAATTTTTTTTTTTTTTAAATTTTTTTTTTTTTTTTTGGAGAGGGGTGAGGGTGGGGGTTAATACACGTGTGGAAAGGGACTGTCACTCGCCTCACCCCGGGCTGTGTAACTCGGGGTGAGGGCACAGTCGCCAGTGGGGTCTCACTGGAGGCATCCGCGCCAGCGGTGGGGCCAACCTTGGAAGGAGGAGAGGTGCCAAAAAATGCCCGTCCTTGTCCCCTGGGAGCCGGGCAGGGCAGGAAGGGAGCCAGGCAGGATCAGGGAGGCACATGGTGGGCGGGCAGGTGTGCCCACACCTGCAGCGCTGGGCAGGCCGGAGCTGCGCTCGGTGCTCCCCGCTCGCACCTGAAGTTGCTTCCACACAGCCCGAAGGGTTTGGGAGGTTTAGGGGGCTAGTGGTTTAAAGTGGTTTTCTGTTGGCTTCGTGTCCTGCGTGCCCTCCGACCTTTGTGGAAGGAGCATTAACTCTTTGCAGGGCTCAGCACGCACATTCCCCGCTGGCCGAGCAGCGGGACCCTCAAGCCACGGCCGGAGGCAGCCGGGGGTCGCGGCCGAGAGAGGAAGGGAAAGCCGGAGCTGGGAACCGCAGGCGACGGCTCCTGCCCCTCGCTCGGGGCCGCTGTGCGTTCGGCTGGGCTGGAGGCACGCAGGCATCCCTGCCTGCTCCCAGCCCCAGCCGAGCATCCCTCCGCGCCCATCTCCCGCTCCCTGGCGCGGCTGCGGCGGCCTCTCCGTCCTTTCCAGCGTCGCCGAGCAGGGAAAAGCAACTCTGAGGAGATGGATGCTGGAGTAAACATGCCCCTGGGTGTGTGTCCGGTGGGGGACAGGGTGTGAGGAGGAGGAGGAGGAGTAGTGCTCTGAGGGCTGGCGCCCAGGACAGCCAGTGCTCCAGGAACTGAGCAGCATGATCAGCCTCACTTGCTGTGGGCAGCAGGAGACTCATCCTGACCAACTTGGTGAATGAAATGGTAGTTGTATGTTGTACGCTAACCATAAGAAAAATAAAAATCTTGAGCACGTATGTTATAGATTGATCGAAGGATATTTATCTTAAACTAGCAGAGATTATTCTTTTCCTTTGGGTAGAGTGAGAGTACCTGTCTGTGACTCCTCAGGTCCATACAAACTTCCTTATTTTGGGGTGATTAGACATATTTTGAGTTCCTCTAAACTTGATTTGATTGCAGCTGGTGAATAAATTCTGTTTTGGGTTTTTTTAATAAAAATCATGACTGTAGTGGTGAAAGCTCACTGATGTGTCCTGGAATGTCAAGCTGCCCGAACACAAAGCAGGAATCTCTCACTGCCCTTTCAAGAGAAATCTTATAAACTTTCTGGAAAATACTGTGCTAGTGCCTGAGTTTTCTTTTCTTTTCCTTTCTTTTCTTTTCTTTTCTTTTCTTTTCTTTTCTTTTCTTTTCTTTTCTTTTCTTTTCTTTTCTTTTCTTTTCTTTTCTTTTCTTTTCTTTTCTTTTCTTTTCTTTTCTTTTCTTTTCTTTTCTTTTCTTTTCTTTTCTTTTCTTTTCTTTTCTTTTCTTTTCTTTTCTTTTCTTTTCTTTTCTTTTCTTTTCTTTTCTTTTCTTTTCTTTTCTTTTCTTTTCTTTTCTTTTCTTTTCTTTTCTTTTCTTTTCTTTTCTTTTCTTTTCTTTTCTTTTCTTTTCTTTTCTTTTCTTTTCTTTTCTTTTCTTTTCTTTTCTTTTCTTTTCTTTTCTTTTCTTTTCTTTTCTTTTCTTTTCTTTTCTTTTCTTTTCTTTTCTTTTCTTTTCTTTTCTTTTCTTTTCTTTTCTTTTCTTTTCTTTTCTTTTCTTTTCTTTTCTTTTCTTTTCTTTTCTTTTCTTTTCTTTTCTTTTCTTTTCTTTTCTTTTCTTTTCTTTTCTTTTCTTTTCTTTTCTTTTCTTTTCTTTTCTTTTCTTGAGTTTTCTTTTCTTTTCTTTTCTTTTCTTTTCTTTTCTTTTCTTTTCTTTTCTTTTCTTTTCTTTTCTTTTCTTTTCTTTTCTTTTCTTTTCTTTTCTTTTCTTTTCTTTTCTTTTCTTTTCTTTTCTTTTCTTTCTTTTCCCTTCCTTCCTTTCTTTTCCTTTCTTTTCCTTTCTTTTCCTTTCTTTTCCTTTCTTTTCCTTTCTTTTCCTTTCTTTTCCTTTCTTTTCCTTTCTTTTCCTTTCTTTTCCTTTCTTTTCCTTTTTGTTGTCATTATATTTAGTACAGTTATGTTTTGGGGAAAATGAGCTGGAATTCCTGTAATAATTTTGCTGAATGTTTGCTTCTTTGCCAGTGGTGAATGCAGGCAGACATCAGCAACCATATTGGATGGCAAGTTTCCAGATACACAACCAAGTAATACATATTATATATAAATATATATTCCATATAAAATATATCATATATGGCTATTATATCAAATATTACATGTGTAAGTATGTCCTGCAGGATTGTTTCATGCAAGTTTAATAACAAGGCAGGTGTAGAGAACATGTTGCACTGAGACTAAAGACAAATCTGGTGCAGCAGGAGTGTTTTCCTAAATCTAGTCAGAACTATAATCTGTTCCATATCTTACACAAAGATTACTGTTATTTTAACTGCATTCTGAGTGCATCTTGTGCACATTCGTAATCCAGATGCAGCATTTGCCACTCATGACAAGGATGGTATCTGGGCAAAATTGTAATAATCAAAGTCCGTAAGCATGAGGCTTCTTTGCAGGACCCTTCAACTGCTTCCACAGAAGCTGGTGATGAAGTCCTAGAGATCTCATGAGTACAGGATTAGTTTTCTAAAAGCATTATGCTAGTACAAATGAACAGAAAGAATAATAATAATAACAAAAGAGGAGAAGAGTAAGCAGTTGGGCGAGCAAACTCTTTCATGGCCAATGCAGACAAAATCCACATTTTTCTGAAGTTTTCATGGTAAGATTTTGTTCTTTCCCAGTGCAGTTGATAACCATCTCTGTGATATTCTGTGCAGGAGCAATTTCACATTGGTGCTGATGCCAGTTTTAACCTGAGAATACCTTGCCTGCAGTTGGAATCTGGTCTGTGGTGTCTCCGTCGTGTTTTTACATGCTTAGCAGCAGAGTGCTGAGGAAGGCATGGTGCAGAGATGGTGTGCTGGTTTTATGGTTAGCTAAAACATAGATTTAGGTTGAAAATGAAGGTGCTAAAAACTAGATTGATGAGGTCTGGATAAGCATTTAAACAGTGCCTAATGGATTAAACTACAGTAAATCCTCAATGTGTACTTTTTCTGCAAAAAGTCGCATTGTATTGTCCAATTATTAGAGAAATTTCTTAGGCTAGAAGGAACAGTTGATGAATATTTTACCCCTATAATTTATGGTTATTATCTTTTGAAATATTTTGGGTTTGAGCAGCAGTTTATTTATTGGTACAGTGACTACCAATCTTCTTGTCATGAGTCATGACACAGTATTTCGGTTACCCCTGTGAACAAAATCTTAAGTCTTCCCTTCTTGTGGTAAAATTTACAATATCAGGAAATTACTTAAATAATAGCCCAAACACCCATTTAGCATGTGGCTTAATTCTTCAATATGTGCATTAAGAATACACAGGCATGTGAAATGTGGATTTAACATTTCAGTGCCTCTCCAAAATGTGATTATGGCCAGCAGGGGATCTCGGTGGTAAACTGAAGTTTGTATTTATATCTCACTAGTGGTGCAAACCTGAGCTGCAAAGCAGAGCAGACCAATAGTGACTGCACAGTCCTGGAGATGGCTGTCCTTATGTATGGACAATCTTTTTAGCTCCAAAAGTAAGAGCTTTTTACTTGCTGATGAGAAAGATTAAATCTGTAGTCACAGGGCTGAGTTTGATAAGAGAGGAATGGGGATCTTGCCTAACAAACAAGTTTATTTTCATGGGTTTCTTACAAAAATGCTCCAACAGTTTCCAGTGTCCAGATACTGTTTTGTGTGTCCTTTGTGTTTTCAGTTTTGGGGAAAATGGTGCAGTGTGTTACAATTCTAAGTCTTGATACTGGTACTTTTGGATGTAACATCACCAGGTTTGAATTAATCTTTGAAAAGATTCTGAAAATGTACCTCTGTAAACTGGAATAATGGGAGCATGGGAGCCTGTAGCCGGTGTTAGAGCAGCAGGTTACTTGGCTGTACTTGGGAGTTGTATTCCCTCTAAAGAAATTAACTGAGCAGGGTATAATGAGCACTGACTGGTTCCTGGGAGTTGAGGGGGAAGGAGTGAAACCGGAGCAGAGCTCATGTTGTTGTTTTTTAAAACAGGGTGTGAGAGGAATTTGGAGCAAGAAGATGTTTGGGCAACTTTTTCCTTTTGTCTGAAGAAAGAAATAAGAGAAAAAAAAAAGAATAAAAGAACAAATCAGTTCATTTTAGAATTTTTTGGTTATTTTTTAAGGGAATAGTTAGAAATTCTGGTCCTTTTCCTGCCAGGAAAAATCCTCATTATGTTAGGAAGTTTTCCCTTGCACATGGAGGAGTAGGAGAGCAATAAAACAGGGGATTCCTGAGGGACCCACGTTCCACTACTGCAAGAAACCCATTTTTTTTGTGTGTGTGTGTGTGTGTGTGTGCCAGCATCACAAAAGCGAGTCTCTGATGCTGGTAGACCCTGCAGCTAAAGCCTTAGGTTTACAGGAATCACGAGGGGACAGCCTGTGAGCAAATCGGAGAGGCTGGGAAGGACAAAGCCACTCCCAAAGTGACACTGGAAATGCTCCCTGCATCCCTGTGCGGGAGCCCGGGTCCTGGCACCATGCTCACCACTCTCCCACAGTGAAGGTTCCTCTGGCTGAGTGGGAAGCCTTCTTTGACACCCTTAAAATCAATTTAATAATTCTATTTTCCAACTGGGGTTTAAATAAGACCAGCAACAGCAGATCAGAGACTGAGTAAAAGAGCATAACAAAAAATACACGGCTGCTCATTAAAAGAGTTTAATCTAATCTGTGCCCTCAAAAAGGTGGACAAACACAATACAGATGAACCACTAATTACCACACCGGAATGCTGATGTGTGAGATGAATTAAAGCTAAAGTCTCTGTTTTGACACTTCTGAGTACTAGACTTTGCAAATGTAATAGTATTGAACACATTATTTTATGTAGAGTATGTATGAAATACTGTCAGTTTTGCTAGTACAAAATGGTGCTCTTCAGAGGACCCCTTTCCTAGAGGGAGCATCACCTAAAATCCTGGAAAATTTCCATGTTATGGCAACAAAGAAATAATAAACGTAATTTTAACCCTTTAAACTTTTCCTTAGAATTCTAAAGGGTACTTCTTTTTAATAGGAGAACCAAAATCTAAGTAAAGATTTTAGAGAAAAGTTTAGTCAAAATAAAACCAAAAAGAATTTTCAGCCTGTTTTCAAAACAGTGTATTTCAGGATTTTTTTTTTTTTTAATGTCCTGAGAACATATCTTGGAGTGATAAGGAATGCATAATTTTGGCAGAATTATTATAGTACATATAAACAAACAAACAAAACCCTAAAAAACCCAACCAACCAAACATCACAAAAAACCACAAAAAACACCTCAAAACAAACAAATGAAAAACTCCCAAAACAAAAACAAAACCACCACAACAAAAACAAACCAAAAAAACCCATCCCAAAACCAAACAGAAAACCTCCCCAAACCCCCACAAAACCAAGCAAACAAAAAACCCCAACAACAACAAAACAAAAAACAAACAAGCAAAAAAACCCCAAAAAACAAAAAATAAAAAAACCCCAGAAGAGCTACAATGCTTAAAAACATATTTATCTCAACCCCCAAATTCTTACCTTATCTGGAAAGTAGCTATTGCAACCTTTTAATGCAAGATCAGCACAAATACAAAGACAGAGATAATGCAAAGGTTATGAGGCTGGTTTTTCTTTGTATGGTGGATTTTGGGAGGACAGATGCAGTGATTTTTTTTTTTTATTTGATTGAAAACTGCAGCTTGTTTTAATTGGATTGCAAGTGTTATATTGATTCCTCATCAATAATGTTTAAAATAAATAATGAATTGAAACTTATTGATACTAAAAGTGATTTTAGCATGGAGTAGTAACTTTGTGTGACTAGAACGGCTGGAAGTCCAAACAAAATGGTGACAAATGAAATGGAAAAACCTCTGGGTGATAAATTAGGCTTGTTAGCATTGAAAATGCAAGTGGTGAACAATGTAGGCATTCCCTAATGAAATAAAACTCAGGAAAATGAGTACAAATAAAAACCCAAACAAGCTCTGATTCGTATAAACTTGTCCTGCACACACCTTCAAGAAATATTGTATACGCTGCGATCAAAAGGATTGTCTGCAGTTTCCATATGATACCATCGCTTTGTGGCTGGCAGTTCATGCTATAGCTCATGGATACAAACTTTGAAGAATATTAACAATATCCTGTCTAATGACCCTGTGTTTTTTGCACTCTCTGCCTCGGCATGTCTGCTCAGAGAGAGGCTTTCTTCTTCCTACCAACCTTCTCTCACTGAGAGGGTTTGTGACATTGTTCATGCTGACAGGAGATATAACCTGGCACTGAAGTACTGAGTAAACAAACAAACAAACAAAGAGCACAGAATGGCCAAGAATGGGGCATTTCTTCACACTGCCAAGCTTTTCTTGCTCATCCCTGCCATTAGGCCGCAGGTCAGGATTGGAGTAACTCACATGTAGAACAGAAAATCCTGTTTCTGGGGTTCCTTTTGAACCTGGATTTCTCAGAGTGAAATTTGTCAGAGCCAGAACACTCCAGTGTTTCCACTACAGCTTTATAAAGCTTCAGCTCCAACAATGTCTAAAACACAGGGTAAGGTTTGCCCAGCTGTAAATGCTGATGCTGTAGACTTGTATTTAAAAGACTGCACACAAATAGCACGGGACAAAACCCTTGCAGGAGGGATACATGCTCCAGAGGCAGGGCCAAGTACCAGCAGAGTCATGAAGTTTATGTTAAGCATTGCACTGTAACCACATGCCCTGGAATGAATTACTGAGCTTCTTAAATGGTCATGCTAATGTTTTTACTTATGAGTTCTTACCTGTAGAGGTATGGTCTCATAATTACGGTAATTACAAGGCTTATGAGTCTCATCACTCAAATCACCTTGCTCCCTCAAGACATTCTCAAAATTGCTGTCTGATTCCCACACACAGTAAAACGTAATTTTGGAGTAAAGTTTCCACAAGGAAAAAATAACTCAAATAGTCAGAGGAAAGAAATACTCTGCTCTGTTATTCAACCCCCTTCTCACTTTCAGTTTTCCTTTCTAAGCTTTCCGAACCTCTTGTGAGCAGGGACACCATAGCACAGGCAGCCAGGGGTTGGTGAGGAGCACAGTAGGTGTGGGGTGTTGCAGAATGAGAACTACAGCACTGAGTTTATTAACTGGTGCCTGAGTTAATGCCCAACAAGAGATGGGAAGGAAGAAATATTTCTCCGCAGTGCCACTGCTGGTGTTCCCACAGCACCGGCCGCGATACTGAGGGCTGCGCTAAGGGCTGCACTGGCAGCGTGCTCAGGATTAAAGCTGATGAATATTTCTTGCCTTTGATATTTTCCTTTGAAGTTGAAGAATCATGGAATCACAGGTTGGCTTGGGTTGGAGAGACCTTAAAGCCTATCCAGTGCCACCCCTGCCATGGGCAGGGGCATTTTCCACTGTCCCAGGCTGCTCCAAGAAAAGCCCCATGGACCTACCAGAACCCCCAGTGTCCAGCCTGGCCTTGGACACTGCCAGAGATCCAGAGCAGCTTCTCTGGGCACCCTGCGCCAGGGCCTCCCCACCCTCACAGGAAACAATTCCTTACCAATATCCCATCCATCCCTGCCCTCCAGCAGTAGGAAGAAATTCTCTGTGTCCTGTCCCTCTGGGGCCCTGCCAGAATTCCTTCTCCAGCTCCCTTTTAGTTGCTGATATTCATTTATTATGCCACTGGTTACTGGTTCCCACTTGAATGCTGAGTGAGTGCCTGTAACTTTTTGAATGCAGCCATCCAGCCAGGTCCTTATCCATCCAAGAGTCCCTCCTTCAAACCTGTCTCTCCAATTCAGTGCCAAAGTCTGAGTATACACAGAGCTAAGTAGTTCTTCTATGAAGACAGAAATTATTTAGAATGCAAAAGAAATCTTGTATCCTACAGGGAATAGCTGTATGCTTAATTTTGAAAGTTCAGAATTGCCTTATGGCTAAATATGTGCATGTGTGAAATCTGGAATTTGTGGAGATGGTGGCTGTTAGCCCCCAAATATATAAGAGAAAAACAGGAGAAAATCTGAAAGAGGAATGTTTAGAAATGCACCCTCTTTCATAATATAGCAAAGAATTATATAAAAAAATATTGTTTTTTGCAAGAATATTGAGTATATTTTATATCTAAATTAAAGATATATAAATTCTAAAGATATATATTATTTAAGAGATACAAATTCTGCTTTAAGACCCTAATTACTGCCTCCTTGGAAGTAACATGGAGGGGCATCCAGTGAAGAGAGAGAATTCTATAAATAGAAAACCCAATGAGAGGGCTGCTACTGGAATGTTCATGATACTGTGGAATCCAAACAAGCAGACACAGTTCAAGAAATGAAATGCAGGGTAACACACTGAGTGTTGTATCACATTTATGTCCGACTTTACATCATGCACAGAACAGTTATAGTGATGTGATTTGTGGCAATGTGAGATTTATAAATGCTACCCCTTTAGCCTTTTCTGGACTGTGCTGGAGGTACTCCATTTCACCTCCTCTGAAAAGGAATACTCGTTGCAGAAGTAAGGAGTATTGGCTCCTCAGGAGCAGCCAAGGGAATTGAAGGCAACGTGGGCCAATTTTGACCTTTCACCTCTAATAAATTCAAACATGGTAAATCTTCAGGTGCTTTTTGATGGCATGATTCTTAAGACTCACAACTATTATAAACTTAAATTATCACTAGTAAGCATCTATCTGATAACATAACTAGTAATGACAAAGCAGTAGGGACCTAAATCTAGACTTGTTAATGTTGTATTTATTGATATGGTGAATATGGTTACAGGCTTGAGCCCTTAAAACACCATTTACAGCTTCCCATTCCCAGCCATACTGCCATATATCTTTCAGACACCAATACTGTGGCACCTGGGAACATGGTTTAGTGGTGAACATGTGGTGCTAGGTTCAAGGTTGTACTTGATGGCCTTAGAGGCTTGCCCAACCTTAAAGTTTAGCATGAAAAAAAAATAAATTAAAGAAATGAACATTTCTTGCTAGGAATGCCCTCCCTAAGCTCAATTAAAAATGATTCTTTTTACTTACTTAATATCATGTCTCAAAATCCTTCAGTTCCAGTGGTCTGATTATCTCATCATCTTTCCTTCCCTTCCCTTTTACTCTGAACAATACTGTACATTTTCATAATAATTATACTTTGATTTTCTATACACCCATGCTCTCACTTGAGAGTCTGAAAGGGCCTTAAGTACTATTGAATTGATCTTCAAAACACCTCTTTCATTATCCTCCTCATCCTCATTCCACAGGTAGGTGAATATAGCAGCAAGGAGCCAGTGACCTGCCAAAGGCAAGAGCAAGAGCAGGGGCAGAGAAGGAAGAAGGTGAGAGCTAAAAATGGGTGACACCTGCATCACCATTAGCCCCCAGCAATTCCCCAGTTGATAAAACAGGATAGAGCAGCTGTTCCTCAGCTTCTGGAAACCCACAATGGGCTGTCATCTCCTGAGGTGCTTTTATCCACCTCAGTGTGTAAACATTTTCCTAAAAAAGGGCTTACCAGACAGACAACAATTGTAGGTGTTGTTGCAAATATATAGGGATACGTATATTTACATGAACAAACCATGCCTATCCATAACACCAGGTTGTTTGACTGTGAGCAGGTGAGGGGACAGAAGAAGTTATCAGGACTTGGGATAAAAGGGATTAAGCAGAAACTGACCTGGATTTGGGTAAACTGTCGGGATGGCAGACAAGAAAAAAAAAAAAAAAAAAAAAACCAAAAACAAAAACAAACCCAAAAAATCAACCAAAAAACAACGTGGCTGGGAAAATGGTGCTCGGGATGGCTGCTGCTGGGTGGGTCTCCTTTGCATTGGTGCTCGGGGGCACATTCCATTATTCTTACATGCAGAATAACCACCTCTCTGGCCTCTGCAAATCACGTACAAATGTATACACTCTTCACCACGGACCCACCATTTAATTTTGCATCTTATTTTGGCTTTGTTTCTCGAATTTAGCTGTTTCTATGAAAATTCCTGGGATGAGAAATCTTTGTCTTCAGCGTGATTTAGTCTGAGTCCTGCACAGGACTTAGCCGGGTTTGTCATTCCTCAGGTGTTGCAGCCCCACCACTAGCCCGGATAATGCAGAGTGATTGCTGGACTGAATGAATTCTGACACAGCCTCCCTGACTTCAGCAGAGCTGCGCCGGGGGTGAGTTTGGCCCGTGGATCCCATTGTTATGTTAAGGAGCTGTCAGTGCCGTGCACAGATCAGGGGAGCTGACGCTGATGAGCTACTGAAGCTAAAGTGTGCTATTTCACAGTGTTATTAAATAAATCATTCAAATTTCGGTGACAGATTGCTCTCAGACTCTTCCCTTCCTGATTTCCTTTAACTCCCGCTGTATTATTTACGTGGTGAAAGTGCTGCATAATGGCTGGGGCTGGGGGTTGGTGGTGGTTTGGAAAACCTGTACCCCCTGCCCGGCCCGAAATCTTCCCGCATGGTAAAACTGTGCTGTAGGTAAATACCTCAGTGAGCCCTTGTGCCAGGGTAAATTTGGTCAAGTGGGTCAGTGCATCTGGGAATCACGGACTAAGAGTAAGAAATTCCGGGGTTAAATACTGGCTGGGGGCGGGGGGACACACACGAGTACTGAAACTGCAAGAACCTGGTGCTGAAATTCTGCTGATGTGGTTTGAAGGGGTCGGACCCCAACAAATCCTTTT
>VWYO01001142.1:0-43547 GCA_013400275.1 Rhadina sibilatrix | reverse complement strand
ATCCATCCATACAAACATCTCCAAGGGGTGCCAGAGGATGGGGCCAGGCTCTGTTCAGTGCTGCCAGTGCCAGGATGAGGAGCAATGGCCATCAAATGAACCACAGCAAGTTCCAGGCCAGCAGGAGGAAGAACTTCTGTCCATGGAGGGGCAGAGGCCTGGAACAGCTGCCCAGGGAGGGCCTGGAGTGTCCCTCTCTGGAGCCATGCCAAGCCCAGCTGGACACGTTGCTGTGTCACTGCTCCAGGGGACCCTGCCTGGGCAGGGGCTTGGGCTGAGTGAGCTCCAGAGATCCCTTCCAACCCCAGGGGTGCTAGGATTTGGTGGTTCTTCACAGCTGCCGATTTCCTGAAGCGCACAGCTCTGCTTCAAGCCTGTGAGGGAACTGCACTCCTCACCTTTTTCAATGAAGGCGATTTGCAGCCCATCATCGGGGCTGGGGCACTTGGGGAATTGCCGAAACACCTGCACTGTCTGTTTCCTGCTTTTCCACTTTACTGGCATCCAAGAGGCACAGAGCAGCAGAGTCTTGGGTTAACTGCTGTTGAGAGTAATGTGTTTCAAGTGCTAATAAATAATTTTTGTCGTGGGCAGACAGGATGATGATGTGACTCAGGGTCAGATACTGAAAAATAATGAGCACTGCATGAGGTGCTGTGTCACTAGTATTTCTTGTTAAGGAGAGCTGTGATCTGGTTGTAATAGTTACAGGTTATTGTTGTGATAGCCACTGACAGGACAAGGGGAATGGCTTTAAACTGCAATAGTAGGTTTAGAGTGGATAATGGGAAGGAATCCTTCCCTGTGAGAGTGGGGGGGCCCTGGCATAGAGTGCCCAGAGAAGCTGTGGCTGCCCCTGGATCCCTGGCAGTGTCCAAGGTCAGGCTGGACATTGGGTCTTGGAGCAGCCTGGGACAGTGGAAGGTGTCCCTGACCATGAAACAAGATCAGTTTTATGGTTCATTCCATCCAAACTGTTCTGTGATTCAGTGATTTGTTTGTGGTGCTGCAGTGCTGCCTGATGTCCACAAACACATTAAACCAGCTCAGTTTGTGGCACATCCTCATTGGGATGGGCAAGGGGAGAGGGGAGACAAGTGAAAATGATCAAACTGTCTGAGAAAAAAATTATCCTCAAAACCCTGTGAGAAAACTGTTTGAGGGACAGGGAAGGTTTTGAAGCCACATTTTTGGGCTACAGAGAGCTGCACTGCACTATTAGGGAAATACATGTTAAAAGTGCAGCTCCAGGCTGCCCAGTGGAGGAAAGATACTACCATAGTGGAGTCAGTCCAGCAATGAGCCCCAAAGATGATTAAGGGTGTTTGATGTATGAGGTAAGGCTGACAGAGCTGGGATGAATCAGCCTGGAGAAGAGAGAGGTCAGTGGGATCTTCTAAATGTCCATAAATATGTGGTGGAAGGGAATAAAGAATATGGAGCCAGACTTTCTTCAGTCAACGCAACACACGAGGCAACAAGCACTAGTAGCTAAATGCTTCCAGTTAAACAGAAGAAAAAAATATTCCCTGCTATGGTAGTTGAGCACTGAAACAGGTTCCCTAGGGAGGCTGTGGCATCTCCGTCCTTGGAGATAATCAAAACCCAAATGGAAATAATCCCGAGCAACCTGCTGCAGTTGACATTGCTGTGAGCAGGAGGAATGGAACAAAGGTCCATTGCTGGTCTCCTCCAGCCTTAGCTGTTCTGCAGATTCATGATTCCCTGATGGAATTGAAGGAAAGCCTTTGTTTTATTTAAAGCAATATTTTTTCCTCTATGCTTTGTTATTTTACTATTCAGTTGCTGTAAATCAGAGAAGTTTCTTGGTGTTCTTTTTATCTGTCAGCACTGACCTTCAGTTTGCTCTGCAGGTATCCTGTAGCATGGCAGGTGAAGAAGACTTCTTTTTGGAGGAGAAGAGATTCAAGCAGTACTGTGAAGACTTTGTTAAACATTCGCAGCGGATAGGAGATGGTTGGGAGTGGAGAACTAGCAAGGTAAAACAGTCAGAGTGTTGACTTTTAGAAATTCTTGGTGGACTTTGTGAGCTGTTGACAGCCGCCACAAGCTGGAACACCCTTTAACAACACAGGAGAGAAATTTTTTTACACAGCCAGTCCAAGACCATAACTGGGTGTAGGTGTGTTGATGTGAGGGTGTAGGCCAGTGCATGTATTGAGTGGGGCTGTGGATCTCTGAATCCTGGCCAATCTATCAAAACCCTTTTTCAGCTGTGAGCAGGACCAGACAATGAATGTGGTGTCACTGTGAAATTCAATCCCTCCTACTCTGGGCAACTGCCTGTGGTTTTATATCCATCGTTCACTTTAACCCTTTAGGCTTGAACAGCACGTAGCCTTTGTTCTAGATCCTTGGCTCAGTATCTTCATTACAATACCTGTCAGTTGTATACAGCAGCTGGTATTAATGATCAATTCTCGTTATTTGCTGCTTCTCCATAGCTTTCAAACCTCTATAATAATAATTACATATTGTTTCTAGGTCATTAATCAAATTTTTAAATAGCACAGGGCTAAGACTACTCCCAAAGGACCCCATTAGAATCACTTCTTTTATGATGATTTCCCCATTTTTAAGTTACACTTGAGATCTGTGAATTAATAAGTTTTCATCCTATAGCATGTGTAAGATTAGTATGGGATTATTTAATTTTTTTGAAATTACCACTTGTGGAATCCACAGATATCTTAGGGAATTCTAAGCATGTATTGTTCCAAGTTGTATGTTTATCAACCAAACATACCTTCTGAAATTACACTGACAAATTGTGTTTTGTTTAATAAAAATGCTTTTACTATCCATTTTTTTTCATTTACTGATTTCTGTATGACTTCTATTATTTTGCTCAGGATAATGTCAAACTAATATGTGTATAGGTACACAAATTAGTCAGTACATCTATTATAGTGTATAAATATATATTGATACAGTATATAAAAATGTATTGTTACAGTATATGAAGATACATTGATACATGCTGGCTTTCTCCAGCATGTAGGTTTTCATGTTTTCTTTATTGTGTATTCTTTCTATTGTAGAAAATTTCCTGCTCTAGATTTTTTTTAAGAATTTAATGGCTTTAGTGGTTTCCCATGCTTTCATGAATTTTTTTGGAGAAAAGTCATGCTTTTTCCAATATGTGCCATCATTTTTACACATGTAGTTGTACATTAATATTTGTAACCCTTTCATCACAGACAATCAGAACTTCAGTAAGAGGGAGGACCTTGAACTTAGATTTCTGTTCTGTTTAGAGTTTTTAAAAGAGTGCAAATATTAGCCAAGTGTTACAATGCACCCTTTCTTACAGAAAACCATTTGAAACTTTAGATTTCAGTCCGAGGCTATATTTGTGAGGATTTATTCAACAAAGAAAGATGCTCTGAGCCTCTACTGGGAATTTAATACATGGGTCAAAGTCTAAACTTTCTGTGAAATAAGAAGCTTTGCTGGAAGTAGCAGAATGAGATAGATTTTTGTTCTCATATAAAAAAAAAAAAAATCTAAGAGGGTTGTTTCCTTTTTTTAATGGACAAGTTGGCGACTCTGTGATTTCAGTGTGTGATAAAAACCTGGCCATGGAGACCATCCATTTATAGTGTGGAGTCTGGGAAGAAAGCTTTTCCTCAACAAGATGTCTCATTGTCTTTTTTTTTTTTTTTTTTTTTTTTTAACACTTTTTTTTGTNTTTTTTTTTTTTTTAACCACTATATGTGTTGTGGGTAGTTTGGGGCACTCTTAATTTTGCTGATGTAATGCACTTGGATCCCATTCCTCGTTCCCGACTCACGTGAATAGACCCATTGATAGCAGTGAGACCACACAAGTGAACCAGACTGGTAGAACTGTGTTCCTGTGTTCCCGTGTTTTCTGTGGAGATTAAATTTAGATGATGAAATACTCATTGTTCTCATGGAGCTGACTCTTGGTGCATAAGCTCACATGGCCCAAGCAGAACCCTGTATTTATAGCCGTAAGTGAAATGTTCCAAATGATGTTATTTTTATAATGTGTTTTCTTGGTTTGAGTTTTTTTTCCCTCTGGAAGAAAGCTGTGTAAAAGCTAAGAGCACCTCTACTGCAGGAGCTGGTGGAGCTGAACCTGGGTGCTGCCGTTAGGGATGAATGGTTACATCTTGCTGTGGAGGTTGAGATTTAACTGAGGCAAACGAGGCCCTGTTTGCTGTCTGCTTTATGTTTGTTTCATATTTAGTGAGGTTAATCCAGGTAATCGTACAAAAAGCTGCATTAGTTCCCTTTGGCTTTTGATACAGCTATAGTAGGAAAGTGTGGGAACTGACAGTGGTCAGAAAATAAATTTTTAGGCTCCAAGCAGTGGCTTGGGGCCTGTGAGAAAGCTAAGTACACAACACTCTCATTCTGGCCTAGGAAATTGTAAGGAGGAACCCAAAATAATCCCTGTAAACAATCCCTCTAGATAGCCTCCTCCTGACACTTGGTGTTTTCCAACTTGTTTACAAGTTGGCAAAGATGTTTACAAAGAGGTGTAGGCTCTAAAGAACCACTCCTATTCATTCTACCATAACTCTGTATAAAAGGTCTTTCTCTCAATAAAGTTTTTGCTATATGCCCTCCAAGAGGATTGGAGTCTGCATGTCGTTACATGAGCCATCCCTAATCATAACGATAGGAAGGGACTCCCTTTGCACATTACTGAGATCAAGGTTCTGGCTACAGCCTTGATTTATAGGGGTGTAGAAGTGTACAGAGTAAAAAACACTACGGAGTGCAGCAGGACGGAAGCTCCTCTTTCCTGCCTGCTTTGACACACATCTACCAAACACAGAGACTGCTGGCTCTAGGTCTCCATCCGTCCATCCATCCATCCATCCATCCATCCATCCATCCATCCATCCATTTTTTTTCGTGGTACTCAAAGAGTGCAAAAGCTGGGGTTTGACTGTGCTCTGTTGGGGGGAAAAACTGGTTCAGGGAGGTGGAGGCTGTGTCCAACCCAGCTCTGGGACAGCTCCCTGTGCCGTGGGCATTTCACCTCTGTGGGTGGATGCAGCACTTCCTCTGCTGCTCTTTGTGGGACAAATAACTGTGCAGGGATTTTTACTCCTGCTGGCTCTGTTGGGAAACTCCACAAGGAGACACTTGAGAGGAACAAGGAGATGCTTGAGAGGGTGTTGAGAGTGAAAGAAGTGGATTTTCTATCACCAATTTAGGCTTTGTTTTTCTTTCACCATTTTCTGCGCATTGGGTTCCTCCCTGCATGGGCTGCACTTGGCTCTGCAGCCAGGACATGCAGAAAAGTTTGCTGGGTTCATGCTTTTAACAAGATTTATTGACAAAATAAGGCATACAGTAGAAGTGAGCAATGTAGTTACCTATAGTGTTATTCATGCTTAAAAATCAATGGAAAAAATACATGTAGAGAGCATTATCCTTTTTTTTTTTATGTGTGAGACTTGATTAGAAAAAGGTAAACAAGTAGGTCATAGTAGATTTTGGAGGTACATATAATGTACAGTGTCTTTGGGAAGAGAGAACTAGTGTGTCAGTATGAAACTTGTGATGGTTTAAAGGTCAAAATAAATGGCATGAACTGTGTCAGCAATGACAAATTAACTAAAGAGTTAAATCATAGTTAAATTTGCAGTCTTGTCAAGTAATTTAATGCTACGTCAATGAATTGTGTAGTGAGACTGTTTTGAATAGAATCCTTTTTCATCAGATGTTGTGCATATGCTCTCTGTTTGTCTGAAATAAAATGTAATGAAACAGCTAATAAACCCCCAATTTATTTGTTTCCTTTGAGAAATAAATCCTCGTCATGCAACTACTGTTCTTTATGTTCTGTACATGCTTTCTCCCTTTCAGAGTGTATCTGTTATTAAACGTTTTCTCTCCTCTTGCTTCTAATTAGGAAAAATAAAATGTGCAGGTAGACAGGCCAGTAACGCAGGAAAGCTCCTAAACCTTTCTTCTGCCATTCTGGGATTGTACAAGGGCTCTTAACAACTGTGGGCTGTGTGGCCTGGGAAGCAGAATGATAAAATAGCAACTGGGAGAAGGCACAGCTTCATCTGTTTTCTCTTATGTTTGACCTCAGAGGTGATCAAGAGAAGGAAGCAAGATGTGACTCTGCATACATAAATTCTGAAGTGGTTTTGTTTTGTTTTGTTTTGTTTTGTTTTGTTTTGTTTTCAGAACTTTGTGAAGTTAGAGGGGGAAACAGAGCAAAACCAAACCAGCCTCACAAGAGTTGGGAAGTTAATCCTGGCGTGAATGCATTGAAATAGGTCAAAATCATTAATAGCTCCTCATCTCTTCATCACCTTGGTGTACTGCCTTCCCATTCTTTGGCACTTATCCTGATCCCCAGGGTGCAGTTGTCTTATTCCATTAATAGCTGTATTAAACTTTATTTTTGCTGTTCAGGTCTTTGACTTCCTTCAACACCAAGAACTGGTGTAAACTCTCTGTGAGAAGGTGCTGAGGAGAGCACTGCAGTTATCGGTGCCTATAAAAAGACTTGGAGCCTGTGCCTAAATACCATGCTCTGTTTATTTTCTAGAACAGTGAAGGCATTTACCATTTTGGTTACAGAAAATTTCTTTTTTCTTTCTCTTTTTCTGAACGCAGGACCTTGGTGATGGTTATCTTAGTAAGACACACTTCCAAGTAAGAAAGAGACACATCCCGCCAGACCTCAAGGAGAAAAACAATGATAACACTGAACAAATGTTATTTGCACATGTAGAAGTAAGTACAGATTTTTGAACTTACTTGTTTATAAAATAAGTAATAAAATTAAAAACCACTATGCTAGTAAGTCCTTCCAGCAAGACTTCAGACCTGAAGCTACCAGTGGCTTTTAATTAGTTATAGGAAAATTAATTGTACACCTCATTGAGGTGTACAGCTGTATTGGTGATGAAAACTGGGAAGAAATGGACAAGATTCCAGCATACTTTATGTAGGTGTTCTCCTCGCAGGATAATATTTCTTATAATTTTGATCCACTAACATTAAGGAGATTTTTTGTGCGTGTGTGTGTGTTTGGAAAAAGATTAATCATCAAGACTTATTTATCTTAGAGGTAAGTGTTACTTAAAAGAGTAAAGGAAACTTTGAGGTTAATACTAATTTGAAGTGGTATTTATTGAATAAGACTTTTATACTCAGTGGCTACTTTTCTACTGTGTAGCTGACTTAAAGACAGCAATTTTTTGAAACTGGTGGCGGGCAATGAGATATTCCTGAAGGAGAGTAAACGTGTTTCTTCCAGAAAATTAAAACTGTTCATTAAACTCTGGTTGGACTGATCTGAATAATTATTTGCTTGCTTGAGTCTGCATTAGACCTCCAGATTATTGACTAATCAGGATATAAATGACAGGGAATCCTTCCCTTCTTATGTTGTTATCATAAATAAGAAAATAAATCTTGGATTATAGTAGACTGAAAGCAATGTATTCTATATTCTATAAGCTGTTGAATAGGTGGATATGGTATACTTTGCAGTTCCCTTTTTCTGCAATTCCTTTCTTTTTTCCATCAGCACTCTGATTGCTTTTTTTTTCCCCACTGAGACTCTGGTACGTTTAAGACATTTCTGGTCTGAAATGAGTATTCTTTTGGCCTGGTTTCTGAAGGAAATGGCACTTAAAACAATTGTGCTATTAGTCTGTGATATAGTCATTTCTACTGATTTTTGAGCTCACTCACAGGTTGCAGCTGCATTTTAAAGAGGGATAGATACCCAAGTAATTTAATGAGTAGCTGAGGCATTTTTCAAGTTTTTCTTTAAATTGTGCTCTAGTATTTTGTAAAAAGAGAGCAGATATCAATGCTTCAGGGGTTGTTATTTAATTGTCATTAACAACAGTATTTGTATACTTTAGTCCTGACTTGAAACAACAAATTACTGTTTATATTGAAAATAGCTTTTGATGACTGTGACTTTTAAAAAAAAAGAAAAAAATGAATCAAGTCTTGGTTACAGAGTGCATTTTAAAAGAACATCTGTAAAAAGCTATTGAGTCCTTCTTCTGTAAAGAAGGTGTCAGTTATAGAAAATGTCATAAAAAAAAAAGACTTCAGAGTCTCTAACATACTGAAGTGTTAAATACTCTGAAATACTATAATAAATAATACACTGAAATATGATTCCAGGCCAAGCTTTGTGATTTATTGAGATACTGAAGTGAGTAGTCCTTGAGATATTTTGAAAGATTTCTTTGTTTTGAACCACAGTAATGTGCAGGTTGGAAGGACCCCTTTGAGAAGGAGCCTTTGTACCTGTCGTGTAGGAGCAGTAAAGATGAAGAGTGAAGCAAGAGAAAGGTCTCAGAAAATTATGGAGGTTATAAGACCATAAGAAAAAGAATTAATTTCTTCTCCAGAATATTCAATGCCTAATAGAGATGATGTCAAATTTACATTCTTCATTGAGCTGAAGGGTAACCAGACTGTTAAAGTTGTTTAATCTATCAAATAGGAAAATGAAATTTTCTATGGGTAGGTAAAGTAAAGCTGTGTGTTTAACAGTAAGAAAGATGAAAATGGTGACTGTAGAGAGGTTACATTTTCTTAGGCACACAAATTCCTGTGTAAGATGCATGTTCTTTTTCACAGATATTGAGTGCTAGAGACCAATTCCACTCTAATAACAATCTGTTATTTAAATAGGCTTTAGGTTTGGTTTTTTTTTTTTTTAGTTTTAATATATGTTGTACCCATTAGTCACGTAGTTTTACAGAATTACTGCAATCTGTTTGAACAAGTTATTGAAATACATTCTGATGAAAAGCAAAAGTTGTGGTCTTGGTGGAAACTGGGAAGGTTTCTTCTGGCCATATGCATTCAATATTTACTTTTTTTAGTTAATGAGTTTTATTTTTATATATATAGAGCTTAAAGAAGCTCTAGATAAGAAATGAAATTTATTTTGTAAAAAAGGCCACTGACTGATAGTTGCATATTTCACAATTTTCAGTTCCAGATCTGTTATGATCTTGATTTTTCTATATCGTATCTCTGCAATTTGTATTTTATTGGAATGTTTCCATCTGCCTAATCTGATCTCCTCCAAGGTGTAGTAGATATGATGCATGTGCATATAATAATATAATTAACCAGGAACAGTAAGAAAGAAAAATGCAAAAAATTAAGATCCAAGTAACCAACATTCATTGTTAGGAACAATCAGTGTTGACAAAAATAAAAAAACCCAAACCCTGTGCTGTGGAATATGCCAGGGCATGAGAGGCCAGAAGGTTTCCCTCCCCTCATCCTGGAAATCCAGTTCAAAGGTTAGAAATAGAATGTTTGTTTTGGCAGACAAGGTGAAAATTTGGAGGAAAATCAGAAGACAGACTTTTGAAGTTGGGTGAAGTTGATCTAGAATAAATCATAAATATATCCTGTTGTATTGGGGTACAGTTAGAATGTTAAAACTGCAGAGAGTAAAAATTATTATTGTTTTACTCATTTTTAGTCTGTGACGAGACACTGAAACCTAATGATATGATAAAGAAAATACACAAATAGCCTGAAATAACTTTATTCAAATAGAAAATCAATTATCAGTTATCACAGTATCAAAAGTGTGCTAATCTTATGGGATCTACTGGAAACCTGACCAATTTACTTGGAGTTTGTTTCACCTCATTGATTAGCATGGACGGTTAGTGTTTCAAACTTTACATCTCATTGATTGGTGTCTAAATATCAGAAGCCTTCCTGGTGAAGGAATGATGAATAACTTTAAATTCTGGTCTTTTCCACAGAGCAGTCTGTATTATGTGCTGGTTCCTTTTATACCAGTTGTGTTTTCATCTGAAAACCAAGAATAAAATTCTATGTGGGTTTCTTTCTGCTTATTTTAGATATCTGCGATATAGAGCTTGTCACTTAAATCTTTGTTTCAGCCTGAGGAGGTAAAAAAGCATTTTGGGTATAAATCAGTTGACCTATTTTAGGTGTCTCTAAGAGAGGATGAGTCCAAAAGTGTGTGTTTTTCCTCAGGGGTGATCAAGGTTAAGCTTCATGGCTGTAGATGCCTACATGTTGTCGTGTGAGCCCCATTCAACAGAAGGTGGCTCTGGGCTCCCTAAAGCACTGGGAATTTGTGCTGGTGACTTCACTGGGGCCGGGAGTTCACTTCGATGGTGAAGCTTATACTTAGTTGAGGATTATGTTTTGTAAAGTAAGCAACTTAGAGACAGTTTAAGGGAGTTTGTCTTTTTATACTTGGCAATATCTCAGTAGTCAATCTGTTTATCTGAATCAGGTGCCTGGGGATCCTGTCTTAGGCAGACCCTATTTTTCCATTTTTCCATCCTCCTAGAAGAGGATTCACACTGTTCTTCTGGGGCACCATCCTCTGGTTTTTGTAGGTTTAGTTTAATCAAGATGTTTATTTCAACATTCTGATTGGTAAACAGAAACGACTAATGACTTTGTGACTGATAAGAAACTTTAGGCCAAGTTGGTGGAGGACACCCTTCTGACCTGTGAGATCAGATTGAGTCCCTTGGATATGAGCTGAAGAGTCATAAACCTTTTAGAGTCTCTTCCAAAAGAATAAAAATAGCCTAAGATGCAAAGCAAGGGACAGATAGGAACACACAGGCGCCATTTGAAAATTTTTAAGTTGCCATTTTGTTCTGGTTAAATTTTTATTGAATCAGTTGTTGTCTTTCTGAGCTGTTCTGACTTTATGCCAGCTGAGTGTCATCTGTACTTTTCCACAGACAGCATAAATCTTGTGTAACCACCATAAAGCATTCTGGCTAATTCAACAACAATCTTCAGTATGTGTTCTTTCTTGATCCAAATCAAATCTGTCCTCCCAAGACATCTGTCAGGGTCTTTATCAGTGCACATGGGACTGTGTCTTCTTTTCTAGCAAGGACAGAACAGTTACATATACATTATTGTGTGAATTGTTGATAAGGTGGAAAATACTATGCAAGATTCAAAGTGAGGGTAGTTCTCCTGCCTCAAAGAGCTTATACTCTAAATGAGTAAAATGGGAAAATCTGGATTCACTTTATGCATTCTTTTTGTTTGTTATTCAAATAGCCCAAGGGAAGCAATAACTTGGAGTAATAATTCTCAGTGTGTGGTGTGTCTCAGCGCCTCTGGGTATTGCAGAAGTGAGTCAGCATGGAACCATTCCTGGAGCTGGAGCCACTGCCACTTTATAAAGGAGTGGGCAGGTTGGGAATGCTGAAGGTTGTTCATACCTGATACTGCCTTTTAGAAAATGAGCACTGAGTCCCAGCAAACACACTGATGAAGTTATGCATTTGCTGTATTGTGGGCTCCACCTTTGTTGGCAGCTGTTCATGAGAGTTGGTGAGGATTTGCCTGATGGGGGATGTGGAAATGAGTCTGACATCTTTCTTAAAGAAGTAATTCCATACTTTGCTGTTCAGCTGTGCTTTAAGTTTGTAGCAAATAGAAAATGACAATTTTTAGCAATTATTAATCATTTTTTCTCTAAACAAATCCAGTATTTTTACAATTAGGAACAGCTCCTTTTTTTGTGCAAAAAGAAGTAAGATGAATGCAGTGTAAACATCTGCATAATCACAGTATTTGTTGGATGGTTAAGTGAATACCCAGCAAACTATGCTTAAGGAGAAAAATGTAAATACATTTAATAGAATCCAGGATTCACTGCAGGAAATAATGGAAGTACCTTAGTAAAGAGGGAGAAAATCAGGTATTGCATACTTATAACATCAGTTTGTAGTAAATGTGTCAGGCTCAAGAGCAGTGAAGTTGCTCCTGTACCAGCACCGTTTTCACATGCCACATCACAGAAATGAAACCCAAATGAGATCTGTAAAAAATAAATCAAGAAACCACTTCTCCTGAAGAGTTCTGAAATGTATTGCAAAATGCAGTGAAGATCCTCGTGATTTTGCTTAAAAATCTATTAATCTGAAAATGGAATTAGCCTTTATTAAACCACAGGAAGATAGACCAGTGTGGATTTTATTAACTGTTGTCTACATGGAAAGGCTTGGCAAAATAACAGCATTGTTTAGAAATATCAAGGCTGGAAGGAACTTTGGTGTAGACAACTAAACCCCTTCCTTGAGCTGGAGAGCCCTCAGGAAAAGAGGAATGCCGCAGACAGAAGCCACCTGAATCCCAGTTCTGCTTTGGGGCTCCTTCTGTGATGAGGTGCCTGAGTCTTCAAGGTTTAAGTGCTTCTGCTCCTGTAAAGTTCTGGAGGCATGGGAAGGTTTTGTCTCCCACACACAGACCTTTGTGCATCATTTTCTGTGTGTCACATTGGAATCCTGGCAAGTCTTGTTAGCAGTAGTTACATTTAGTTTCCAACAGCTTTGATGACATGCTGTTGGCTTGACTGTCGTTGAGGGTGGTGGGACCCTAATCTGAATTCTCTATCTTGCACATTCTTCGATTGCTGTTCTATTTTACCCACTAATAACTTTTCACAAATCTTACAAAATATATCAAAACCAAGTATATAAGCTAATTATAATGCTTTTGGGAAGCTGAAGGAGCACTACGTATGACCTCCAAAAGTGATTAATTTTCTGTTTAGATGTTAGTACGGAGTGATTTCAACTCTTTATCTGCCATCTTGGTATTCAGAGCTGTCACTTAATATTAGCAAATAAATGCTACATCAGACACAGGAAAAGATGCTCTAATTCAGGTTTGGTAACTGAATGTGACAGTTTAGTTGGAGTTATCCTGGTTGAAGGCATGATGTCATTCCAGCAGAATGTCTTTCTTCCGCAGTAAATAAACCTTCATTTCCTATAGAGCATGCACTGAGACTGTGGGAAGTGAAGGTAATTTTCCCAGAATCTGAACTTTGAGAGAGTAGTAATGCCAGTGACAAAACTATAAGCTTACCCTTTTGTTCTGGTGATCCTGTGTTTTAGATATTAAAAAGAGGCATTGGGTTTTTTTTGTTTCCATTTAGTGCATTTTCTCATGATGTCTGGTGTTTTGTGTGATGAAAGGTGTTTTGAAAAATCATTATGGTGCTTTTAGAGCATCTAGATCAAAATCAGAGTAAATCATACACTTTTTTAATTCTTCAAGTTAAAATTCAATTAAATAATTCTGGTTTGATTTAAAGTCATAAATGTACATTTTGGTGGGGTTTCTTTGTACAGTAAGTCATTACTATGAGGTTGTAAAAAATAGTTTTTAAAAATTGTGCCAGAGCAGACTTGAGCTATGGTTGTCTTCACACAGTAAATTGTGTTAATTTGCTTTAGAACTGTGTGTAATTGTATATACAGCAGCGGTATCAGAGATACATAGGCCACACAGTCACTCACCTGTGTGGACTGTGTGCTTCCTCTCTCAACTTGCTGGGTTAATATGATTTTTTACAAGTCTTGATGACTCTTCCATCAAGTGTCTTGATGTTTGCCATGCCTTGATAGCTGGGCAAAATATCAAGAGATCCCAGCTTCTGCAGTTTTATCAATGGAAAGGCTTGTGAGAAATTAAAATATGTTTTTCTGTTTCCAATTTAAAAAATATTACTGCTGTGGTCTTAGTAGGAGAGACAGTTTTGAAAAAAGACATTTTTCCTTTGTTGTATTGTTCTCCCTGCCCCCCTCCCCTTTTTCTCTCCTCCAAAAATATTCAACATGAGCTGCCATGAATGGAGGAGGTGCTGCATGGATGGCCATATCTACAGTGCTTATGTTGGCATGTATGGCCACACTTTGGCTTCCTTTTATTTAATACATTGAAACTAACGCATGTTGTAACACAGCACCACTCTGATTTTTCCTAAGCCGTGCTATATGCCTGGGGATAACGGGAATGAAGACTTTGGGGGAATCTAAATTCCTCAACTTTTATGCATTTTGCTATCAAGACATACTTTAGGATGCAGTAGGACATGGTTCATATTGGTCATAGTTGTTCAGAGTTGTTTAATCACTGAGATACACACATTGCAGAAGGATTTTTCTCCAAGCATGTGCTTTGAGGTGTGATGTTAAATGTCAAAGATTAATGTTACCATTCTTGGATTCCTGGAAGCAAATCTCCAGTATGTTTGTAACAACCTGACCTTGCCAGGGGTAGATAAATACTGATTTTCAGATACTTTATGACATTAATTCACAAATGAGAGACACAACACTGCAGTGTTTGTCCATACTGTTTTACCACAATAGAAACACAATCTTGTCAATTGTTAGCTTTTTACTTTTAATGGTGAACCTTAAAACACTTCATGTTTCCAGCCTTGCATATATGCCTGCTTTTGTTTCTCTTAAATTAAATTGTACTTGTTCAGTGTTATGCTCTAATTTTCTGGGGATAATGATGCTCATCTGTATTGGAACAATCCTTTTATTTTGGCCAAGTGCCTGTGTTTTTAGCAGTGTCATATGATTGTCTTTCAGTATGTTTGGATTACACTCCTGCAGCACATAGGTTGTGTTGGCTCAGAGTGAATATTGCAGATTTAGGGCCTCAGAGTGGCTTCCTGAGAACCAGGCTAAATGGCCAGACTTCATATGTTGCTGCTTTCTGGAAAATTCATGGTTATTGTCCTTTCAGCTGTGAGGTCCAACTGCGAGTTTTGTTTCCTTCCCAATACCATCTCACTCTCATTGTCTCTGAACTCTCAAGATTCATGAAAAATTGCTTTACTCCCCTTTGTTAGAAAGAATAGTTGTGATTTTCAGCTCTGGAAAAAGATGTAGTCTCATACTTCCTTTCCCCCCCTGCATGATAAGGTTTTCTTTACTGTAAATGTTTTTGTTAGCCTTATTAATTAAAAAGCAGCTACTGCTAAGTTTGTGTTAATAATGTAAATAAAGCAATTTATCTTTTTTCTTGAGGTCAGAATGTGGTGTTTCTTGAGAATACTATAGACTTACATTAGTAAGTGTAATCAGTATGTGATTTTGAGGTCAGGTCCTTTCTAGATGTAAATAAAGAGCATTGAAATTCACTGAAACATAGGAACTTGTGCAGGAAAATGTGTTCTAGAGTTACAAATTACTTTTCATGAATCATAAAAATATCTTACTTTTCCTCATATAGACCAACACACAGAGAGGAGACACTGCTTTTTTGCCTTGTAGGAGTCAACTTAATACATATACTTTAAAAACCTGTCTATATATAGTGTGTATATGACATAAGACTTTTTTTGTACTGCACTGGTACTCAACATGACACTGCCAATGCAGAATGTTAAAATTTGGTACTAATGTGATTATGAACGCTCCAATTTCAAAATTTATGTTCTAGTATATGGTGAAAATTATTTTGGTTCTGTCAACTTATATGAGACAGGCGTTTTCCTGAATGAGCAAGACAATATATCTTCAATACACAGCAGGAGGTTTTTTTTACTTGAATTAGGTTTGTTAATGTTGTGTAATCTTTCTGCCCTGGTTTGCCAGGGACTACTAGTTCAGGCAGCACTTGGGCATGCTCACTGACTTTTTAAATGAGACACTCACTTCTGCTGTGTGCAAGATACTGAGAGCACATCCTGAGCACAGGGGACATTAATGCTTGGGAATGGAAAATACACTTCTTGGCATAAATGCATGTAACTGGGAGTATTTTGCTTAGTGAGTGTCTTTCTCATGATGATCTGTGGTGGTAGCAATGAGTTATTTCAGTTGGCTCAAACATCTCTTACTACCGTTTTGCTCTGAATTCTGAGGAAGATACAATGTCGCACATTAAATAAGATTTAAGTTTGCTGTTTGAAGAGGAAAACAATAAAGTGTAAAAACTCATTGTGATCATGAGATAGACATTTTTCTGGGATAAGCAATCAGTGAAGTTGTGGAAAGGCAGAAGTGTCTGGTATGGGAGAGAGAAAGCTGGGAGACAAAAGACCTATGTACTTTATAACACACACTTTGTGTCCATCTAGTAATTTTTTGTAATATGATCATTAGTGTTTCCATCTGTATTTTGTGTTTTTCCCTATTTGATAGCTTGCCAATAAAATTTCTTTCCCAGACAGCTGAACCTAGCTTGCAGACTGACAGGGCACAAACTCCCCCCACCTTCAAAGGAAAGCACATAAAAAAGCTTAGAAACCACCCGAAAGCGTTAACGGCTCTGTTGGCTGTTACACGATGGGATGCAGGAATTGCAGTAATGTTCTCTTCCATCTGGTGCCTGCAAACTTGCTGTTTTCAGAGGCATTCACTGCTGTAGCAAACTGTTCACTTATTCATTCTTGTGTAGTTGCCCGTTATTCTTTGGAAAAGACTTGGGTTGAAAGCGGCTCGGTTCTTTGTTACAGAAGTGCTCAGTGTCAAACATATTACAAGGAGATGTCAGTCCAAATGCAAATACCGTCAACTCTCAAAGCCTTCTCCGCATGTTGTGTGTATTTGGAATGTGCTGTGAAGGTGTAGTCCCAGGAGCAAGGATCTTGACTGACAATACTCAAGGGAAAATCATGCATTATCTGTGCCAAAACGTCTATCTCAGGCTGAAATTTCAATTTCCGCTTTAAATTTCCTGGCTTGTGTTAGCTAACATTACAGCCTTGGTTTTCCTTCTTTTCTTAGGATCTTGGTGGTTATTTTCTTTGTTGCATCTGGACTGGTTAATTTTCAGGAAGGTGAGATGGCAACTGAGTGGAAGGTGTCACTCTGAGAGGGAAGAAGAATGGTTTAAGGAACTAAAGCAAGTGAGGACACATTTCTTATTGCCAGACCATAAGATAAAGGAGTTAACGTATAATTTCTGAGCACAAACCACTTAAAAGTGTCCAACTCTTTGTCATCCCTGAGCATCTGAAGTCACTATGTTCATACAGCAATAGAACTTGGTGATGTGTTTGTAGCAAGACTGGTTAGCCATCACCTGTTATACATGATCCTATCCCAGAATTTAAATTAGTTTCGTCAGTCCTGCGGTATTGAGCAGGTACATTCACTTTGTAATTAGTTTTCCTGAAAGTATTACAGGGATCCCCAGCATTCTGTCCATTTTAGTTGAATGCTATGAAATTATGTACATTTATATAAATCTTGGGTTGATTTCAAAAATTGAAATCAATTCAGTGAGCAGTATTGGGGTGTGTTGGGATGCCCTTGGAAACTTTCAGTATATGTAAATTTTCAGGTGCTGTACGGTGTGCCTTTGTCTTTTTCAGCTTCTTTTTCTGGAAGGGTTTGGTGCTCCCTGTACTAATGTGACGGTGGTAGTTGTACGTGGGATCTGGCACTGCTATATTTCCACGTGCTGCTGGTGGAGTGCCTGAAATACCAGCCACCAAGTCTGCTCTTGAGGGCCTCAGGGCTTTTAGGATGAAAGCTTAGCTCTCATAGGCAGGTTTGTGGGAACCAGCAGTTGTGCCTGTTTTTGACTCAATTCCTCTGGAAATGCTCTGGAGATCACTTAAGATTCTGTTTGACACCACAGTATACTCTTGAGGTTGTTTGCCAGGTTTTTGTGCATTTGAGTATCTCTAAATAAAGATCTTAACCTGCTTGGGTTCAGGCAGCAGCAGTACAGATGTGGGTAGATGGTCATGGTGACCTTCAAAACCAATTATTTCTTCCCCAATTAACTTGGAACTTTATCCCTGAATGTGATTTGAAGAATCTGAATTAAGTGTCTAGCTTAAGCAAACAGAATTCCATCTTCCAACTTCAGTTAGTGCTTGTGAAATTTTGTTTTCCCTCCTATATATTCAGTGAAATCCATACTTTTGGGATGGTGGTAGGTAATACTGATCTTTTTGGAAGGGAGATGTGTCAGAAGAATTAAATGTTATTATCTGGGCCATACAATTTCCAGCAGTTCTGGAAGCTGAGGCAGGTGTCTGAACTGACCTGGACCTTGGAAGCAGTGTGTCCTTTGCATCTCTTCAGCAAAAGTTTCTGAGCACTAGATACTTGGGAAAATCAGACCATGTAGACACTTAAAGAGGGCAATGCCAATCCAATCTCTGAGTTT
This sequence comes from Rhadina sibilatrix, assembly GCA_013400275.1. Taxonomy (NCBI): domain Eukaryota; kingdom Metazoa; phylum Chordata; class Aves; order Passeriformes; family Phylloscopidae; genus Rhadina; species Rhadina sibilatrix. The sequence continues at coordinate 25,587 of VWYO01001142.1, read as the reverse complement.
GAAGGTGTTATCCAAGATTTAGAAGCTAAGGCAAAATTGTCTTGAGTAGTTGCCCAGGTTTGCAAGAAAGAGCACAAGAGCTAGAAAAAGCTTCCTTTGAAGCTCTGAAATCCTGAAACCAAGTAGGATGCATGGAATATATTTAAACGTCTCATTTGCAGGATTCTTGTTCTTTCATCAGTCACAGCATGTGTTCTAATACATGTTTAATGTATGTTTAATTATTCCAGTGTTTAAGGTGCTGAAGTGAAGAGAATATTGAATCAAAATTTTGATCCTATGGTCTGGTATAAGCTAGAAATATTTAGCACTCAGAAAAAAAAAATATTACTACTGCTATTATTACTACTGTCCATTTAAATACAAATGTAAATGGCAGACTGTCTCATGGGTTTCTAATTTTTAGAATATTTCTAATTGCTGCCAGTTGCTAGATGCTTAAATTCCATATTGCCCAGGTTATTTTAGAAGGATAGAAACCCATTTGCTGTTTAACATCAATGTAGTTTTTGTGGGAACCATAACTGCACAAATCTGAATTCTGAGGAAAATGTTTAACATTAGAAAGATGGGACTGCAAAAGGTCTGCTACACCATGGTTAGCAAGGTTTAACACTTTCCTTTGGATTGTGTTAGAAAATCTGTTTTGATCTGTTTTTCTGTGATGTGTGCTTCAGTCTCTGCCCTTGCCACTTCTCAGAAATCCTTTCCATGGAGTGATGCTAACCACGTTTGGGCAAAGTAAAGGTTTTTAAAGATAATTAAAAAAAACTCCTGCAAGTTTTGTGGAGGTAAGTGGCTGAGTGCAGGACAGGCCATGAAAGTTCTCTTCCTGAGGTAAATTATTGTGTACCAGAAAATCCACACGACGAAGGCCTTCTTTAATGTCCTAGCTGGGGAAAGAGCTCTCTCCTTCCCTGCACCTAAGACTTGATGCAGATCTGAAGGATAGTAAAATCAGGCAGACTAAAGATTTCAAAGTAATTCCAGGTAATTCTGGGCTTACAGTATTTAGCTAGCAACTTGATAAGCAGTTTCAAAATATTTTGTCATCTGAATTTGAGGCAATACAAAGAAGTAAATATGAATTGATTAAAGAACTATGCTTGCATTAAAAAAAGGACTGTTTTCTTGCTACTGATTTTTACCCTCATTTTCCTCAAGTGCCTTTGCTTTGGGAAGATAGAGAGTGAGTGCATTTGATGGAATGTGAGTAAAGGCCTTCTTTTATTCCTGTCACAATATGCAAAATACATGGACATTAGAACATTGCCATTCTTTGGGGAAGCCCAGTTTAACTATAGCTGATACAACATTTGTCTGTGTGAATGGCAGATTTGAATGCCTATGAACAGGGAGGATACTTTGGCAATGGATTTTTTTTCTCCACTGTTAACCACCCGTTTTTTTACATCATCTACCAACTCTACTGATTTTCTTTGTCTCTGCATGGAAAGAGCTGCCACAGTAGGATCTCATTATAGGATTTTATTTGAAACCCATTTCTAGAAATACCTCTAAAAATAACTAGACTTTAATGTCCTTTTTAAAAAAACAGTCTTTCTGAAAACTGCTGAGATAATACTGTGACAAAAATCTTGGTAAAAAAAGAGGAAATAGAAAAATTGGATGGAGACATGAGTGGGGTGGTTGGTGATGTTTGGCAGTTAATGTACTTCATTACTTTAAAATGTATTCGCTGTTCTGGTACACTTAGTTTTCTGGAAGGTGTTCTCACGATATTTCAGTTAGCTGGTACTTTCAGATTTTGTCCATTGGTATTTTAAACTGTTTCTGAGAATTCATTTTTACCTGTTGTTTTTCAAAGACAGTTCTGGATCACAGATCTTGTTGCCATGTGTAAACAGCTGTAGCAGGTGTTCCGTCTCTTTTTTCAGTCAGGTCTGGGAATCTTCCTGTGATGAGCTGTTCCCTTACATGTGTGAAGCCCTTCATGAAGGACAGCCCTCCGCAAAGATGTAAATAATATCTAATTAAAAAGCATAATTGATTTTCTTCTGTGATTGAAGAACATTTAATGGCTATGCGTGAGTAATAAAAAAAGTGCTTAAGCAAATCAAATCAGAATCAAGTGCCTCAAAGTTTTTAAAATAAAATTATTGAGAACTGAACACTTGACGCTTTGAGCTGAACTTACTAATAATTTGTAGATATAAAGGGAGGGAGTGAATGATGAGTAAAAAGAAGTATGAAGAGTAGGAGGGAAGTGAGCTGATATAGTACTTTGGTAAGGAAGGGGGATGAGCCCATTCTAGTATTTTACAGACTTTTTTTTAAAAATTGTTTCATAATAACAGAACTGAGATTGCAAATAGTTTAATTGTCAGCAGCAGGAGAGTAGAAGCGTGGGTTTTCCCTGCTTTTTTTTTCTTTTCCCCTGTCCATTTTTTGAATTGTCTTCTACTTAAATTTTTCCCTACCAATATAAAAAAACTAAAAACCCCACTAGATATTAAAAAAATTCTTTCCTCTGTAGAGTAGATACAGCTGTATTTAGTTGATCCTGATGTAAAATATTTGTTCTTAAATAATAAGAAAAATACAAAAAGTTTCTTCAACACTTCTCTCAAAAAATAGCTTAGGGAAGATACTTGTTGCGGGACTATATCAGTTTGAGAGGATTTACAGCTTTTTAGTTTAAAAGAACAGTTGAAACAAATTTTGGGTATATCACTGATTGGATTTGAACTCAGACTTGTAGAATTATTTTCTCCCACTATCTATTGCAAGTGGCTTGTTTATAACTATGGCATTATTAAATTTAATTACTATTCTGGTTATTATTTCTAAAAATGGTAAAAAGTATTTGGTATATAACAGCTGGTGGATTTCTCTCAGCAGTCATGTTTCTTAATGAGCAAAACCTGAAGCTCCTTCAGACTTCGTTTTAGCATGTAGTAAGAATTACAGAACAGCTGGCCTGAAACAACAGGCCTAAAAAGAGCTATCATTAGTTGATTCTGTTTAAAATAAATAAATGGACAACTTGAGTGTTAATATTTCTTAATTTTCAAAGGGCAGATTTTAATTTCTGGAAGAGGTTTAATGGTTTTGACTGAAGCATGCTTCTTCAATCAAATGTATAGGATAGTCTGAGAAGCAGCTATTGTACCAAGGTCATTAGGTACCCCAACATTTTGGAATGGCACGAAAGTATAGCTTAGGCTTTTTATATTCAAGAATTTTCAGAAGGAGAACCTGATTTATATATGGAAAATAGGTCTGAAAAGATGCTGAGACAAATACCAGAAGGTTATGTAATCCTGCAAATAGCAATATTAAAGAAAAGGGAAAAGATTGCGGACAAAATTATATTTTATTATGTTCACCAGGTAAATTGAAATAAATTCCTGTTTCCAGTAAAAAGATTATTTCAGACAAGGCAGGATGTCTGGTGATGATGGGTCTGATGACTAACTACTATAGATAGTAGATGCTTCAGTCAAGGCAGAAATGATTTTTTGAGAGGAGATCATGAAGAAGAAAGTACAAGATAACTTCTCTCCTAGAATTTCTGTTAGGTGTCAGAAATCTGTTGGGTCTTGGGTTTTTTTTTTTTTTTCTGTTTCAAAAGGCAAAAAGCTATATATTTATTAATCTGGCATCAGTGATATTCAAAGTTTTCAAAGAAATTCTTAAAGAAGATTTAAGTAAATGTTGAATATGGAAATAGGACGGAATGCAAGATGATGTTACAGAAGGTATTGGATGTATTGAACCATTATCTCTGATCTGGCAAAGTAACTGAGTGACTGGACAGTCACTGTCAGTCACTGACTCAAAATTCAGTGCTCCTAATCCATGTAAAGTTTAGTAAAACTTTTTATCAATGGCCCACAGGAAAGCAAAGCTGTGTGATAATACCACAAAAATTCACCCTCAGACAAATCTCATATTTTAAGTTGTAATTGCAGGACAGGGAGTTGGAGAGGGTTACTGAATTTTGCTGATGGCAGAATATCTGGAGGCACTGTCAGTACAGCAGAAGGTAAGAAATTCCTGTGGAGAGAGCCAGAGGAGCTCAAGCACTGGCACAACAGAATCGGGATGAAATTTAGTGGTACAGAGTATAAGGTCATGTACTTAGGGAGTACGGGTAAGGTAATGTTGCTTCAGAAGCTTGTGGCTCATTAGTTGGAAATTACTGAGGAGGAAAAATAAATGGATGTTTTAGTTGATCATAGGATTACTGTGAACTGCTCATGGGCATGAATGAAATAAAGGCAGTTTTATGTTGTGTCTGGCTGTTGCTCTCTGATGGAATTGGTATTAAAGAGGGATGTTGAGGACTTGTCGGTCATGTTGTGTGTTTAATTACAGCTACTCCCACTGAAACAAAAAATAAAGAGAAGTAAAATATAATGGATTTTTTTATGTTGATTGGAAAAATTGGATTGGGAAAAGAGGAAAGACCAGAAGAATTCTTGTTTAGCATTTAAAAAAAAAAGCCTGACATGAAATACGATTTATCTCTGTTAATATATTGAGCAAAAAAGGTTTGAAATGCCAAGAATTGAAAAAAGCTCCTTAAACTAAACTATCATGTTGGCATGGGAATTTACAGTTATAAACTGAACTTGGATAAACATACACTAGAACTAGAGAAGTGAGATGCTGAAATAGCTTTCCAAAAGAAGCAATAGTATCTTGAAGTCAGTTAGTTTGCAGATAAAACCATATAAATCTAGAAAAAGGCATTCTATGATGTTTGATACCTGTGGTAACGAGATACTGAACTTCATCACCCAGGAGGTCCTTTAGCCTCCTGTTTCATAGCTCATTGTTCATTTGTGTTGTCTCTGGTTGCAGTGCAAGATGCACATTTAGAGTTAATGCCTTTGCTTATATGTAAAATCAGATTCTGCAAGGCTGGTTGAAGAGCAAGGAAATCAAAGCAGAGATTGCACAGGAATGAATATTTTCCCTGTGTGAAACAGGACCCTCATCTTTACATAGCTCTGTGCAAGGGAGTTTCACTTTTGGCCTAGATAAGGGGTCCTGAAAGCCTGGGATCTGATTTTGAGAGTGTGTGATCCTCAAAATCCCTCAGATTTTATTCTTTTTAAAAGCTATCTCCCAAGTTCTGTTTTTATGTGAAGTTTTGCTAGGAGTTTCTTCTTTTAAGTCCTGATGGATTAAAAAAGGAGACTGCTGTAAGGTTAGTCATTTATTTCACCTTTGTAGCCAAGCTTTGTCTTGAAGCAGAGAAACATTCTGGTCTTCAAAAATGCCATTTTTAATGACACACAGTTTTAGATTATTCATAGCTTTAGATTTTTACCTTTTCTTGGTAATCTTGTTTCCAGCTTTATTCCCAAGAGCATAGTATTTTCTTTTCCTGGGTGGAATTTGTTTTCATTTGTTGGTCATTTGGTGTTAAAAAGGAGCAGAACGACAGTCTTCTCCAAGGAGGATGTGTAACAGGTAAGGAGCAGGGATGGAACACTGGGGATAAGTTTGGGATTTTCTGGAGCTCTGCAGGAGTCCTGCCAGCTGGAGGGGTTCATGAGCACCTGGAGTCTCTGAGGTGGTAGGAAAACACCCTGGCAGCATCTGTACAGTGTGCCTTAGTCAAGGTTTATAATTAAAAAAAAAAAAAAAAGGCGAGAGAGAGAGAGAGACACTAACCCTGATGACAGAATTATAGTTTTTTGTGATAAAATTTAATATTAATATGCTCTTTTTAGGTTAATTTTGTCTGAGTGACTCAGGCAGTTCCCAGTTGTGATTGGCAATCAATAGCAATGATATGAACACTGTCATGTTTCCTCATGGAAATGACAGGGCTCAGAGCAGACAGTGTAATTGTTTGCTTTCCTGCACAGGTACAGATGTGATTCCACTGCTTTTATTCAAAGGAATGAGTTCATGGGACTAAGGAAGTTGTTGTGTAAAGTATCAAAGACGAAGACTTAGTGGACGGAAACGTAAATATAAAATAGAATGAGCATTAAGTAAGTAGTGCCAAACATTGGCAACTCAGCAGATTCTAACCTTATATCTTAAAACCAAATTAAAATCTGTAATAACTTTTTTTCACTTCACAACATGGCATATGCTTTTTCTTGAGGTTTATCTCCATAACTGAGAATTCAATATCACTATTTCTTTTCTATTTTAAGTTAGCAAAGTTACATATTTCTATCTAGCATCTGATTTTCCCCTTTGCCCATTTCAATTTTAGTTTGGTTCTGTTTATTACTTAATACCTTCCGTATCAATAATGCCTTTAATGCCTCTGTGGTTAAGAGATAAACAAACAAAAAATTAGTTATTTTGAGAGTACCTAATATTAAAGGGATGAAAGACACAGAAGTTCTGTTGAACCATGGCAAAATGGAGCAAAGCAAATACATCCTGTCTGGTCAGTCAATTTTGAAAAGCTGATTCCTGTGTTAGGCACTCATCATCCTTCATGATTTTAAGGAAATACATGTATTTTTAGTTTTTGTTATAAAATTCATGTTTCTTTCTTCTTTTCTCTTTTTTCTGTTTGTCTTCCCTCCAAAGACTATATAAAGAATTGGTATTTCCTTCTACAGTGTAAAATGTGGGAAAAGAATATGTTCAGATGTGTTTTAAGTATGCTTTTGGCACCTATTTCTGTGATTAATGCTTTTTTGAATAGAAGACAAAATTTTCAACAGTGTTAACCCTCCTAGTGTTTAAATTATATTTTCAAGTTAAAGATACAAACAAATCTTGCGTTTACTGTTGCTTCTCTGGCATCCTGGGTTTACGCTGGAAGTTACTTACTAACATGACAACATTATTAATTCTTACAGACATAGTTGTGAGCTGTAAAATTACTAATTGGGGTGGTGGGGGTTTTTTGTGCATGTATTTTTTTTTTTAATGTTTGGAAATACTCAGCATTTTGGTAGTAGGGATCAGGATAACTAAATTATACTCTGTGTTCTGTTGTGAATTTGATATGTATGTTTGATCAAAGCTTTTCACTTTTTTGTCTCTGTTTTCACAGAGTAGCTCTTGCTTGTAGGGAGTAGAAGCAAACAGAACAAAATAACTTTGTAAAAGTAATCTTGATGTAGAATATTCAGTGAGCTCTGTATTGTCACTTTGTATTAGAAAACATTTTAAAAATATTCAATGAAACCATTAAGGCAAGAACTTCACTGTGAATTAGTCCATCACTGCATTGCAATGTTTACTTTCCTTTCAATTATTCCTGCGTTAAACAAGAAAAAAAGTCTATTTAGGACTTTGCCTTTCCTGTTGTGTCTTGTTCTTCTTTATTATTGCTGAAATTTTTGCCTTTTTTAAGGGTGGAGCTATAGGATAAGCAGACATGGTGCAGCTTACAAAAAAGTCATAGCACTAAAGACTGTTTTTAGGATGAAAAACCTCAGAATAGAGCTATTTGATATTTGTGTTACAGATGGTCAACTGTCCTTGAAAGTTGGAACAAACTTTGTGTCACGTGAGAGCTGTGTATAATTGGTATTTAGTGTAGCGGTCTGCATTCTTCTTCCATCCTAAAATTTGTTGATAATATAAACAAGAAAATTGTTGAATTTCTGTCTGGCTTAATTTGACATGTTTAATGTACAGGTAAGAAATAAATGGGTATTCTTTGACTATGAAGAGGCTTTATTTTTCTTTTCAGAGTTATGATTGCAGTTTTAATGAACATTCACTTTTCTTTTGCTTTGTGCTGTGTGGATACTGCAGTACAGGTAAAGGCATCGAGAATTTCTGAGTAGAAAACCTGTTTTCTGTGAACTCAGATTTTTTCAGGAACTTAGTTTTCTAATTAGACAAATGAAGTAGTTAATCTAGGATCAGATTAATCCTACTAAAAATGTGACAAGGTTTTAAACTTTTCTGAAAGTTTTCTTTCAGCAAGTTTAATAATCTGCTGCATTGACCAGCAGAGCTGTGTTTTTCAAATCTTTTCTCACTAGTGCCTAATGTACACTACCAGGATTATCAAATTGCATGTCCAGCTGATTCCGAGTAAGCAGTTCAGATTTACATGGCACCCTTTATTTGGAAATTCTGACATTCTCTATTTTAATATTTACCATCTTGGACCAGGTTTTTGTCCTGTGAAAAGTGTTCATATTTAACTTCTGGGTTGGTTAAAGAAAAAGACAAATGTTAAATATCGGGTTTTGTCATGGAGTGGAAATGGCAGCATTTGGTTGAATCTCAGCATTTCTGGTTCTCTGCTCTCAGTGTAAATCATGGCTGAGGCAATGAGGTCTGTGGAGTGTGTGTGGGATCCCTGGTGGCAGCAGGGAATGAGGGGCATTAGTCTTGTGATTTGTTGGCCCTGTCAATACTCGTGTGACAGGGGGAGAGCAGAGCTGAGATCAGCTCATGGGCAATCTCAGTGTGGCAGTGCTGGTGTTATAAACTCCATTTCCTGCCACAGTTCCCATCTCCTGCTCTATTGACTGTGCTGCCCAGCTTTGTATCATCAGCAGAATTTGTCAACAATCTCCTGCTTTTGTGCTCAGGTTGTGGAGGAATATTGTAACTAAGATTACTTTACAATCCAGCTGTAGAGGTGCTTTGTTAGTCGACTGTCGCCTAGTCAATAATTCTCTTTTTAGGTTTTCGCATTATTCTCTCCCCTTTTCCACTTTCTTGTGTATTACATTTTGAACATAATCCCCATCTTCTCCACTTTAAAGAACTGCTTCCCATTTGGCCTGATATCAAATATTTTACTGCATCCAGCCAGATTGAATCTCCTGCATTTCCTTGTCCACTAATTCAGTTATCTTATCAGGGGAAGATATCAGGTTCCTTTGGCTTGCTTTCTCTTTGACAAACCAATGTTAAGTTTTAATCCAGTTTCTACATAGCATTGTGTGATTAATTATTCTTTCCTTCAAAAATGGTTCTAATTCCTTTTGCCATTTGAAAGTGCCACTTGAATTTTGGCAGTTCTTACTTTCTCCTTTAAACTTAGTTTTCAAGAAATAGGGTTTTTTTTTTGATTGCCATACCTCATTTTTGTGCTCTATAGGGGTTTTCTTTTCATACTCTTGTCATTTGATAGGTGATTATCTGAACTCAGATCTGCGGTTTTATTCTATATTTTGTTTTTAGTAGTTCAAGGTGTAAATTTTAGGAAGTTTTAATATCTCTGATTTAAATAAATTTAAGCCTCTTCCAAATTCCAGTCCTTCCCCATTTAAATTTTTCTGCTTTAACTCACAATCTCTCTTTTTTCTCAAATATTTAAACAAATCTAAACATAGATTTAGAAAGCTTATTATGATCAGTTTCTGAACAGATGCGGAGTTCAGGAGGACCCATGAAATGTCTGTCGTGTGGTTCTGTGGTCACCTGGACCAGAACACATTCCAGGCCAGTACACATTTCCCCGCCCATTCTACCATACAAAGATCCATTACAAAATCCTGACCACCACTTCTTGAACTTCTAAAATTCCTTTCTGATCCTTGAAAGCAGAGTACACTCTTGATTTTCCATTCAAGACATTAAAATTTCAATAATCTCTGCCAGTCTGATGGCAGATGAGATTCCCACCTGACTTGTGTCTTGCAGTTGGTTGTTTTTGAGAGATTGAGCAAGACTCAACAGTCAAATAAACTTTATATCATATATGCCCCTTTCTAAATGTATTTGTACTTGTATGTAATTGTAATCTTTGAGTCAGATTTATTTTATGCAAGCAGTTATCCTGTAATCATCTTCAAACTTTGTTAATCCACATAAAAATATTTTTGTTTATTAATTCAGGAAATTTAGGTGAAGGAATAATACCAATATTGCATCCAAAAATACTAGAAGCATAATTCCCTGCATTTTTTTAAAATTTAATTTATGTTTTGCTATTTCTTCATCTATGCTTTTATTCTCTGGGTTACAGGCAAATCTCTTGCAATACTTCTGGTTTAAAACCCTAACTATATCAGGATCCTGTAAATATGAGTGACCATGGTGTCTTTTTATTGAGAGAGGTCAGTTTTGTGTGGATGCCCATCAACATTTGGACTTGATGGTCTTAGAGGTCTTTGCCAGCCTAAAGAATTCCATGATTCTACGAAATCCAAAGCAGAGTCCTTTTGGAAAGAAGACTGCTGTAAAAAAGAGTTCCACATATGTGCACTCAGGCTGTGCATAGGTGTGTAGATGTTTGTGAAGACAGGCAAATTGATATAAGAAGGCATCATTAGCCTTTTTTTCTGTAAATCGGGTGGAGTCCTCTCAAATTCAGCTTATGAAAGACCCTGGGAGCTGGTTTCTGCAGTCATTAATTCCTGATCCACTCACGTGTTACTTCCAGATTCAGCTAAGTCAAAAACTTTTCTTTTCCCTGAAACATGATGGAATAGGGACTTCAGCAGTACTGTTTGAAATATCACAGGGACAACAGGCCTTTATTCTAAAATTATTCCTTCAGGGATTGCAGTTGAGTTGCAGAAACCTATAAACTGAAGAGAAGTTTAAAATCAATTAACTCGTCTATGATTTTGGTGCAACACTACCATTTATAGCTTCTGCCTTATGAATGAAGCCATTGTATAGAATGTTAAAAATATATTAACATATTTTTGCTTGCATTTTCTTCCCCAAATTCCCTTGGTTCTGCACTTGTCTGAAGTTTAATATTTAGAGAAGCATGGTCTTGGTTATCTCCAGATTGATTCCTTTACATAACCAGAGACAATTTTATAGTAAATATCTTGCTGTGGGACCCTGTTTGGGGTACAAGCAGCAGCATGCAGTACAATAAAAGGTTCTTTCAGCAAATGTTTAGGAAAATACTTTCCAAGAGATCTGCACATGATTAGAATTACTGAGTGCTCTCCTCTCTGGCTTCCTGTTTTGGAATTGAATGCCTTCAGGACACTTGGAATATCTCAGTTTTGAGAAGCAAGAGGAATTTAACCAAGTCTGTCCTTCATTGTCTTTGCTATGATTTCAGTTAGTTACAAATAGGGATAAATATATGGAATAACCCCTGAGATACCTTAATCAAATTGAAGGAATAAATTATAGAGCAGCTTTTGAGGGAAATGAGAGCAGATAAAATGTCCCAACAGCCAGAGGCACGTTCTGGCTCTTTCTCTGCACACGTGCAAAATTAGTGGCTCTTTCCTTGCTTCTTGTTTCCCATCCTGTAACATAATGAGTTTGGACATTTTTTGGAACAACTTACTAATCACTTGAAGTATTTTATGTAGGTTATTTATAAAGTTTGAAGGGAAAACTTGATTTGGTTATTGAACAGTTGTATACAGAACAGTTTCTTGAGGTCCCTCCACCTATTTCTGAGCAATTTAACTACAAGAATAATTCCTTGAGATGAGATTATTTTATTTAACAATTCAACCATTATGCTGATTTTTCAGATATGTAATATTTTTGTAAGAATCCGTGAGCTTGGCCAAATGCCGTACATACTTCTGTACCATTTCTTGGTGTTTTTAACAGTTTTGCCACAGTGGTGTTGTCTGGTCATTGTGTTTGTGGGTGTTGTTGACCCCGTGTTTTCCACCACATACAGCACTGGAAATATTTGGGTATTCTTAATTCTGTACCAGGCTTTCTTGTCAAATAAAACACAGTTTGAATGGAGACTGTTAGAAGAGTCATTCCAGACAAAAACATTGTCAATAATTAATGCAGATTTTCTACTTGGCTTTAAAGAATTGTAAAGCAAATTCCAAGTTTGCATCAAGACTTATTATGTACCACATTTCTGGAAAATGAAAATACCATGTAACACTCCATGGCAGTTTTCATTTGAGATGAGACTAATAAAGGAAGTAATTCAGTACTTCTCTCCAGCCACTATGAATGTCTCCAGTAGACATTTGGTGTGTTTGTGATCAGTGATATTTGATAACTTTGTGTTTGTTACTATTTAGAATATTCTTACAGAGTATTTTGTTCGAAAATTAACTTGAGGGCTTTTGGCCTGCCCCAATCTGAGTTCAGAGCTTTACATTTCCTTTGTTACAGAGTTGAAGGTAAGTGCATCTGTACTGTATCTTTATGAATACAATAAACAGCTTTTCAGCAAAAGCTGAGCATACTTGTGTTGGTAGGATCTGCCCCTGTTCCATTTAAAAATTTAGTTATTATACTTGGGTATTTCCAAATGCAAACAATGAGTGGATGTTAACATGCTTATCATTTTTTGTCTAAGTGTTGGAACAAATTCAAGTTTTCTATTGGAGATTTTAGGAGTGAAATCAAATATTCACAACTATTTTGTGTAATTTTGTAATTATTTTTAGTGATAGCTAAAAGTTTTGAGTTCAGGCTATTTTAAATGTGAAATAGATAATTGTAACTTAGTATCATCTTCCTGTTTTCTTAATAAGAGAATAACACATGTGCTTTACCCCTAACACATAGTTAATGGAATTGAATGTCTCACATCCAAATAAGTCAGTTGTAATTAGGCCACATTGTTTATAATTATTGTTTGTAATGGTTGTGTATGTAGTGGGCTTATCTAATACAGTCTATGGCCAAGCTTAGGTTAACATCTCAGGTAACTTTCAAGATGTATCATTTTGTCAGATATTAATTTAATCAGATGCCATTTTCTTTTTCAAGTGAGCAGCATCCAGTTATTCTATTTCTTGCAGTAAGTCACTGTCCCAGTGTCACAGCTGTTCCCTTGGAGTGTCCTGGGTGGGCATCAGTGCAGCCACTTCTAATTGCAACCCTTAATTTCAAATTTCTTGTTTTTACAGTGCCAGATTTTGTGATAATTTGAGCATTTATGTCTGTAACTTTTTCACCAGAATTACTGTTAAACACTGTCTGTCAGTCTTGGCATCGTTTTCATACAGTTTCTCATCTGAGAAATTAATGAGGATTTGAGTTTGTCTTCTAGAAAGTAAAGGTTTGTAGGCATTTGCTGTTAGTCTTCCTGTTGAATTAAGTATGGCCAAAACTGGGTTGCTGCTGTGATTCACAAAGCAGAAATAATAATCCTTGTTCTAAAAAAATAAAGCTGACCTAAAATACAGCTGAACTGCTACTGTTGTCTTTCAGTGCAGCAATTTTTTTTTCCTTTTTTTTGCCTGTTGTAAAGCACAGAGCCCAGTCCTGGAAGCACTTCAGTTCTAAAGAAGCAATAATCTTGTGGAATAGTACTTAACCTCAAAGTAGTAGCTTACTCCAATTTGTGCAAATGGAAGATAATGACAAAAATGATAGGAAAATCCTCCAAAAGGAGTCTCAGGAGGGACCTTCTGGCTCTGCACAGTTCCCTGACAGGAGGGGACAGCCAGGGGGGTTGGGCTCTGCTCCCAGGGAACAGGGACAGGAGCAGAGGGAATGGCCTTGGGCTGGGCCAGGGGAGGCTCAGGTTGGACAGCAGCAGGAATTTCCCCATGGAAAGGGTGGCCAGGAATTTGCAGGGGCTGCCTGGAGAGGTTTGGAGTCCCCTTCCCTGGAGGTGGCGTTTAAAGCTCTGGGCTGGGGACAGGGTGGGGCAAGGGCACAGCTTGGACTCTGTCTGAGAGGGATTTTCCAGCCTCAGTGATCCTGGGATTCTGTGGTTGTTGCTGAAAGGCAGGTGGCAAAAATGAGTGGGTACAGGCACCACCCTCACCACAACTGCTCCTTATCCCACCGTACTTCCATGGAAAGCAAACTGCTGTAAATTCCTCAGTCTGAGGAATAATGGTGGCATAGAACATTGGTAGGAGGCAGTGGAAGTGGTTCCAGGTGGGGCTGCTCTGACTCTCCCCATGTCCGTTGCTTCAGGGGGACCTTCCTTTCAGGAGCTATAGGTAGTTTGGATTGATCCATCTTCCCTCAGCAGATGAGCTGTGTCCCTCTGTCTCCCTGGATTTCTTTGCCTTATTTTCCAGATTCCTGTCATTCCCACCAGAAGAGGTTTCCTAAGACACCACACCTGTGTTCCAGCCCTGTGCAGACAGTCTTGTACTCTCTACATTAAAACAAGAAAAAATGTTTGTTCTGTGGGAGGAGAAAAGTCACCAAATTCTGCATTTTATATGTGACAACTCAGGAAGAATGAGGAATGGCTTTGTAACAATTCCCCACCTTTATGTGAAGACAAAATTCACAACTGTTCTGTTTTCACGGTCCATTGCTTCTTTTGCTTGAAAAGGCTTTGCTTTCACTTGTGATAGTGGTTTTGAAGCAATCAAAAGACAAATCTAATTTCCAGCTGTTAGAAATGATTGTTCATGCATGAGGAACTACTGCAGTTTTATGTGCTGTGTCTTTTTGGGATGGAGGTCTTGGTTTTGGTTCTTGGTATGCCATGAATAACAGAAGGCTTGGTGGGGTGAGGCAAACTTTTTTGGGGAAATAGTTATTTTGAAAATGACTGGATGCTTTCATAGTGTCATGGCCAGGGTGCTGAGTTCAGTCAGATTTCCCTTTGGAAAATGACATGTTTCAGGGATTCACTACCTGTTTACCTTGATTCCACTGGTGACATAGTGGCTTTTAAGGGCAGCTGTGTCTTGCAAAAGAAAGCTCTTTGCACACAGTATTTCAGGCATCACCAAATGATTTAAGAGCCACTTTCTTTCACTGTTATTGAGTATTTAACCAGGTTCTTCACTTGGATGACTAAATTGTAAGAAGTCCAGGACAGTGGGGAGGATTTTGTAGCTGCACACAGAAAATAAATCCATAAGATAACTTCATTATGCTTCAGACCACTTGTTGTAATCCCTGTGTTTTCCTCATCTGTCACTAGTGATGCCAGCACTAGAAAGCACCTGGAGGTGGTTGGATTATATGTTCTTCACATAAGAGAGCAGTTTATCAATGTATATAGAAATAGTGCAACTGGTGGTAAAGGGTTTTGTACAACATTCATATTGCACTGAAATTCTTCAGGGAAATGTCTGCATTTTTCAGGCTGTGGTAGAGCCACTTTTGTGTAGAGACTGTAAATTTGAGCACAGTGTCAATATTTAGTAGTGATGAAAAACACTGACATTCAGTAAATGCACTCAGTCTCCCTCTTCCCAGGCAGGGTCACCTTGCTGACCGCTGTGACCCCACGCTGCATGGTCAGTGACGGCGGCAAAGGCAGCATAAGGTCTAAAGGTGTCAGGGCTGTGCCAGGCTTAGGGTTGAGTTGAGATCCTGCACAGGACGGACCAAAACCTTCGGGAAAATGTCTTGTAGAGATTGGACCTGCAGGGGCTGCAGCAAGAACATGGGCACAGTCTGAATGCTTGGGAGAACACCCTGGAGGAGAACAGAGAGATGATCTCGCCGCATGGCCACACCCTGTTCATCAGCCTCTGCTTTAATTCTCCATGATGAGTGCTGTCCCACCATTCAGTTTCCATGCTCAAATCTGCCTGTTTGCCTGTGTTGAAAGAGCTGCTTCTGAAAGTTCTTGTGTTTCAGTGGTGGCTCTGCATCTCTGAAGAGAGAGGAAGAGTGATACGTTTTGAACTTTAGAGGCTGAAATGAAATTAGATGTAAATGCATTCCAAGCAATGAAGGCAAATTTGCTTACTAATCTGGGTTACATCTCCTTTTTCCCCTCCTCACACTGAAAGAAGCCTTATTGGTACCTGTGCGTGTGTCACCTCTTCCCAGTCCTGCCATGTTCCTGCAGGAGCATCTCCCAAGAGCCTGGAAAAGGCAGGAGTAGACAGAGGCATCAAGAAAGGACATGAGGAACATGGGAACTGGGAAAAGGCAACAGTGTCTGAACATCCTGGAAAAATGTTTATTTGCATCACTTCTCTTACCTTTTCCCCCAAAAGGAAGCCTATTTCTTAATTTCAAAGGGAATTCAGGCTGAGCAAGAAAGTCTATCTCAGTGGGCCTCTGCAGGTGAGGTGGAGAGAAAGATTGATGTCAGTAGGGAAACCCATTTTTTTAGGTAATTCTGTCACCTTTCCAGTTTACCCTGTCTGCCTTGTCTTTCCTTTCCTTCATGGTCTCCCTCCAAAGGTACCCTTAACCCAGACCTCCCTGCTGCCCTGGTGCCACTAAACTACCCCAAACCACAATTAACTCTCTCCTGCTGTCAAATTAACTTGTTACCACAGGTTTTAAACTTGCCTTCCCCATCAAGAGGAATACAAATAGTACAAATATGTTATTTTGCCTTCAGAATGACACCTGGCAGTGTTTCTTAGCTATTGATTTAAATAATTTACCATTTTAAAAGGAACAAATCGACTTAATTTGTTTTAGGGATACTTAAAGGTTGAGGACAGTTTTATATCAACTAAAATCAGTGGTAATTCATTTATGATGGAACTAATGTAATTAATTAGGTAGTTGCTGTTTATCTTCTTTCTAATACATATATTGGTTTTAAACATCTGCTCAATAGTCCATTATGATAGCACAGGAGTGGTTGTACCTGAGAGCAACAGAGGAGTAGATGCTTCCTGATGACAGCTTCTCAATTTGTTTAGGAAACAGCCAGTCAGTCCTGGATTCACATTTTTAACTTGGAGCATGGCAGACATGCAACTAAATTTGAAAATCAGAAACAAAATTTTGAGGAAGGAGTTTTTTAATTTAGTTTTTAATGATTGCAGCTTGGTTAAAATGCCTTTTTAGGTTAACGTGTTGCACATGACATTTTTTAAGGCTGATGTTTTTGTTTTGTCTTTTGTTTTGTGGTGTCTATACACATGTGAGTGTTTTGCAGCAGTTACAAAACTATCCAAATTTAAATTTGATTTCAGTTGTCTAGTACAGTAACTAAAATTCAGCAGAAGCTCAAAAAGAGTCAGAACAACAATATAATTAGGAAAAGGAAACTAGAGCAATTATTCAAAGAAAGAGTTAAAATAGGCTATCATGACATATATAAAAATGAAGTGTCAGTTTTGCCTTTTTAAAATAAGTTAATACCTGTGTTTTGTATTTATGGCTTTGTAAGTAGCTGGTCAAAGAGTAAAGATGAGGTCTTGTGGGCTGATATAAAACTGGCTGAAGCTCCTTGGTTTTAGTCAGCCATTTGTAGATTTTTAGATGTTTCAAAGATCACCTAAAATGACTGTACTCGTTTTATTCATCTCATCAGCAAAGTTCATCTCATCAGTTACAGAGATACCATCAAAACTTGTAGGCTACAAAATGTACTTTCCCTGCAAAAATACTGTGGGCTGTACTTGCAGAGACTGTAAAGAGCACGATTGCACATCAATGATGTGTCTTTTTAAATCAGAAAACGTGAAATTGCTGTTTACTGAGAGGAAGAGGGATTAGAGTAGCCCTGAGAAGGATTCAGCTATTTGCTTTTGTGTGCAGGTCTAAAATAGTCACAAATTAGTCATTTTACCATTATATGCAGAATGCAGTGTATGCAGACAGTCTTTTTCCTAGAACAGTGGTATTTAGCACAGGAATAGGTAGTCTTGCCGTTTCCAGAAGTATCTTTTAGGACAGGGTAAGCTGGTGACTAAGCAAGAGGCAAGACCATGGTATCTGATGAAACATTAATGTCTGAGAAACACCATGTAGGCTCAGTTCTGAGCACAGCCTTTCTCTTCCCCACCCCTACACACACGAAAACCAGTCTGTACCTGAGTTTGATTTTTTTGTTTTCATTTCCCACAGGCCGCTGATGGTCTCTTTTGCTGTTTTTACTGAAGCATTAATCAATTTTAAAGAAAGTTCAGCATTATAGAGAGAAGAAGTTTACTTTTTCTTGGTTTTTTTTAACCTGTATTTTACATATAACCAGTGGGAATACTATTGTAAGGAGGAAAAGAACTCTCCTTCTTGGTCTGTCACTCATGTATGTGGGAACTGGGCATATCACACCTTTCTTTTTTGGCCTGTGACATCAGGAAGAGCAATCATCACTGTCCTTTCAGCAGGTTGACTTTATGACCTCTTCAAATACAGTTTTTAAAACTAGGTTAACCCAGAGAGCATGTTTTCAAACATTCCCATTCAGTGCTTTAGGCACTTGTTTCCCTGTAAGCAAAAATCATCTATTTTCCTGCAGACATCTAGGATTTACCAGGGAACCTCTGCTCCATGGCCATCTGTGATCTTCTCACTTCATGTCCAAAAATGTATGGGCAGTTCCTTGGTCTGCAGCTTCCCAAGATCTGGGCTTTGATTTGTGAGCTCTGCCTCAGCAGCATCTGGGTGTCTAATACACTAAATTTGGGGAATATCACATCAGGAAAAAAACCTGAAAATATCTTGAGTGTCATTACTGTTAAAGTTTATCGGTTTTTATATTTCTTCATATATGGATTCATTCATTGCTGACTTGACTAAGGATAAAAATGCAAAGTAGCTTTGAATTTCTGGTGTGTTATATGGACATAGTATTCAGAGGATGCTGATTCTTCTTTTCTTCTCAGTCTTCTTCTGTTTTGCTTGGACAGATGCCATAAGCCAATATTCAGGGTTGCTTGGCAATAGCCAAGTCATGAAATGCACACCCAACCTGTGGGGCATTATGGTTGCTTAGTTCATGCATGTAAATTTGGGGGTTTGAGCACTGAATAAGTCCACACCCAGAGTGTCTTCTTGGAAAGTTTGTTCTTATGTTTAATCTTAATGGCATTATTAATTTAATGGTTCCATTTTCAGAGACATTGAGTTATGACAGCTTTTAGAAAAGTCCAAACAACCGGGTGCTTAGTACTGTTGGAATATTAATTTGAAATGTTGTGAAATTCATGCTGCAGCTGGGGTGTATCTCAATGCAATTAGTTTAATCCATTTTGATTTGTTTCAAATCTACCATGAACTTTAGTACTTTACACCTGGAATATACACTAACAGGGAAAAAATCCTCTCAGTTTTATTATTACATTTTATGTTATTATTATAATTACATTGTATGATATATTTTATATTATTAGCAAAAGCAACTCCTGACAAAAAGTCTTTAAAGAAAGTAGATCAGAGGATTTTTGGTGGATACATTTGATTTGTCTTTTGGCAAGCAAACCCGGATTATTTAAGGATACACTTCTAAAATGGTCTATACTGAATGTAATGAGGAGAGGTACAGCTGTAGTCTCCTTATTGTGCCAGTTACTGTGCCATGAAGATTTTAGAGAGAGCCTTGGTGCAGCTTAGAAAATCTCGATTCTGGAAAGGCTTGCAAGTAGTTCACAGTTTGTGGAAGGAAGCGTGTAAGATGTCTTTGTAAGTTTTGGACTTCTCTGATTTTTGTGCTAGCGTTGAAAAATTCCCTTGGGACTTTGCATGAGTAGTGCTGTCAAAGGGGTGGTGCCATTATTTTTGTTCTGCACCTTTATTGAATTCATGACAATTTCCCTGGGTACAAATGCAGAGGTTGATATGTTGCTGTGTGTCGTTTCAGGAGCCCTTGGATGACTCTCAGGCCGCTGGAGTTTGCAGCACAGAAGAAGTGGTTCGCTATGAGTACCACGTCCTCTACTCCAGCAGCTACCAAGTGCCTGTGCTGTATTTCAGAGCATGCTTTTTGGGTAAGGCCAGCACAGACTCAATGTGTGGGTGCAGTAGATGTTGAAAATTTTGTATTGAGGAAGAGATGTAATAGGAGACTTAGAGATGAGGCTGCTCACCAGTGAATTTTTCAATGCTCTGGACTCAGAGCTCCAGGACTGTGGAGGAGATGATATCATCTCAGCCTGAGGGAGGCTGATCTTTGGCTCCTGGCATCTTGCCTGTGGTTGACTGAAACTGCCAGTCATTTTTCTTGTTCTTTTCTTGAAATGACTACAAAAACTTAGTGCTGTAGGTTTAAACTGGGCCTGGCAATCAGTGGACATAACCACAGTGCTCGAGCCACAAGGCTGGGGTCTAAATGTGTCTTTTAAAATGTATGCTGTTTTCTGTTTAAATTTGCTGCTTAAGGGAAAATAAAACAATACTAGTATGATACTGACTTTTTTTTTTGTATTGAAGCTGGCTCTTGAAACAGTCTGATCCTGTGTCCTCCCAGCTATATACATCTTGTTACCCAGTGCTCCACGACTGTAGCTACTGTGATTTCAGCCCCCATCCTGTCAGAGGTGGAAGGAGGAACACTTAGCCTCCCATGAAGGCTACTGCTGGTGTCACTCATTTGATCAGCAGGCATGGAGTGATCACGCTGCAGCACTAGCTGTGCTCTGTTCCTCACTGCCCCAAGCCTGTGTACCTGTGCTCCAGTGGCACTTGGCTTGTGCCTGCAGTGGTGTGGCCAGCAGGACCAGGTTGTGGCACTTGGGGGCAATGTTTAGTGGTGAACATGGCTGTGTTGGGTCAAGGCTTGGACTCCATCATTTCAGAGCTCTTTTCCAACCTAAACAATTCTATGATCAGCATCTTTTGTGTTCTGAATAATATCTTAACTTTATCTAGATAAAGATGTCTGAATGTTGCCAGTGATATCTTTTCCTTTTTAATTAAAAAGTAGCTTAAGCTGCTTTGAATGTGTTTGGTAGATTTAATCACTCTCTGCCTTATATTGTTTAATGGTTTCTAATTTTGCAGTGTTAGCGTTTCAAAAAGCACTTCAGATTCAAAATTGAAGAACAAATTCTTGTAGGCTCCCTGGTGGAAAGATTTTAGTCAGAGGTGCAGTTTTGGGAATGGATAATTTGGGGTAGACTTTCAGAGTGGGAGGTGGGGAACTGGGGACATTTACCACTAAGAAAACTCATTTGCACACATTCTGTTGCAAATTTATTTCTAGCATTATTACAGGCATTTACAAACGTGCAGTGTTGTGTCTTTGAACTTATTGTGCAGACAGGAAGATAAAGGTAGTTTTGCTGTGAGAGACGGGTTAGCCTATTTGTGGTCCTGAAAGATGTCATCTTCTGGATTTTTGCTGAATTTATGGTGCAGTGTCTCTACAGAAGAGGATGGAGATGCTGCAGGTAGAGGAAGTAGGACAGTATCTCTACTCTACTGTACTTCCATATAATTAGTATTCACCATAAGCAGTTAATCACCAGAGAAGAGCTCACAGAGACAAAACAAGTTGTTTAGCTTGTCAGCACCAGGGAATCGGAGGTGTTGAAACATGACTCCTTATAGCTGGAAGTGGATATTACAGGAGCCAGTGGATGATCTAATGCACAATCATGGTATTATGTGCCAACAGCTCCCCTTGCAGTACAGAACTGTAATTGTTCCTATAAGTACAATTATCTTTTAAAACACTTCTTGGGAACCTTTCACAATGGAAAACAAGGGCTTTTTTTAGATGCTTCTGAGGGTCACCTGGGTTCTCTTCAGCATTTTACGTCGTCTTTTAAATTATAACAATATCTGACTCTTGAAGGGAGCAGGATACAAAATGCTGGCAGTAAGTGTGTTTCCTACAGTGTTACCAGCTGGTATTCTCTGATTTTAATTATGGACAGCTTTTGAAAATGAGGAATTCTGTCTTCCCTGCACATTGTTGGTCTGCCTGTGCTATGCTGTCTGCAGGTCCCAAAGTGGGATTTTTGGAAAGGTACAGCTGGCACATGCTCACAATCACTTGAGATACCTAAACAGAGTATCCTTTGTCTTGTCCCAGACCTGCTGTGAGGAAAACTCGGGGAAATGCCCTGAGATTTTTTTTTTTAGGTAATAGTCCATATGATGGGCTCCTCACTTTCTTGTCAGACAATCAGCAATACTCACTGCATTCCTCACCCGCACTAATCAAGGAACAATCTCCCCAAGAATTACCTCAATTTCCCAGTCTAAATTCCTGCCATTATTTGTAGACTTGGTAACAGGAGGGGTTCCTCACAACTCTGCTGTGAGCCCTTCCTGGTTCCCCTGGGATCCTGTCCATACTGATCCCTGTGCTAATAAGAGCTGGCTGTGGGAGGTAGAAGTGAGCTGTAATCATTCCAGTGGTTCCACAGCCCTGCCCCATCTTGCCTTCCCCAGCACAGGGCACAGAGCTGGAATTCAGAGCTCTGCTTCCTCCTTGGCAGTGTCTGCAATGCCCATCACAACTGGCAAACAGTAATTCTTCTGTTCAACCTGGCTGAGGGCTTTTGCAATATTCACTTCCACCATAACAGCAAGTGATACCAGCCTGTCCAAATCTGCACTCCAACAGACATTTTACAAACGTCTCTAGAATGATGAAATCAATGAAATCCTGCCTTTCTTCTGCTGCATGTGAGTCCAGCTTCCATTTACCTGGTCTCTCAGTCTCTCCTAGGAAAAAGGCTCCTCGTAGAGTTGCTGGAGTGATTTTCCTGTGATCTCCAGGTTGGTTGGTATCCTCAGGAGCTGGTGCCAGTGAGGATGTCCAATTTTCACTCCTCTCTGTTATGTTCAAGCATTACAGATCACTTCCTCCTGCAGAAGGGTATCCTTGTCCTTGCTGCTGTCTAATTTGTATGAAATAACTTACTTTCTTGAACTCATATTTAGACCTTTTTTTGTTGTTTGTGAGATGAAGTTTGCTATGTAAGGTGGTGTAAGGTAAGTTTTGAAATTTTGATTGCAACAGAACTAAAACATTTTGAGGGACATCTGAACTGTTTTGTAGTCTCAGGGGATGGATTTAGAGGGAAGATCTTGTTCTGTGCAAGGACAAATACTTCAGTTGAAAATAGTGATTAAGCTGAGAGATGATGAGACTGTCTGGAAAGGTGTTTGGGAACATTATAGGGTACAAGAAGATATTTTTAGGCAGTGTGTATACATTTTTCACTGCCTCATCATACTTTCCACGTGGCATATATTCCTAATTTCAGACCTACTGAAGTCACAGTCAAGTGTCAGAAGCTCAGAGCAGAGGCTAATTTCTCCAAAATCAGCCCTGTGCCTCTGGTACTTAGCCCTTTCTTTTTCTGGCTTCTGAGACTACCAAATAGGTAGTTGAAGAAATGCATGAACCCCTGCTGATATCTGATGTCAGCAATTAGCCCTCTTGGAGACAGATGGTGTAGGCAATTATCCTTCCCCTTCAATGCTGGCATCAGCCAGATGGGCTGAGCTAGGTCCAGTAAGCTTTCTTTAATCAGCAGAGTATTTTCCTCTTTTCCTAGTCTTTAAGATGTCAAGGAGCTTCAGTCTTTTCCTGAACCATCCTTGTCTGAAGCTAGGCATTCAGAACCCTGTTGTCATACATTAGAAAACCCACAATGAGGTATCAGCAGCACAGGTGAGCACAGGCACCATTCAGGAATCACCCCATGTGTAGAGATAATAATGCTCGTCTCACACTTCTGTTTCCTGCAAAGGCAGAGGAAGCAGCAAAAAAGCTGGCTAAAACACAGAAAAGAAAGAACAGGACTAATGGGAGTCAACAAGGACTGCATCCTCACTCTTCTAGAGAAGAGAAAAGGAATGAGGTTTTCAGGCTGACTTGCTTAAAATACTCTCTCAGCTCAGTGACAGCTATATCCTTGTCAATAAAAACCATGCTAATCAGTGGTTAGAGAGGAGCTTCTCAGATAGGGAAACTTCCTGAACCCTGAAGGCATGACTTTCTGTATTCACAACCACACTGGGCCTGACTGAAGTGCTTTCTAGAATACAGATTTACTTCCTGAGCTCAAAAACATGTAAGCACCATGTCCTTTCTCAGAAACACAGCTGCTGTAAAGACCATATCCTGTAAGAACTGGTTTTATTGTGGCTTTGAACATAACTGAAATTGATTAATTTCTATGATCATATATTCTCTTAAGCCATATGAGTGGTTTTTTTTTCTCGTTTGGCAGTGGTTTCTTGTTTCTTTATAACATGTATCAGAATGAAGCCTCAAAACAATTTGTGCACTGTTTCACTTTAGGTGAAACAGTGCACAAACCTTTAACTGAAAATCTTAGGAACAGTTAAAAGCTTTTAATTGGGAATCTCTGAAATCACTAAAAGCCCTCACTAAATGTCAGATTATACGCTTTTCTGACCCAGATGGTGGGGCAACTGAGAGGTGTTTTAAAAACTTTTATTCCATTTTCAGTCTCATGTGAAGGGTGAGATGGTACAGATGTTACAATTCACACCATCACAATCAGAAGACAAACTATTTCCTAATTACAATACATTACAAGCATTTCTTGGCCTATCAGCTTTTGCCACACAATGCCATTAATGCCTTAAAGCCAATCATCTAAAATTGCCCCTCGTGGGTCCTACTACAATGCATCTTTCATAGTTTTATTTCTCCAAAGTATCTAGTCTTTTTTGCAAGGCCATCATTTAAAACTTGTTTCTAGTTCCATTTCCCTCTCAACGATGTCCAGCCTATTCCATGCATTTCTAAGTCAGCATTTCTTATCTCAAAGTTTGCATACAGATGCACATTATGTGAGCCTTCTGTCAGGCTGTGAGAATTCTCTACAAATCCATTCCCATATTTCCCCCTCTCTGCTGAATGGCCTTGTTCATCATTCACCGTGCACAATGAAGTACACAAGGCACTATCACTAACATTGTCACTGTAACAATCAATGCATATAAACCTATTTTGCAAAGCTCCTTTAGCCAAGGTGCAAAGCTCCATCCTTCAAACAAGTCATCTAACCGTGATCCATTGTCTGCTTTAATTTGATTTGCCAAATCTCCCTGTTTTTGAAATTGTTTGTAGATGGACTCTGAATGGTCAAATTCATACAACATAATCTTTCAAATTCCTCACAGCCATGCCCGTGTTGTAGTAAAACAATCAATTGCTGCTTGATTTTGAAGGATAGCATGTCTAACACTGTTGATGTCTGCCAGCATACCACTGATTGCAGTGGATGTGACAGTGGTTTGTTTACTCAACCAACATCCAACCTGATCTAATTGTTTCAATGCCATGGCAGAAAGCAAGTTGGGGTAGTAACAAACCTGCTGAAACCCTTTTTGCAGCTTTCCAGGGCATAAAATCACTATTACAATTTTCTTCATATTGATGGGTAAATCTCTTTCCTTTGTTTTATTCTTAATGACACTTTTAGCACAGTAGTACTGCATGGACCATGTTCGAGGCACAATGGAATGCCTTGCTAAGCTCTATTTCCACAAATGAACCAATATCCCCTTGGTAATTGTTGTGGGTATTGCCCTGGAAAGTCCACCCCAACTATCTGAGTAATTTCACCAAAAACTCGAGTTCTTATAAGCAGGGTAATTGGGACTGACATTGTACCTCAGAGGATCATTCTCTTGCCAATTGCTATCTGAAAATGTAAGACAGAAATCCATGGTTAAAGAAGCAAGAATTTCCAAATCTTGGGGTTCAGAAGGTGCTTCAGAAAGTTCTTTGGTCCAAATGTCCCAGTCAATTACAGGATTGCTCCCATTGGCAGCCTCACATGGCTTACTGTTAACGTTGCTTTTTGGTCAAGGGATGATAATATGTAGGTATTGGCCAATCTTTTAGTGGCACACCAACTAGACAGGTTGAAAAAGGCTTTTCTGTGTTAAAATTGTACAGGCAAATGGTGTACGAACCTGCTGCCTTGGCCAGGGTCACTCAAACATTTGTTTTTGGTTGTTCCACAGGTAAATCAGGACTGCAAGAAGCAAGCAAAGCTGACAGACACCAGTGTGAAACTCGCTTTCCAACCATACCTTTCGTGAGCTATTTTTTGGCAAAAGACTTTCCCATTTATTTCAACTCAAAAATTCTGCTTTTGTTCATTCCCAAAGTTGCTTGGGGGCTAAATGACTGTGTTAAGAAGGGTT
>VWYO01001141.1:6031-20118 GCA_013400275.1 Rhadina sibilatrix | reverse complement strand
TCTTCTTT
The DNA here is from genome assembly GCA_013400275.1 of Rhadina sibilatrix. Classification (NCBI taxonomy): domain Eukaryota; kingdom Metazoa; phylum Chordata; class Aves; order Passeriformes; family Phylloscopidae; genus Rhadina; species Rhadina sibilatrix. The sequence goes on along the minus strand of VWYO01001141.1, from coordinate 20,110 downwards.
TTCTTCATCTTCTTCATCTTTTTCTTTGTCTGCTTTGTCTTCTTCATCTTCCTCTTCTTCTTTGTCTTCCTCTTCCTCGTCTTCTTCTTCTTCTTCTTCTTCTTCTTCTTCTTCTTCTTCTTCTTCTCTTTTTCTTTCTCATCTTCTTCTGCTGACGGTGGCACAAAGTAGCTTCAAGGCGATTGGGTCAGAGTAGAGATGGCCTTTTTAGTATAGATTGTAGATACTGGTGTGTAACTGTAAATAATAGACGTGTAATAATTGTTATAAGAGGTGACAACATCCCATCGGAGGAGGAGTCGCTTGTCGCCCGGGCTGGTGTGAAGACCTTGGCTGGGCACAGAGCAAACTGAAATATGAAAAATAATAAAGCAAGAAATGTTGAGAAACAAGAACCTGAAGACTCCGCTTTGTTCTTGCATCTGGCTCAGGGCCTTTCAGAGGGCAAAAGACTCTCAACCACCTGAATCTCGGGAAATAAAAAAGAATCCCAAGAAAATGGTATGGACTATTCCTCACCCAGATATTTGGCTGTGAGCCTGTGTGTTTATCAGCAAACTCCACACATTCAAAGGTCTGAGGCACACTCAGCAGTTCCTGGCACCAGCTGAGGACCCTGTGCTTCCATAAAGCCAACACGGAAAACGGCCACTCTTAAGGTCAGAGCAATGGCATTGTTTTAGCATTAGCAAATTTATTGGACAAGATTCTTTTGATGATAGAATGTAATTTTTTTTTCTTTGAGACAGCACAGCAAATGATGGAAATTGCAATCAAATGTGTCTGTTTCAGGTAAACTGAAATGCAAGAATGCAAGGCTGATCATTTCATTCTGAGATTTAGATCTTAATTGTATTTGTGCTGGTCAAACAATAGGATATACCATTACGAGAAGAAAATGCCTTGAGAAAGGAGGAGCATGAGCCATCTTGCCATGAAAAGCAGGAGTCTGTGGTTGCTGGACTCTCACACAGGCCCAGCTTTCTGCCACATGCCCAATCTGATTCTAATTCTGAACCCACTGGAGAGCAATAACCTTCTTCACTTAAGCAGTGGAAAAGGGAATGTGCTTACTTGTAGTAATGCACCCCCCACTCCCGAGTGGAAAGTTCTGTAGAAGGAAAGGGTTTCAGTTTACCTTTAGACATTTTAGGTAGTTTAGCCAGAATGTTCTGTGTGTTTCTCTCTGTAACTGGCTCAGTGCTCAGGAGAGGAGCACCTGTGGGCCCTTGGCACTGTTCCTCAAAACCTGCACCTCCTTCTATTGGCAGTTTGTCAGTAGATCCATCCCCAACCATTAGGTAGAAAAGGTGACAGAACAAAGGGTCTCGTGGCGTTTTCAGGGTGTTGTAGCAGGTGTGGGATCTGTCCTTACACGGTGCAAGGCTTTGATCTTTGTTTGTATTATTTTCTTTATTAAACCTAATTGATTTATTCAGACATACCCGACCATGCTGTTTTGCTTATTATTATTGAGCCATTACTCTGAGCCAGGGCTGGACCCTCAAGGGATATATTGGAGAAATCCAGTAAATTACTACTGGAACAAATAATTCTTAAATTATTTGACTGTGATCGGGGCCCACATTCTCTGTCAAGAGTGTTACAACAGATGATGGCTGCACTTGGTGTCAAATGGAAATTGCATACACGTTGGCGACCCCAGAGTTCAGGGAGAGTGGAAAAGATGAACCAGACCTTGAAAATTGCACTTACAAAGCTGGTCTTAGAGACTAAAATGAACTGGATAAAATGTCTTCCACTAGCATTGATGAGAGTAAGGACTAAACCTAGAATGGACATTGGAGTCTTTCCCTGGGAGGCAGTGTTTGGCCTACCATTCTTGACCACCAATCAAACTGGTACTTAAGAGGAAGGAGAGTTCCGTGTCAGAAACTATGTGCAGATTGTTTCTAACACTCGGGAAAACTTGGGAAAAAGAGGCTGTGCACCCCAGAGTACCCCCACTGGCTTTAAAATCCACTTGTTTCGTCAAGGAGATGGGGTACTAATTAAAGCTTGGAAGGAAACACCATTACTGCCTAAGTGGGAGGATACTTTTCAGGTTCTCCTTACCACCAAAACCACTGTGAGGACTAAAGAGCAAGGGTGGAGCCATGCCATGGGAGTGAAGGGGCCAGCACCAGCACCAACAGAATGGACGGTTATAGACCAAAGAGATACTAAACTGACATTTCAAAAGAAACCAGAAGTGCAGCCACTGGATTAAATAACCCAGTAGTGACTGTTAAGAGAGAGAGAGAGAGGAAAAAAAAAAAAAAAAGTTTTGATATTAAAAATGTATTTAAAGTTTTTGGGGTTTTTTTAATAGTTGAAATGCATTTAAAAGATACAATGTTACAAAATAGTTATTTATTCTTGTTGTTAGGGACTGTTATTGATATCATAAGGTACGTATTAACTTCTGGTACTTTTTTATAGGAACACCAGGGAGGAGTAATAGCACCTTCCCCTTCACGATAGTTATTAGGCCAAAACAAAAAGAGAAACCACAGGTCGGTACACCAAGGGTGAGGATGAGTCCCCACAGGAAGCAAAACACTCAGGTAAAGGGGTTTCAAGGAGGCAAGACCAGATCAGGCTATGTTCCTGCCAGAAATAACATCAGACACGTTGTGAGTAAAATCCTCAGAGATAGGAAGACTGGGGGAGCACCCTGTACTGGAGCCCTGCTGTTATATGGCATACTGAATACTGAGTGTTTGCATCAAGGATAGCTGAGTGAACCTCTGTGATAAAAGTTGCTGTCCTTTGTATGCAGGAAACTCTAGAAGTACCAACCTCAGGACACACACTAACCGGAGCCCGGGATATATTTGACAGTTTTAACATGCAGCCTTGCAAAGAGGGAGGGCAGGAAAGCATGTTGGCTTTTAAAAAACACAGGGAGCTTCAGACAAAAAATTGGAAGGGGAATGCCATGTGAAAGAGAAATAGATATGTTCAGAGAGAAACCCAAGTGGGAGTCCCAAAGGGAAGGGTCAAACCAGATTGAATTAAGGAGAAAGAGCTGACAGTAGTGATAAAGAAGGGCACAGGAAGCACAATTCACAGTAAAAACAAAACCAAAAAACCAAAAACAACCAAACCCCCCCCTGCCCCCCCACCTGCTCCTAGACCTAGTTGAGTGTATTAGCCATCAGTTCAATGTATGAACTGTTGGATTTGTGGGGACGCTGGAAGGGCAGAAGAATGGCCTTGGGAGGGTGTGCTTACATACAACATATTGGATTATACGAATGTATCACCCGAGTCCCAAATCCATTCAGCCATTCAAAGGAATACCATCCCTTTCAAAATTCTGGCCAGGAGTTCAACAGACAGCAGAAACCTTTTGGGAAGCTCATGATGAGCTGTTATGAGTGTGTGAGGATAGAACTTATGTCACTTTGCCTAGGAACTAGGAAAGAAGCTGCACATTAGGAATCATAAAACCAGCCTTTTTATTATCCCACAGAACTCTGGACAGAAGTTAGGAGTATCCCTCTATAATCATAAAAAGAGAGACCAAATCAGAGGAACCCAGAAGTGGGGCAAGGACGAGCAGCCCCCAGAGAGGGTAACTGAAGTGTATGACCCCACCACCTGGGCCCAGGATGGTACACAGGAGTACAGGGCTCCCATCTACATGGTGAACTGGATTATATGTTTACAAGGGGCTCTCAAAATAATCACAAACCAGACAGCCTTTGTAATAGATCTGATTTCAGACCAACAGAGAAAAATGAGGACTGTAATATATCAAAACCGACTAGCAATTGATTGTCTTCTCGCTGAGGAAAGGGGTTTTTGTGGCAAGTTCAACTCCTCAGAGTGTTGTATAGAGATTGATGATGATGGGGAGACTATAAAGAAAATAACCAGCAGTATTAGGAGACTTGCCCATGTACCTGTCTAGTGATGGACACCACTTTTCAAAAGTGGTTGGTGGGATAATTTATTTAGGGGTAGAGCATGGTGGAAGAAAGCTATGCTTTGGGGGTTTTTTCAGGTTTTTTTGGAGCTTGTGCACTAACTGGTATCACTTTCCTCCCTTGCGTGTTAGCATGCTTGATCCAACTAATTATAGGAATCACCCAAAACTCCCTGGAGAAACTGAATACAGAGAAAATCATGACACTCAAAGCTGACATTCAGAACACCAAAAATGAAGCCCCTGAGATGGCTAAAAAGATTTATGAGAAGTATCAGAAGTCAAAAAAAACCTCTTATAAAATATATGAGAGTCCAATTTAACAAAAGTGTTGATGTGGGTTAAAACCCAATCAAACAGTAAGAGGGGTGAAGAGGGTGAATTAAGTTGAATGGGACAGCTGTGGGTTGTTGTTCATTGGGGTTGTTGGGGCTGGGTTTGTGTGGAGAGTTTGGGGTTGTTGGGGCTGGGTTTGTGTTGGGAGTTTGGGTTTTTCACTTCGTGATGGGTGACCATTGAGGGGGGAGCTGAGAGGGGATAGCACGAGGGAGCTTTGGCCAGAAGAATGACATCGTGGAGAACTGAATTGGTGCATTGCAGCAGCCAGTCACTCAATGGAGTTGCAAAATGATTGCACAGAAATGTGCCGATGGATTGGACCAATCAGGACCCCTAGACAGGAGCCAACTGGAAGAGAAATTATTTGGCTCCACCTGTGTAGCCACGATTTGTGCCTGCCATGTTTTGTTTTCTGGAGATTCTGTTCCCAGGACTGAACTGGTAAACAAGGTCATGCTATTGTAAACTAAGATGTTTTTCCACACGCTTTTCCCAAAGGAAGGACTTTGCATGTTTACCCTTGGTGTGACCAATGGTCAAAGGGTCCCCACCTCTAAGGTGGGTGCTTTGTGAAAAGGTATAAAATAGGCTTGGAAAATAAACCATCGGCCCCTCCTGTCAAGGGTGCAAGCAGCCTTCTGAATGGACTCGCGTCTCCTCATTCGTGTCCCACAGCGACACACCTGGAGGCTACAAAAGGAGTCTCCCAGGTAGGGGTGGGGCCCTCCAGAGGTACTTGAGACCGAAGGAGCACCCAGCATGCTGTCTCTTTTTTTTTATTCAAGTCTGCTTTATCACTGGGGACCTTGGGCTTATACCAGGTCCCTGTTTCCAGTTGTTGTTTGATAAAAAACCAGTTAATCAAATCACGTGACTGGCTCCTTTGTTACAGATACAGATGGCATTTCAGTGTGCCCAGTCCTCAGCTCCTTGCCTGGATTTCAGACCAGAGAGATTCTGACCATGCTTCTAGCTTGGGTGAAGGCTCCTCTGCACAGGGCAGAAAGTGGCTGGCTTTTCCCCGTTCCCTTAAGAGCTCCAGTCACCTTCCCTAAAGGAAGGGCCATTTCTTGGGGCCTGGCCAGGCTCTGGCCACTTGTCCTCCTGCTGTTTGGAAAGGACGGGCAAGGAGACCTGCTCCATTTTAATGCCTTTGTTTGAGCTCAGCTCTAGGTGGGGGGCCCGAGGGGTCGTGCACACCACCACTGCTCCTGATAGACGACACAGAGGAGGAAAAGGTGTTCAGCTTTGCTGCACGGCAGAGCTGGGGCTTCTGTGCTCAGGAGAGTCCCTGGGAAGACGCTGGCTCGTTGAAAGTTTGGGGTTGTTGTGCAGAGCGGGTGTTACTCGACTCAGGGTGACGAGACACAGAGCCCCAGTAGGTAGCCCGATGTTCTTCCTTGCTCGCTGATGTAGTTTGGAGTCTTGTTTGAGAATGGCTGGCTGGCTCTAGAGGCTTTTAGATGTTAATTCCACTTCTGTTGGGTGCTAAAGCCCATGGGGGTTCTCTCATTTGCATGCCAGGGGGTGCCATCGGTCACCCTTAGAGGTGTGCAGGGAGGAGCAGAGGCAATACCCGAGGGGAAGAGGAATGCAGGCACAAAAAGGGGTACGAGATAAGTGGCTTTTAACAAAGAGGCATTTACAGTTACAACATCGGGTACAAGGTAGGGGTGGCATTTAACAAAGGAGGCACTTTACGGCAACAATAACCCGGTTGTTGTTGGGTTAACTGGGTTGTTAATAACTTGTTGTTAATAACTGGGTTAACACCTTTGAATAATGGAGAATGTGTGTTTTATTCTTTACAGCATCCCCCCTCTATTTTTTTGATAGGGTCTTGAGCCTGCATCAATTTGCGGTTTCTGGCTCTTGGGAATATTGTTTTCTCAAATTTTGGTATTGATCATACACCTTTTGGGCAGTTCTGTATTCCTGATTTTGAGTTTCTACTGACATCATTTTGGTTTGCTTTTGATCAGTTACCCCTGGGATCTGGAGACTTGCTTGGACTGTGGATGTTACTGTTGATATTAGGCATGGGAGTAAACATGGTAGGAACAGAAAACTTATGAATGCGCTACCTATGATGAATGCTGCTTTCTTACACCACGCCCCTTTAAATGACCAAAAGTCATTCCACCAATTAGAATTTGCTAGGGGAGTCCAGTCTTGGGTACCCACATGTGGCCCTGCAGCTAGAGAGCCGAACTGGTAGTACTGTTCAGCTCATGACAGGAGTGAATCCGCTAGGCCTCAAGCCTTGGCAAAGGGAAGCGGGATTTTGAGAAAGGAATGCAGAAGATAACAGTGTACCTGGTACGGGACATACTTTGCTGGCATACCTGTGTTAGTCAGCACGAGGCATATGTTAAGCAATATTATTTGGCTATATTACTTGTTATATAATGCAAGGGTATATAAACTCAGCTAGGCGGATTAATAAACGGCTTCATATGAGCAATCGATGGAGTCCACGTCTCTTTGACAATCGCCATAGCCACATATGCAATTTTACATATTTCTTTAGAGATATTTTTGACTACTTCACTTTTGTCGTCGATCTCCAAGCAGCACTTGGAAGAATTAAACTTGCCACAGGTTCCCCCTTCGTCAGCTAAGAAATAAATAATCTGTCCCGAGTCGGATTTGGTAGACTACAGCTCTAGTCTGGGCTAACTGATTGCTGATATGGTCTAGAACGAGGGCTGTTTAGCTGCAGGCAATCTCAAATACTGCTTGGAGTCGAATGGTTCTGTTCAACATATAAGTTGGGCTACGGTATCTCCAAGATCCATCTTGGGCCCAGGTGGCTGGCCCATAAGTTCTAACTATTTCTTCTGGGGTCCAGATTTTCCTTTCCATTTCTGGGTACTCCCCATGTCAATTATATGTTGTTTCTTTCGGTTGACTTTCTTTAGTTCATCGAAGAGTGGGACTCCTAGACTTGATCCCTGCTCCTTTGGGAGGAGGAAGAAAGCAGGTTTAATCATTCTTGCAGTGCAACTCCGTCCCCCATCCACTAGGAGATGGGTGTATGCTATATTCCCACAGATCCAAAATAGGTGTTCAGGGGCTTTCCAGAAAGCATCCTATACTTCTGTAGGATATTCCCAATATTTGGATATCTCCCTTATTCCCCAAAAAGGGTTTGTTCCTTTCTCAGCACATTCGTGTAGCCTATATCCTTCACAGTAAATGCACCCTTTTTTTTCCCTTTTCCGATGGACCGATACCAGTTTGGTTCTTGAGCAACCCAATGACTATCTAAATCTTTTATTAGATACCTTTTGCAGATCATTTTTCCCACTTGGGTTTTGTACCTCTTCCCTGTTCTTGAATACATTCTTCACCGATTGCTTTTGATTTCAAATCCTACTGCTCTCTCCTCCTCTGCCCTATAACTTGGGGTTTTTGCTCCATTAATTTCATCTTAAAATTTCTGATGGTGCAAACTGATTCCTTCCCAAGGACAAATTTCTGACATTTGGGTATTCCTGCAAACCCAACAGTTCGTAAGGTTTAGTTCTCTACTAATCTTCTCTATTATGTCTATGAAGAGATTCTTTGCTAGAGGTTCATCTGAGTCTCCCTTTTTCTTTTTCACTGTTAGTGGCCTTTCCTTCACTATGGCATCCAATCCCTCGTTTTCAAGGCAGAACCAAGCTTCTTCTACAGGGCACTCTCCAAGCAGGCACTGCCTAAACGAGGCTGTGTTTTTGGTAATCCATTATGTTCCCCCATCCTCTTGGCAGGTGTCCAGTTGGGAACAATCAAAACAAGTGGGGTTTACGTTCGTATGGACCCTAATCAGAGATTTATCATAAAGAGGGTGATAGCACTTCGTGCATTTAGTTCCTATACTCTCTGTGATGTTATCCATGAGTAGGACTAACATTAGCCCTTCCAAGAGTCCGGTATGAGCCACCCCTGGTGTGGTGGGCTTCATGGCTCACCTGCTTTTTGGCGGGTCTTTTGGCAGGTCACCCGGTCTTGCCTCTTGGGTCTGGGGATTTCCCTGGGAAAGATGGTAGAGCCCCTTCTTTGTTGCCACTTTTATTAATTTAGCAACCCTTAGGGAATGCTCTGCAGGAGATGCTGGTCCTAAATACCTTTACAGCTAGTATATTAGTTCACATACCTTGGTACAATAACAACAACTGGTTTGCTATGATGATAGCAAGTAGCAACAACCATTAATATAGCAGTTTTGCAGTCTATCATGTTTTTCAGCTAGCCTCTGGTTGTTTCTTAAAAGTCACTCTGAGATCTGTGGGGCTTTGGATCACAACCCACTCAGAAGAATTGGTGAGTGATGCTGCTGGATCCAGTTTATCACTGGGAGGTGGTACTGGTCCTTTAATTCTGGTGATATGGGTCCAGCCCTTTTCCTGGGTCCATACTGCGGTGTGGGTGGTAAGCAACACCTGGAAGGGACTTTCAAATCTGGGAGTTAGTGGGGTGCCATGCCATGACTTAACCAGTACCCAACCCCCAGGGTTCATCTGATGTGCATTAGTATCAAGGGAGAGGTTTGGGGAAGGTATCCTTTCTTCCTGGGATTTTATAATGTCCTTCTGTTAGTTTCTAAATGTTTATGTGTTACTGCCTCTCCTGAATAATCTCCTACGCTATATGGTGTTAACAGGTAAGGGAGCCTGAACATCATCTCATATGGGGAGACCCCAACATCTGATCAAGGTCTTGTCCTAATTTATAAGAGGGCAAGGGGTAGACACCTGAGCCAGTTCATTTGGATTTCAGCCATTAATTTGGTCAATACATTCTTTAGGGTTTTGTTCATTCTCTCCACCCTTCCTGAGCTCTGGAGGTGCCATGGAGTGTGCAATCTCCATTTCATCCCCAGGGCTTTAATTGTTGCTTGTAATGGTTGGGCAATAAAATGTGGTCCTATGTCTGAATTGATGTTATTGACTAGCCCATACCTGGGAATGATGTGCTCTAAAACATTCTATTCTATTCTATTCTATTCCATTCTATTCCATTCCACTCCACTCCACTCCACTCTACTCTACTCTACTCTGCTCTACTCTACTCTACTCTACTCTGTTCTGTTCTACAACCACCTCTGCTGTTTCTTTCTTAGTTGGGAAAGCCTCTAGCCAGTGAGTAAGATAATCAACTATTACTAGTAGATGTTTGTAACCTTGCAAAGGAGGCATCTTTGTAAAGTCTATTTGTGTATTTTGGAAGGGTCTCAGGGCTAGTTCTCTCCCTCCAGGCTCAGTTTTGCTCATTACCTTTTGGCTGACTTTTTGGCAAATTACACACCCTTTGGTTATAGCCTCTGCTAAATCATATATCCCAATACACAGATTTTTCCTTAAGAAGGGGTCACATAAACCTTGGGTTCCCCAATGAGTCAGTCCATTTATCTCAGTTAGTATCTTTCTGGCTAGGGCTTTGTTTAAAAATTTGCGGCCATCAGGTGTAAGCCACTCCCTTTGTTCCCCTTGATGTAATCCCAGTTCTTTTATTGCTTTTAGCTCCTTTTCACTGAATATTGGTTCCTCCTTCTTCTCTGTTCTAGGTGGTATGTTATCTAATTTCAGAATTTCCACTGGCTCCTCTGGATCTAAAGCTGCTTCCTTGGCTATCTGATCAGCTGGTTGGTTTCCCCTTCCTTCCAAGATGTTCCCTTTCTGATGTCCCTTTATATGTACCACTACTATTTCTGCAGGGTTAGGCAGAGATTCTAATACAGCTCTTACTAACTCTTCATGTACCAAATTTTTCCCTTTTGAGTTCAAATATTCCCCACTCCTCCCAGATTTTTCCGAAGGTGTGGACTATTCCAAACGCATATTGCGAATCAGTATAAATGGTCCCTCTATCCCCTTCTAGCAAATCCAAACCTCTTTTTAGGACATACACTTTGCAGCACTGGGCCAACCAGTTGGGAGGTACTTTCCCTTTCTCTGTAATTTCCATGTTTCTTCTTTCTGTTCTTGCAGTTACAGCATATCCTGAATTTCTTTTCCCCTCTACCCTTCTTGAGGACCCATCAACAAATAACATCTTTCCACAGGGCAGAGGTACATCCTCTAGATCTTCCCTTACTTTAGTTCATAGGTTTACAAGTTCCAGACAATTGTGTTCTAACTCAAGTAAGGGTTCCCCCAATAGAAATTGTGCTGGATTTAAACTTTTTGAGGTAACTAATTCTAAGTTACCCATATCCATCAAGACAATCGCATATTTTAATATTCTGGAATCTGTTAGGCAATGCTGGGCTTTCTGACTCAGGACCTTTTTAAGATCATGTGATCTTAAAGATCATGATCAACTCTAACCTTTCCCTTCAGAGTCAACTTTTGGGTTTCTTCTGTCAGAATAGCTGCAGTCTTTTATGGCTTTTAGGCAGGTTGGCCACCCTCGAGCTACTGGATCTAGTAGTTTTGACAGGTAAGCTGTCGGTTTTTGGCACCCTCCCCACTCTTGAGTCAACACCCCATAAGCAATTCCTTCCTCTGTGTTTATAAACAGATCAAACTCTTTCTTAAGGTCAGGGAGGCTTAAATTTGGTTCTGAAGATAACTTCTCCTTTAGATCGCTCAGTTGCTTCTCATCTTCAGCTGTCTACTCTATAGATCCAGAATCTAGCTTATTATAAACTTCACACCCTGGCTGTACTGATCTAACTACTGTTTACAATACCCAAAAAGACCTAAGAATTTCCTTACATCTCTTTTGGTTTTAGGTGCTGGTATAGATAGGATGCCTGAGATTCTTTCAGGACTCATCTTTTTATATCCTTCCCCAGTTATGTGCCCTCGGTAAGTGATTTTGGATTCTACAAATTGCAGTTTGTTCCGGGACACTTTCAGGCCTTTAATCCCAAGAAAATTGAGAAGCTGGATACTGATCTCCCTCACTCTGCTTTTCTCTTCTCCAGATTTTAGCAAGTCATCCACATATTGTAGGATTTGTATTTCACGCTCAAGAATGAATTGTTTTACAGTTTTTCCAATGCTTGCCCAAAGAGATTCGGGGATTCTGTAAACCCTTAGGGCAGGTGTGTCCATCTTAGTTGTTGTTTTCTCTTTTTATTGGGGTATTCCCATTCAAATGCAAACCAATCCCAGCAATCTTCAGCCAACAGACATCCCAAAATGCATCTTTGAGATCGATGACCGTAAACCAGGTGTGTTCTCTCAGGATTTGACTTAGAAGAGTATAAGGATTGGGTACTACAGGGTGTCTAGTAATAGTCCTTTTATTTACCTCTCTCAGGTCCTGGACAACCTGTATTTGCCTTCCACATTCTTAACCACTAGTATGGGGGTGTTTTGGGGTGACATACAAGGTTCTAGGATACCCTGCGCTAATAGATGTTCAATCACCGGGGCCAATCCTCTCCTGCCTTCCAGGGATATTGAGTATTGTCTGACCTGAATGGGAGGGGTTTCTTCTTGCACTTTTATTCTAATTGGTGGGCCATCTAGATAACCATATTTTCCTTCTTCTGCCCATACTTCTGGATTTACCTCCTCTGTGTCTTCTGTAGTCAATTTCATGATTTCAACCACCATCCTACCGTTCTTTGGAATAATTCCCACTCCTAACTGGACTTGTAAATCTCTCCCTAGAAGACTGGACTCCAAATCTGGTAAATACACAAAGGCTGTAAAACATTGTCTGGAGTTCCCTTTTATTTTGACATTTTCTACTACTGAGGCTTTAGATGGTCTTCCTTCTGCCCCAATACGTTTCAGACCCGTTTCCTGATGATAACTCCCATTGGGTGTTTATTTATACTTGATTGATCTGCTCTTGTGTCAACTAGGAATTCAATTTCTTCACCTTGGGTACTCACTTCAAAATTTATCAGGGGCTTTTCTTGGCAGTTCATTGGGTCCCCTAAAGTATAAAGCCCTTGACACTCCCAAACATCACTATTGTCCCCTCTCAGGATTTTTTCCAGAGTATCCTGCTCTCGAGCTTCATCAAGTGAGATCTTCTACAATCTTTTTTCAGATGCCTCATTTCCCCACAGTAATAGCACCTCCTGTTCTGTCCAGGTTTCCTGAGATTAACCCAAGGTGGCACAGGTTTACTTTTATCACCTCCAGATGGGGGCCTTGGTTTATCTCTGCTCGGTGGGTTTTTGCCTGCCCCTATGCTCTCTCTAGCCATGGCTACTATAATTCTTGCCTTTGTTTTAGCTTTTTCCTCTTCCCTTCTTAGGTACACCCTCAGAGCCTCTTTCAACAATTCATTCATTCCTTTTTCCTGCCACTAATTTTTTTCTAGTTTCCTCCTTATATCAGGCCATGATTTTGTAACTAATTGTACCTTCAGGAGGACCCTTCAGGACTGTCAGGATCAATGTTTGAATACAATTGGAAATTCCTCCTCAATCCATTTAGCCAGGTCACTGGGGTTTCATCCTTTTCTTGGGTGCCATCAAAAGCTAGCTTTGTATTGCTACCTCAGGGGACGGATTCTTTTATCCCTTTTACCATCAAAGATCAGTAATCCCTCATGTTTCTCCTCCCTTCCTCTTGATTTGGATTCCACCCAGGGTCAACTAATGGCAGTTTATGGTTGTCTGGAGGCCCTAATACATTTTCTCTTTCCCATATTCTTATCCCCGCACTCCGGATCATCCTGACTTTTTCTGGATTAAATAAGGTATTTAGGATAGAATTTAACTCTCCCCAGGTGTAAATGTTTGGGCCTAGGAACTGATCTACCTGCTTGAATATACCCATGGGGTCTTCCACAAGGTTCCCTAGCTCTTTCTGAAATCCCTGGACCTCAGAGGCTGTCAGTGGAGCATTCACAAAACCAACCCTTCCAACCACTCCGCCCACAGGGACCTCCCTCAGGGGAAGGAGTCTCTCTGCCTGAGATGCCTTAGATCTGGTGTTACAACAGGGCTCTTCTACAAGGTGTGTATTTTGATCGAGAGTGGGAGATGTAGGAGTTTGATGGTCACTCGAGGAGGAGCTAGGGTTAGAGACTAATTTGGTCACAGGGGTCACGGGGGACGGGGCTGATGAGAATGGCAGCAGGGTTAGAGGTGCAATTGAAGGTGTAGAAGGTGGGGGATTTGGGTAACTTGAGAGCGAGGTGCTAGGTGGAGGTGGTGAGGAGATTACAGGTGTTGGGGAAGGAACGGGTAAGGGTTTTGAAAGGGAGGGGACTGGAGGCTCAACAGAAGATACTATTGGATTATTCGGGGAAGAGTGTAAGGGTGTAACTGGGGGATTTGGGGGAAGAGCCTGGGGTACTGCTGGGTAAACGGGAGGAGGTAGGTAATCCAGGGGGTTCCACTTGCTATTAACTTCTTTCTCTTGTTCCTTTTCCCTTTTACTCCCCTCTTTCTCTTCTTGTAATTTACATATTCTTACAGCTTTGTCCTGCATGGCGTCCTTCCGTCAACAAGCTGCATAGGACAGCTGTTCTAAATCAAGGTCTTCTTGAGCTTTCAAATGCTGATTTAGTTGGGAGCACATCCATGGGTCCCTGGTTCCATACCACGGCCACTCCCCCTGCAGTTTTAATTTGGGCCAGACTTCCATGCAATAGAATATCATTCTGATTTTGTCTAGGCCCTTTGTGCGTCCCATCGATCTAACATTTGCCCCAGGGGGCTACTAGGGGGAAGATTCTTTAGTTTCCTCTTACTCCTTCTTTTGGAGCTTGTTTCCTTACTTACACACTTTCCCATTCCTTACTTCCTTTAGTTGGACCTTAACTAAAACTCTAAGGTGCCCTACACAAACAGAAAATTAAAGATGGGCAGCACAACTCCTAAGTAACTCAAACTTAAGTTTGGT
>VWYO01001140.1:0-32250 GCA_013400275.1 Rhadina sibilatrix | reverse complement strand
TAATAATAATAATAATAATGGTTTGCCTTTCAAAATTGAGTTTTGATGGTCTTCTGAAAATTCTTTAGAAGTTTAGCTTAAAGTAACAATTCTTTATATTCTCTTTATTATTTTGCAATGTATTTTTTCTATTAATTTTCTGTCGCTTCTCTGGAATTCCATAGGTGAGTTTGTCTTGCTCTGTCTTATATGATGAGCTGAACTGATTTGATGAATGAAACTTCCTTAGCCTACATGAGAAATTATTTTTGTGCTGCAGAGAAGTATTGGATAAATAAAGGCTATGAACAAAACTGCAACCCCCTGACACCAATGTCTGTCAATTTCCACATGTAAGAAGGCAGAATTAAAATAACCCTTACAGCTTAATTCTAGCTTTTAGTTATTTTTCAGTTATTTAACTTTCAGAATAAATTACTTATAAATTACCATATACAACCACCTTGTTGTCCGAGGTTAGCTGCAAGAATTGTGATACAGGGAAACATTTATGGTTTTATAAGGGGGCTCTGGTACATCTGATAAGAAATGCAATTATTATTATTATAGTCCATTTTTCATATGAACCATCCAGTAATGTGGATGTTTACGTTAGGAGTTGGGTTTAAACTCTGTTAAATGCCATTTCTATTTGTACCACTGGGGATCCTAAAATTTATGTCACCTTTCAGCTCCTCTTGTTGAGTGACAGTGTGAAGGGTGGCCACTGGAAATATCATGACTGGATAATTGAAGAGATAGGCTTTTAAGAAAAAAAAAAATGAAGAGTTTTTATTATTTTTTAAAGTCATTTATACCCTTCTGAACTTTGTTTTAGAAGATTCTTTTAGTTTCAGAGTCAGCTTCATGTTGAACCATATATTAGTATTCTACATAATAATTGGTGTCAAACACTTCATACCTTTTAGGTCAGATCTTCATTTTTAGGACTAAACAGGTCTGAAATCAGAGTAAACAAGCATTCAGCTGCACATTAAAATAACAAATAGTACAGTGTTAAGATGGCCACATTGTACAGAACAAAATGTATAATACCTGTTATTATAATTTAATATCAGAAATAGTTACAATGACTTTCATGAAACATCATGTAGCCTTAACTATTTTGAAACTACTTTCAAAAGAGAAATAGATAACGCTACTGGTACTCAAATCCATTTTACAAACCCTTAGAAAGAAGCAGCTATAAAATTGTAGTAATTGGCAATGTAAGATCCCAGGAGAATTGAGTCCTGCATTCTATTATGTGTTTACACAATTAACAAAGATATGATGCTGAGAAAAAAAAAGTAATTATGTAATTTATGTCAACTAAAGATGTGTCACAGGTGTTTGACATTTTTAACCTTTCTTTGTGGTACAGTAGGCTCAAAAACTTTCACTCCTTACTTTCTCTAATTTCTGTAATTATAAAGTGGATTCCCCTTATTGTTAAGTGGATTGTGATGTGACTAATATTCGCTGTCCTTCGAAGATATTCTGGATGTATTAAAGCCCCATTACTCTTAATTATGACAATATATCCACTTGAAGTATCAAATCAGTATTAAAATTCTTAATAGATTGAGTTTTACAGGAAGAGTGACAGCTATAAATCCAACCTTAATAGACCAAACTAAGACAATTTAATTTTCAATCACATTTTTATACCACCAGAAGCCAAGCAGTCTCCTCTTTACCCAAAACATACCCATCTCAGACATCCAAGGCGTCAAAACCTAAACTCCCACATCAGTAAGAATTACTTCTCTGCAGGGAAAAGAAGTGCAGAAGATAAAAGTTTTTTAGAGTATAAAAAATACTTTTTTTTAAAGTATTTTACACCACTGCAGAGGTAGAGTTAAGACATTGAAGAAGAGACGAGTTCCTTTTCTTGTATCAGGTGTCATTAGCACACAACTGAAAGCTGCTGGTCACCTGCATTACCCATCACTGCCAAATAAATTCAGATGCAATGCAAGAAAACTTTCTTTAGAGGGCTGCTTTCCATGAAGGCTTTACCACTGTTTCCTAAGGCTGTACAAAGGCAGCAGCAGAATACCCACAGCACCACTGTTGCCTTGGCTGCTCTGAGCTCTGGCAAACCCTCATGGCTGTTCTGCTGCTGCTCTCATGGCTGAAGTTTAGCAGAGCAACAGGAACAGTAACAGGTACTCACCACAGACACTGCTGGCCACTGTTCTTTCCTGAGCTCATGGAGCTTGAAACACTCTAGACCAAGGCTCTCACCTTTAGAATGGCAAAGTTTTAACATTTATTGGGAAGTCCTGAGCTGTCTCTGCTTTGAGTTTTAGGCACTTCAGAGAAAAACATAAAAATGAGTTCTATTTCTTGGAAACTGGCTGACATAGGACTGACACTGCCTTAGATCAGAATATGCTTACCTCCTGAAATCATTAGTTTATAAAGTAGAGGAAGTAAATCAGACAACTTTTAATCTGTTTTTTAAATAACATTTTCTTAATAATTTTACTAGTATAAAGCTGAAGACATCTATCCCGGAAAAAAAGCAAGTGTTCATTGCTCGGACAGCTCAAGAAGATGTTTTCTCAAATAAAACAGGGGGATTTCTTGCTCATTTAATTGGTATTCATACTTACTTTAGTATTTACATTATCTAAATCTGAATAGCTCACCTAGAACATTAAAAATCTAAATTTAGAAGGCAGCTGACAGCAAGCAAACATGTTCATCCATTTTGTCTGCAGTAAAGGAAGACTCAGCAAAGGCATTTCTAGTCATGGACATTTTTTAACATCAGAGCACGTGTGTAAGTGTCAGAGCAATCCCTTCTGAATCAAAAATTATGTGGCATATCTGAATACCTTCACCAACAGAATGAATAATTATACCTACATGGGGATGATAATTTACCATACTGGCACTGATCTTGTAGCTGATAGAACAAGTGGCACCTTTGGTGCCAAAGGAGCATAAAGCCAAGCCAACAGCACACAAAAAGTTAAGGGCACTTAGAGAAGAAACCCTTCTTTAAAGGCACAATTTTTCATATGTATAGTGTGCATTTCTCAGTGAAGTACCAACACAAGTAGGAAATTCTGAGGCCTCAACTTACCAACTACATTCTGGCTTTCAATAAATTCTTATCAAGGATTCCAAGAAGCAATGAATGAATAGCCCAGTGTGATGCAGAAATCCATAGAACCTGTTCCAAGCAGGACCTCTTATTTGGCTGAATAGTCTCCATGTAGTGACCAAACACAGCAGAAACCCAGAGGTAGCACAGAAATTGATCACTGAATTTCTGAATTGTCCTGAAGGCAGAAATTTCTCAAAATGGAACAGGGAACAGAAATCCATGAGGAATCTGTTCTATTTACAAACTGCAGCCTCCCAGCAGCGTTTAATGGCATACCAGGGTAGCAGTTAAGGAAGAGATTTTATATTCTAGGTCTTAGTTCAAGATCCACTCTGCCTTTAACTCATGGCTGTTCTTTGGGGAGTGGGACACATGTTCCTATCTAGACACAGCTCCTCCCTCATCTTCAATTCCTCATGCCTGCCTTGCTGCTCTGTGGATTTGAAAGAGTGTACAGTACTTAGAGACTCTAGGCTTAAGAGAATATTTTAGTGTGTTTTCTGTCTTTATTTCTCAACCAGCTGAACTCTACAGATAACAAGGAACTGTTTTGATTGCGCATATCTAGGGCTTACCAGTTCTGCAGTAACTTCTTAGAAATCCTGTCACTCTTTTTAGCAACAGACAAAAGAAAACACAGCTGGAAGAGTAACAAAAGAAATATTATGCCCAGGGATTGAAAAAATTCCTTTAAACAAATCACCATGCACATCAGCACACCTTGCAGCTCATTTCCATGAAGAAGAGCAGCCCAGCTTGAGAAACAGTTTACCTAACAGGATGGGAAGATAGCCAACACCATGGAAAGTAATCCTGCTTTGTAAACAGCAAAAATACCACAGGGGAGATGCCTAGAGTTGTTAGGAATGCTTAACTGCTAAGCAGGTTTTTGTAATAAATATAAGCTTTTAACAAGAACCTAAAACTGAGGATTCCATTTTTTTCCAGTTAGTTGAGACATAATGTCCTGCTGCAAAACCAGGGCATTTGTTTCCTTACTTTTCAGGATCTCTTGAAGTATAATCTATTTTCCTTTGTGTAAAAACTATACATTCCCTTCCACAGCTGCCTAAGCAGGAGAAAAACACTGCAGGCATTCAGTGAATGGCATGAGACCCTCTGCTACCTTCACCTCTACTCAGCTGGGCTAAGATAAGCAAAATAGCAGAAAAAGCTCTGGCAGGGAAATTCAGAGTAAAAATGTCTCTCTGATGGTTCTCATGCATCCTCACATAACCTTTCTTCCTTCCAGGAAGAAAAACCAGTCAGTCTTTTATCCACCCTAAGTGGAAAAATGATAGTTCTAGGTTGTAACAAAATCAGGAATGTATCTCCTGCAAAGAAGAGTTGAAGAGATACAGCATGTTTTCTCTACCATGCCAGGGTCATGAATCTAAGTATAAGGAAATAAACAAATGATCCCAAAGCTGTCAGAAGCTTGAACAGTCATCTCACCATGTACTCAATACTGGTCTTATGCCCGGCATTGTAAAGGCTGCCCTGGTTCTCTTTTTTCCTCCACTCTTTGTTTTCCTCTAGTCACTGTCCTTTCAAAATCTGAGGTTTTTCACTTCAGCAGTGGGAAGGGATGCTTAGAGACAGGCTGTGTTCGTCTCTAGCCTGGCAGCTCTCCCTCTTTCCTGCAAAGTGGTGGAGCAGAGCTGAGTTGTGAAGCAATAAATGGATTAACTATGTCCAGCAATGCAATTATCTCCTATATATATGGGTTTTAGGAAGAAGGGGAAGGCTTGAAAACATGCAATGAATTCCTACCCTGTGACATTTCACAAGGGCAGAAGGGTCCTGTTTCAGTTACCATAACCAAAATACCACTGCTGAGGGCTCAATACATCCTTATTCCTAACTAAGCAGTCTTATAGATCAGAGATAGGTGAGAACACTTCAGTTGGAATCATCATCTTTTGTCACTTAATGCAGTCAACTCAGTGGTATAGAACTTTGACATTTCTGTGCTGAGCCAGATATCACCTGGATTCCACCCAAAACACCAGATACTTTGTCTGGCCCATGCCCTGAAGCAGACAAGGGCATATGTAATTGTAGAATACAATTTAAGATAGGGCTTTATCAAGACAGCTTAATATCTCCTAGAGGAAACTAGCCAAAAAAAAAAAATTAAAAAAAAGGGAAAAACCCAAATGTGCTGATGTAACAAAACCAAAAGAATTTCCCTTATCTTTAATTCTGGGCTATGTGGCAAGGAAAGAAAAGCACCCCAGACTACAGTGGTTTTGTAACCCCTGCTCCCCAGTTAGGAGATGTTGGTCACTTACACAACTGGATCTACACAGACGAAATCTGCTGGCTTGGTCCCTTTCTCCATTACTGCACAAGTGTAACTTAAGTCACGGAATAAAGAAGGCATTTCTATTTTTCCTGAAGACAGAATAGAAGCTGACTTCCATGGTTGTGCCAGAGTTATTCCAGCAGTATCATGGAGCATTTAAATGCCCTGAAACTCAGGAGAGTGTCCTAGATGGCAGCAGCATGAGGGGCAAGCACTGCGTGTACAGAACACAGTTCAGTTTCTGGGAAGAACATCTTGTGTGTCAGCACAACAATGATCCCAAGTGGATATAGAAAGAGGCAGTCTCTAGAGTACTAGGATGAGAGCAGAGCAGGAAAGGGCAGGTATGAAGCCTCTGCTGCCCAAAAAAATGCCTCATGGCAGAGAGAGGTGACCTCCTGACATGCACTTGTTGAGCTGAAGGAGTTTTAATAGAGCAGCTCAGAGGAGCCGGTTCACATCCAGCACCCAACCAAGTTCATCTCTTTTGGGCTGAGCTCCAGGGCCATCATCTGCCTGCAAACACACAGTATCAGCCTGGCATGAGATAAACACTGTGGCTGCACATGAGCATGCTCTGGCCAACACTCATGTGGTGGGGTTACAAAATTCTCTCTTTCAGGCTATATATAAATTGCTTGGGATGCACAGTGGGACTTGATGTTTTGTACATCAGCTACCATACTGAGGGGGGGGTTAGGAAATAGCAGCAGCAGAATAAAATCAACTGAGTGACATTTAAAAATCACTGCAAAGGAATGTTCTCAGTGCTGATGTCTTGTTTGTCTTCAGCTACAGCTCAGGGCAGAGAGGCCATATAAAGCAGCAGAGAAGGGAGGATGCTCAAGGAAGCTGTGGCTGTCTGGTCACTTTGCTAAGTTTTTAAAGAGCAGTCTTCATTTCTGGTTTCAGTGCAAAAATACATGTTGACCACACTCTTTTCTCAGGAATTGCACCACAGTATGAAATACTCCTAAGTTGCAAACTACACAAGGGAAAAGTGTGTTTCCTTTGCCACATGTCTTATTTTGAAACCTCAGAGATTTTGTAAGTGGGTTTGCAAAAGCACCATCCACTTCCACAACTCATGGAGAACTGGGACACAAGTAGGAGCAATCATTCTGATTTCTTCTATCCTAGAGCCTTGAGAGAAAGTGCAGTTTTCTAGAATTTTATAATACTTTTGTTTGGATACTAAAATATGCAAAAGCACTCAAAGAGCAAAGCCAGTCGTTCCAGTTCTTGTACTGTACCTAAGTAAATCAGGATTAATTAAATTAAATTCCTGGGCTCATTTTTTTTAATACAAAAGAAATGTATTATTTCCTTCTGACACCTCCATACCATGCTAGGGCAGAACAGAGGGAAATGGACTTGTTTTGATGCAAAAATTAGTAAAACTAAGGACAGGATCAGATTTGCTGACTAAAAATATCTACAGAAGAAAAAAATTGGCGCCTGATCCAAGGGGAAGTAATGCATGCATAGCTGATGTGGAGTGATAGTGGAGCACACCCCCAGAAATGATTGCAAAGTGAATCTTGAAATCAAAAAACTGGTCCCAGGGATTTTGATTAAAACCCACTTGAAAAGAATGTCTAATGATTTGGTACTGATATTACTTCAATTAGTGGAAAGTGTAAGAAACAAAAGGAATAAAATACTTTTAATCTCAAAAAAGGAGAGCTTCCTGGGGTGTGGGGTTGAAGCGTACATGCTGGAAGCATGATAAAGCTTCCCCGTGAGGAGTAATGAGTTAGTGAACCTTTTTCAAGTACAGCACTTTTCTTTTTGAAGCTAATATTTGAGTTGTAGCGACAGAGTTTCACAGTCACTACAAAGTGCTTGCTCGTTTCTGTTGCTGGTGTAGCTACAGCCACAGCCAGGGCACTGAAATGAATAGGTGCCTCTCAGTTGCCTTTTAAAGTGTGATCTGTAATGATAAATTGGTTTTGGGGCTCTGGTTGGCTGAGTGGATTGACAGAAGTCTTCTAGAGCTGTTTTTCCATGGAAGTGCCATTTATAATTTAGCTTTCTCAGCCTGAGAACTACTCTGATTTTACCCAAACCCAGCCAAGAGTTTGGAGCTGAAATTCCACGTGACTATAACATGGTTGAATTACTATGGGTCCTGATCATCCCTTCTTTTTTCAACTTTTTTTTTTTCTGATAAAAACTAAAACCTCTTCTGAGAGTTCTAGGCAAAATTCAGAATGTGCTCTGCAAACATTTGTTACACTATTGCAAACCTATCTGGAAAACAATTTCATTTGGTCTATAAATACAGATAGAATCAGAGGAACTAATCAAGAGCTTGCAGATATAAACATATCACCTTTGCTACTGAAGGTAGTGACTACAGTTAAATCACCAGTCCTAGCAATCCAACCCCTAGCTTTTTGAGAAAAGGGAGATTTCCTTTCATCAAATGTGACGAACCTAAACTGGGATACCTTGTGTTAAAAATCTGTCCTGAAATACAAATAATCAAATGACAACATTAATATAGTCCTAGAGAGAGACAGGCAATGTGGAGTGCATAGCTGCTTCCAGCATTTTTGAGGTATCATTTGGGGGACAGAATCACAAGTAATTCAGCATTGTGATGAATGACTATAAAACAGAGGGGGTGCAAAAAATCCACAGCAGGACTATGAGGAGAAGATGAATTCCTGCTTAGGTAGAATTTTGTGATAAACATCCATACACTACAGTAAAGTTCTCTGAAAAACTCACTCTGTGAAAAAAGAGAAAGGTAACACCTACCTTAACTGAGATAAGGAGAGATGTGAATTTGGACTTCCCACAGTTAATATTTGTATTGCTAAAGGTAGTGATTATAAGCATGCTTCAATTTAACACTAATTTAAATAGAAATAAAATTGAATTACTTTGAATACTACAGTCCTGAGTTACAACCAGAATTTGTTTTTCTAATTCTACAGCTAGAATACACCCACTTTTACCACACAAGTGTGTTCCAGGACCTAAGCTTTTACTGAAAAATATTTCTAGCCTTGTGGTTGCAAAGCTAACTCTCAACACATGAACATCCTACCACTGAGAAAGTCTCAGCAGCAGAGACTTAGAGAAGACGAACAAAATGGTAGTGCAAGAGTGAGAAGGTTTAGTGACTTTGTTTTTCAATAGAACTATTAATGAGGGCTAAAATATCCCTCACGTGAGTTAAAATAGCTAAGTTAGGGCTCAGTACTTTGTATGGACTCAATAATATTTCATTTATTACATTTACTTACATGGAATGTAATCTGCCATTTTATTCTTAGCACAAGTAAAAGGTGATCTTCTGTGACTCTGCAGCCAGTCCTAGATTTAATTATCTTGAATAATTTCGTGTCCTGTATTTTGTGTGTATACTTGCTATCAAATCTCAGTTCAAAGACATGTTCAAAGCTTTAACAGTTATAGCTAGAAATATTACTACTTATATGCTAATTCCTCACAACTGTGCACATGAATGACTGTGCTAATATTTATTATGTACATGCCTCCTTGGAAATACTACTCTAACCCTCAGTCACTCACATCTTTCCAATGGATGCCTCTCTGTTGCCTTGAAGCACAGCCCACATGTTTGCACGGTTGTCCTTTAAAATGTAATATGGAACAAATTATGTATGCACAGTGTTTTCCTCACACTCCTCAGAGTCTGGCACTGAATACTGCCATGAGTTACACAATGGTACATTTAGGATGACAGGAATCTACTTGTGTGCAGCATCAGGACTTGGCTCTGAGGTATTTCAGTATGAGCCCTGAGTTATGTTTTGACTGCCTGGTTCTGGGGCGTGCCAATCGCCACCATTTATGACAGGCTTGAGTTAGATTTTCATTATTCAGTACTGCTGGCAGATTCACAATAATAATAACAAAAAAAAAAAACCTTTTAACAATGCGATTTACTATTGCAACAGCACAAGGTCAACATTTAAGTGTAAACTTTCAACTTCTGTGCTTCCACAGTAGCAGTTATTTCCCAGCTTCACTCAGTACTGAGGGTACATTTGAGGTATGGAGAATTCAAGGTTACAATGGCTGTGTCTGAGACAAGAAATAACTACAATTGTGATGTACTTGCTTGGTTTACTGTTTAAATATTCTGATTCTTTTGTATCTTCTCTTTAGCTCCTGGCTCAGAAGTGGCCTTTTGGGAATACAGAATTTGGACAGTTTCTTTGCAAATTCCTCCCCTTTATCCAGAAGGCATCAGTGGGAATCACAGTCCTTAACCTGTGTGCCCTTAGTGTGGACAGGTACAGTATGTTTTACTCTTTTGGCACTGTTCTTGCACTGCAGATTTCCTAAATCTGGGAGCACTAAGCATGGTCTTCTTAGCAGGCAGATTACAATATAGATACAACTTAGATTCTGGTCTTCTATATTCTGGCTAATGCCAAGCATCACATTTGTGGCTCAAAGTATAATATTAAGTCCTTGGACTAATGAACTCTACATGTTTTTTAAAGGTATTTAAAAGCTCTGGTAAAGCATTATTTCACCTTCTTTTACCAGAAAAAAAATTATAGGGGTTTGACTCAGTATTCAGATTTCTTTTCCTTTCATATGAACTTTCATATGTTTGTATTTGAACAAGATCATAATCTTTAGGCTTAAAAAATCAGTTTTTCAACTCACTGCCTATGGACAATAAACAAGGGTTTATTCTGATAATTTTCAAAACTAATAGAGCCCTAGTTTCATGTCAGAAACTTGCTTTGATAGTTTGACATGGATAGTTTGAAAATTAATGCCTCTGCCATTTTTTCGTAAGACATAAAATGCAATGGCAGATGAACTTCTGTAAAGGTTGGTTTTATGTCTTGAGTTACTTGACTGTGTTCTACTCCAAAATATCAGTAGCTCTAAATACAGAAAATACTGTTAAATAAAATGCAGTATGTGTGTTAGTACAGTGATGCAAAGAAGCCGTCAAATTAATCTTGGTTTAGTTTTTCTGTAAAGGTTTGTAGTGGATAAATCACTTAGTAGTGTCCATACCTGAAATACAGTTCCTTACTGCATTAGTACCTCATTAGCCAAAGCCATAAATTAAAACAAACAAACAAACAACACCAAAACCCAAACAAACAAAAAAAGGAGTAATACAGGTGACTGTTCTGCTTTCATTTCTTGAGTCTGAGAACTACAAAAAGAATTCTATTTCTCAAACAATATCTGCCCACCATTAAATAAAATCCCATGGACCACTCTAAGGAATAAATCATAGATCAAGCACATGAAGTAGGCAGTTTGTTAAATAATTCTGACAGCTGCAGTTTCACTAGATGATGTTCCACTGTTGTATACATTTTTATAAATTGGAACTAACTCAGCTGAAGCTACCTTTTTTGTAGATGCATATATATTTTTACAAGGACTGATCTGCTAATCCTCACAACAACCAAATGCTGTTTCCATTTGATTATAAAGTCTGGTATGGGATCAGACTCAGACTATTTAATTTCCTCCCTTAGCTTAGACACTTTGCCAAGGACATATTCTTTATCATCTGTTGCTGCTCTAGTAAGTGGTTGCAGAGGATGTGTGTTAGAAAACAGATGTATAGAGCCAGATTCTGATATTGGCTAACAAGAACTGCATCTAGGTCCAATCACCATGAAAGCTCAGAGCACCTTCAGTAAGTTAGGTTGGACGCTGGAAGTCGAGCACATTAAACATTCCACATCAGCTAATGGTTGCTTTCTAGAATGGAAAATGAGTAAATATGAAATAGTGTGCTGTCACAGCTGGACTGCTTCTGCTCTACAGGCGAGTTAATTCTTGCTTTAAAAAAAGCTCCTGAGAGCTATCTTGTTTATAATTATCTTGGGTCCTTATATATTGCATTCTACGACACAGAAAAGGTGGAGTCGATTGGTAGAGTGAATTCAGAGGCTTTTTTATATATATATATCTTTATATATATGTTTATATTTTTAATCATTGTTGACTCTGTTCCTGTTGCAGACTACAGCTTTAAGTTAGAACAGGATTCTTCTTTTTTTTTGCTGTCAGGACAGCTCTCTGTGCTAACTACATCCTATTGTGAAACTCCCCTCATTACTACTGCCCTGGAGTGACTTGCCCTGCATTAAGGTTTAACTGTGCATGCCCAAGGGGAACAATGGCCACTCTCATGTGGAGAGGGTTTTAAGAGGCTGACAGAAAGCCAGCCATTCACCCTTGGAGGAAGCTCACTTCGAAGTTGCCTCAGATGCCCCTCAGGCATTTTTAAACTCCAGGTCACAGTGGTGACATGATGATGGTAGTGTGACTCTTTTTCTAAACAGTGCCTGAGTGTGACTAAGAGGAAGGATATTTCCCTGCCTGTGTTTTTACCCTTGCTTATGTCTTGGGCATAATGATTTTTGTTGAGGAAGAAAAGTGAAGATATGGATGTCATTTCACGTGTGTGCACCCTCTTACTGCCTCCTCTGCACAGCACATTTCATAGAACAGTAATCCTGAGGTAGATATTGTTATCTGGACCAACCCACAGTATGAGACAAGTTGAGATTTTGCCACTAAAATAAAACTCTAAGAGCTTTATTGTACTAAGATATTTGCATAAAACGAAGAACAACTGTGGTTGCTAATAACCAAGCAGAACAGTTTGGTATCAGGAACAGCAGGGACATTGAGGAACTCTCCTACCACTCATCTTGACAGTGCCTCACACGTGCTTGATCTTGTCCCTTTATGTTTCCTGCATTGCTTTTCACTCTTACAAAGGGTTGATGATACTTACAGAACAGACACTTGTTATATTATGGGGCCGTTTGAACACCTAATTTTCTAATTGACACCTAATTTTTAATCTAAGTTAAAAGGAATAGGGGAACAAAAGCATCCACTGATGTTCTAGATCCAGACAAGATGTCCTTCTGAAAGAAATGCTTTAAGCATGTTATAACTAGATAGGACTGCAAAATATTTTAGTGTATGTATCTATCCAAGTTGACAACACAGGCATGAGCAGCTGAAAATGAAAAAGGGAGCGAGAGGAGGAGCCACAACATCAGAGAACCAGAAGTGGCACGGGAAAAAAAATGAACATTTTAGACAAGACTGGAGACAAGAGGGAAATAAACAGGAAAAAAAAAGGAAAGTTAGACAAATCTCACACAGACTTTAGATGGAGAAGTTAAATGCAATGCATTATGCATGTACTTTATGTCAGCTCCCTGGCAGACATTCTGTGCTTTCCACATATGAGGGAAATAAACCCTGCAGTACTTTCTCACTCCTTATTGTGGGAAGTTTGTGGCTAGACAAAGATCCTCTATATTACATAACCCACAGAACACCCACCTGAAAAATTATTACTACTAAAATTATTATTACTGCCACTATTTTTCAAATCACTCCTACAGCAGTGAGTAAAGAGACCGAGTAATTGCAGGTTAATACACATTCAGCAAATTCTGATCTAACTACTGAGCTTCTTATGTTTTAGCTGAAAACATTCATAAAATTATTCAGCTAACAATTCCTTATTTGAGACTTACTTGAATTGTAAACTGAAAAAAAAAAAAAAGCAGTAAAATACATACAGGACCCAAATCCTTACTGCTGTGCATAGTGATCTCACATGCAAAACAGATGAAACTCAAAAGCACAGGTAGAAAAATGCAAGAAAGGAAATAGTTGGATTCACAGTTTGCAACCCATTGGTTGTCACTTACATAGTTACAGAGGTAAGATAAAACAAACTTTACATTTGCTACTTGAAAAATATATACAGTGTACAAGCCCCTGTTTGCTAAGAGCATCAGTCAGTCAAGGATGGGGGAGTACCTTGAGCAGCTGATGGAAATGATTGTTAAATTGCCAGCCTGTAGAAAGTAAACCTTGAACTGACTTTAACATTACATTTCCAAAGTTCACAACTACTTGAGCATTTGTGTGAAAGGTTAAGTTTCTATGAATATTCCATTTGGTGATGAAAATCAGAATTTGATATTTGGCAAAATGAAATATGATAGGATGAAGAATTATTTTAAATTAAATTTGGATTTTAATATGAATATTTGTGAGAAGGTATGATATTGCATATTTCTTTCTTAATTCTCCCAGTATAGTTTTCTTTGTTTCGATGGTCTCAGAATTCTAATCTCAGAGACCTCATCCCCATTAGTGAATCACTGCCTCCCTCCTTTTTCACATTCTTGGACGTGTACAAGGATGCCTTTAGATGATATTTTTATTTTTAATGTGCAATTCCAGGTTGTAGTTGGCTTATTATTCTCAAAGTATTTATACCCTCATTTCTGTAGAAAGGATGCTGTGAGAGCCTGTCTTCCAGTAATCTTGGATAACAATGTTTGCTGAAGTTTATGTGAGGGGCTTAAGCCTGGATTTGCATTCAGGCACTGTCACTCCCCTGACACTGAGGCTACAGGGGATGGAATTCCCAAGTATTCCATCTGTTAATAAGCACACTTCCAAACTAAAAAAGGAGTGTGATACAAGAAATCCCAAGAAATGATTCGTGCACGAATCCAGTGTTACTGTATCTGTTAAAGGAGGACTGAGAATGCTTCTCAATAACTAAATTTTCCTGATGTCTGTAGCCTAGGTCCTGTAGCCCTCAAAAATTTTTATATTTTTTGTTGTTGTTGTTGTTGATGTTGTGGGGTTTTTTTGTGATTTTTTTGTTTTGTTTTATTGGGTTTTGTTTGTTTGTTTTTGGTTTTGTTTTGTTTTTGTTTTTCCCATTGGAAGCTCTTTATTCCTTCCATCTTGGTTGGACTTGAGGATCTCAACAGGTCTTTTCCAACCTATTGGAAATTCATTCTGTGATCTCAAAAATTCAAAATCCAATATTTCTCTTCTTAATCTGATAATTTTCTTAACCAGACAAAGAACCTTTCTTGACTTTTTTTATCCTCAGCTAAAGAAGACTATTTAATCAGTGGATGCCATGATTAGGTAATCCATGTGGCACTGTCAATCCAAATGGGAAGGTGCTATTATTTTAGGGAAGTAAAATAAGCAGTTCAGAAGCTGTTACATCATTAATGACAGAGAGCTCTCTAGAATGAATTTCACATTATTACAAGATCAAAAAATAATACTGAGTCTTTCCACTGATTCTGTCTTTGCTAAATTGTTAGAAATGCTAAGTAAATGGTTTACTGCAGTCATTGTAGGACAACAGTTAAATCTACCACTGAAAATTTAATTTATGGATTGGATTGTACTCTGTATTCTATGCCTATCAGTCTTCTCTGAATAATTTTACAACCTTCTGACCAGAGCTGACAGAGAGGTTGAGGTCTCAAAGCTAATAAATTTCTACAAGCTCATTGAAAACTGAGAGACAAGTAGAGGAGAAAGATCCTCTCAGTTCACTGAACGGTGTAAACAGAACAAATGCATTTTCACTTCATCAAGAGTATTTTCCCGGTCTTTCATTGCCTGGAATTGGATAGCACTGCTGCTACAGCTGAGGTAGCTGAAGAAGATGGATGTTTTGTGTCTGTTAGAATGGCTGTGTGCCATAATAGAGGGAGCTTTTTTCCTTTGATTATGGCAGTTATTTAGTGAAAGATACAGTCTGTCCTCACAAACCTTGCCTACTTTAACTAGAAATCATTAGTGCAGTCCACCTAGTAAAACTCCACCCAATCCCACACCCAAGCAGAACAGGAGCAGCCAGTTCCACACCTTGATGTGCCCTGTTATGTCCTAGGTAAGTTGACAGCTGGCAGAGGCCCTTGAATAGGCAGAAAAAACAAGTAATACAAGGCTCAGATGTCAGCTTTAGGATTTTACTTGCCACATGACACTGAACCGTGATCTTTTAGAAGGAAACTGCGGGCTGGAAACTTAACACCTGTCTCTTTCAGGTACAGAGCAGTTGCCTCCTGGAGCCGTGTTCAGGGGATTGGAATCCCAATGATCACTGCTATTGAAATTTTCTCCATTTGGCTCCTGTCTTTCATACTGGCCATCCCGGAAGCAATTGGCTTTGCCGTGGTACCTTTCAGATACAAGGAAGCAAGTTATGTTACCTGCATGCTCAAACCTACAAATGATTTCATGTTGGTAAGTAAGATCCTGTCCTATCTTCTTTGGAACTCACAGTACATGGGCTAGACAATTAAGGTACTGGATGATAATAGAGTTTATTCATGCATTAAACTTCCAAATGTATTCTAATGTGTATTGGTGAAAATATGATGGTGATTCTATGTTCACAGAGACTTGTCTCTGCTTTCAGCCAGAGAGATTAAATGAGGCTTTACGGCATTTTCATTTCTTTGTTACTGAGGATTCTTACTACAGATATTTGCAATTCATGCCTGCTTAAAGTACAATCAAGAGATGTATCAGAGTAGCCAGAGCCTTGAAAAGTTTTGAGTTTCAAGGTACAACACCTTGCAGCTTGTAAATGTCAAAACACATGTTCTACCACGATTCGTCATCCTTTTGTACAGTAGTCAGCTCTCTTGGCACACAAAGAAAAGGGTGGGGCCACGCTACACCCATTAAAGTCAAATAAAAAAAATAATCCTTTCGTTTA
Organism: Rhadina sibilatrix; assembly: GCA_013400275.1. Classification (NCBI taxonomy): domain Eukaryota; kingdom Metazoa; phylum Chordata; class Aves; order Passeriformes; family Phylloscopidae; genus Rhadina; species Rhadina sibilatrix. The sequence continues at coordinate 16,293 of VWYO01001140.1, read as the reverse complement.
CAAGAAGTCATGATTACAAATCTGACAGACCCACACCTCCAGCTAGGTGCTTGCTAGCTGCAATTAGATACAGGAGCTCAAGAGCAAGAGGAGTGCCTGAGACACACCAGGCTGCTTTGGCACTATTTCCTACCCTGCACCTTCTGTGCTCCTGCAGATTAACAGCTGTCAATACCCACAGCAACTTCTGCAAAGCAGCTCAGGTGAGAAGTCACTACAGAATCAATAGATTACTGCATAGGGACATAGTGGTTTTTCACCTGGCCTTACAATGAGAAAATATCTTAAATTTTTTAATTTCTGAATCCAGAGAAAGGCCAGGTACCATTGATCCAGTAATGAAAAAGAAAGAGTAGAATTCTAATTTGTTGCAGCGAAGGCAGATAGCTCCAGGTCTTAAGTCTTGAGAAGAACTCTGCATTTTTTTCTGGACTAGAATTTTTCATAATAGAGTGTGTTTCTATTTTTTGAATGTTTAGTGCTTCTCCTTTTTATTGGACCAGAACATAACTTGGCCTAGAATTGGGAAGGATTGGGTAAAGTGAGCTAGCAATTTTAGGAAATAAAAAGTGTGGATGATTATTTTTTCAGAGGAACATCCCCAATTTTGGTAGGGTTACACAGAGTATAGGGATGGCAAAAGGAGCATGAGATAATTGAAAGAGAAGACAAAAGGAATTCCCTAATTCCCTAATGCAGGTAAAGATGCAGTGGAATTTGCCAGAGCTTATTATATTTTTTGTTTCTTAACTCCACAGCCTCTACAACTGTAGATACTGTAGTCATAAGACTGTGATTTATGAATTACACACTGCAGAAAAATTTCCCTTCTCTAATGGCTGTTTTTCTCCTCAAATGTGCCTGGACAATCCTCACTTCCTCTCCCCCTAAGAAAAAGAATAGTTTTCCCTCTTCTCAAAAACATTATGGTTCAGGTCTTCCATAGGCACGCTAACTTTAATGACTATTTACTGATTATGTTCTGTTCTCAATTTCTAAGTAGAATAGCTTGGTTTGTTTTCCTAGCAGGAAGTAGTACCTCTTACTTGTTTAGTACCATTCAGAAGTGCCAATCTCCCCACAGCAGTTTGATTTTTAAGGAAACAAACCAGCAGTTATGTCCAAGCTTAGAGTAAATGTTGGATGTGTCAGTCAAAAAGGAGAGCGTTGTGTTTCACTGTGTTGCAAGCAAGTACTAACATGAGATTAAAGTGGAAATACCATTTTAACCTTAACTATAGTATTTACCTCCACAAACACCACAATAAACAACTACTAAACTTCAGGAAGGATTTATTATTAGCTTTTGTTTTTAATAGGAGCTTTATTCATGTTTAAAACTATCTTTGAAAGATTTAAAAGATTCATGCTAGACCACGGTTCCCAAGAGGCTGAGTGCACTAGGAAACTTGTTTAAAATGCACATTTCCTGTAGAAAACCAGTTCCATGTGGGCTTTCAAGACAAACAAAAGAATGTCTACTTCTCTTTAATCAACCCATTTTTGTGCTTTGATGTAAGCTTTGTGAAACTCGGATTCCTCAATGGATCATTTACAGACGTTTTAGTTAGTGTAGGTTTTATAACTCCACGAGGCCAACTCCTCATCCAGAAGTGATGTATTGCTCAGGGCTGTGACACAGCCCTCTCGTGTCTTTTCCTGACCAACAGGCAATGCTCATGGAGGCTGGAACCCTGACAGGACACAGAGTTTTCCTTATAAACATGGAATGGATTCACGTAGTACACATTTTGTTGTGCTGCCCAGCCAGTGTGATTCTAGCCCGACTTGGAGGAATTTGCTGTGGAAAAAATAATTGTCTCCATGTATTTGTAATCCTTTTCTCTGCAGAAGGAGCAGTAATTACATTTGCCCTTGGTACAAACTCCTCAAATACGAGGCATATTGTTTTCTGGTTTTCTGCTCGCAAAAGCTCTGCTCCCAGAGGGAGGGAAATTCTGCCCCCAAGCAAAGTGCAGCCATGCAGGAGACTGTAGCCCCTCCTTAGGGAGGAGGCTAATGAGGAGGAGGAAACGAGTTAATCAACACAACACAGTGTCCCAGAGTGAGGTGGGATTGTGGCCTAGAAACCAGCAGTGTAATCTAAACTTGCAAATTCTGTACACAGCTGTGTTGGGGCAGAGGGAAAAAAATGAAAAGCATTCCCCTTTCCTGAGTAAATCAACTTTCTAATGTAACTGAAGTAGATTTTTAAAGTAACTTTATTCAACACCAGTATATGAATTCTATCAACTTTTTTCATCTTTCCAAGCTTAGTGCTGTTTGGTTTTAAAGGTAAACACTATGTCAGAAGTTTGACTTTTTCAAACAGGATTCATAAAATCCTCAGGCATAAGAATTTTGACATTTGGTGTGGGAACTGTGATGTTACAAGAGCACATCCTCTAGGAACAAACAAGCTGGGGGAAAGAGTGACACATCCCTTTTAAACTAATAACCTAGACAGGAAGTATTTGAAATGCCATATTTCAGTGCATACTTTTGGCTGAGCATAAAAGTTAAAAACCAAGATGCAGTATTTTCTGAAGTCTGAAAACACGATCCTCTACAGAAAAGAGCTGTTTCAAATGTTTTCTCAAATGTAGTATTTCCCAGAATACACAAATGTATTAGCTTACAGCACTGCTTACGTCACAGCTAATACTTAAAATTACACAGAGCAAAGTACTGCTGTTCTATCAATACCTCAGTGTCCTGTCACAAAAGGCAAACGGTGGAAATGGCAGTCAAGGGGTTAAAAGTAACTGTACCACTGGAAGCCATCCCTAAGCTTTGCACATATCAGACAAACACTTATGAAGTGGCTCCTATCTGCCCAGTACATAAGCAAACCAACTGCCAACCTTTTCACTGATAACAAAAGGTGATTAAACTTAGAAGACATTTTGAATTTTCCTTTTTTGGCATCAGGACAGAAGCTGTAGAGGTAAATGGCATTTCCTGAGACAAGCTTTTAGTCAGATTCGTTATCTCAGACTGACACTGTCTACATTCTGGCATGCCTTTTTTCATGCAGCTGTATTCCAGTTTTCATGAATGAATATAAATGTTCAGAAAGTACAACCAAAAGAATTAATTCCAGCCCAAGACAGATTGCAACAAAGGTACAGGCAGGCTATCTGTAAATGTTTACACTGCCACAATTCCTATTTTGATGTTGGTCAAAAAGAGATCAACAATAAGCAGACAGATAGCAGTGTACCAACTGTCACACTTTTCCAAGACCTTTCTCTGGTATTTGGCATTGAATAATAAAAAAAAATCTGCTCTTTTCTTTTCCTTATCTACAGTTTTACAAAGATGCAAAGGATTGGTGGCTGTTTGGTTTCTATTTCTGCATGCCACTGGCATGTACTGCCATCTTTTATACGCTAATGACTTGTGAAATGTTAAACAGAAGAAACAGCAACTTGAGAATTGCTCTCAGTGAACACCTAAAGCAGGTAAATATATTAAACATGAATGCTTGAAAATACTGTTCTTCTCTCTAAGGGTTACATTAGATATATTTCAAAGTGTACTTGAAATATACAGTAAACTACAGAAGTAGAAAGTAAGGATGTGGGTTATTTATGATGTAAAGACATCCACATTTAAACCTGGAACAAAAGACTAAATCATAGTGTAAGCAGGCATTGAAGACAATATGCTCTGGAAACTAACCCTTTTATTTCTTTTCTGATTTTGACAATTGTACCCTCCTTCTCTTTAACCTCAGATCACCACTGGCTAAACGCTTTGAAATTTAACTACAAAGATTTGCCAAAAAACGTTTCTTTTTCTATATAAAACTCCATGGATCCTCCCTCCTTTTGGCACTCTTTGATATGTAACTGTAGTTTCATATAAAAAGCAATTGTATTGCTTTTATATATTGTAGAATAACCTAGCTTAGAAAAGAGTGGATTTTGTTTCTCAGGGTTATTGCACGGTTTCAGTACCACTGCTGTAGCTGCTTTGAAAAGAGCAACAGGAGAACAGAACAAACAAATGATCACAGAACAAAGTGGCTCACGGAACTGTCAGGTCTCTGCTGGTTTGGCAGCGCTGGTTGATGCGTAACACTTAACTGAAATTTTAAAAACAATCTGCAACTTTTCCCCTGGGTTAACATCAGCCCTTCAAATTCCACTCTTTCAACTTCCACGTTCACAGATGTGAATCCCTAAAGCAGTCCTCTCTGCATCAGAGTGAGTTCTCACAGAGGTTCCTCCTCTGCTCCTTCATTCCAGATCAGGGCTGACTGAAAAAATCCTCCCCTTGGGCAGGTTCTCCAGTTTTTCCCTCATCAGGCCCTGGGACTGCAACACAGTGTGTCCCAGGGCCACACACAGGCTACTCCACCCGTTAGAACTAGAATGGTATGTACCAGGAGGTGGGGGAATCCACCCTTTCCCATCCTAAAATGCAATGCCCACCAAGCTTCTCAGACTGGCTGCTGCAGGAAGACTTTATGCCACAATTTACAAATGCTTGTCTTTTTAACTCTAGTCTTTTGCCTGCCTTCCTTCCTTCCTTCCTTCCTTCCTTCCTTCCTTCCCTTCCACATTAATGTCTAATCATGAGTCTTTTCATATTTTGATAAAAGCTGCTATTATTAAAAAGAGGAAACTATAATAAGCCTAAAAAGACTGTAATCACTCATTTGACTTCAAGATCTTCCATGACACAGCCGTGCAGTGCTTGCCACTGTTACATTACAGTGGAATCCTTACCCCTTCATATGCTTCTCTTTATCAAACCCACGCCTACCAAACACCACAGGTATGCGTTGCCAAAAATCCACTAAAACATCTGTAACTCTCTAGAGCCACATAAAATACCCATTAAATTGCAGTTATTTCCTAAGTATTACAAGACAAAGCTGTAACACCAACATTCCTAAAATGTTTGTAGAGGAACTATTTACCTGAGAACATCAAGATCTCATAGCGAGGATCACATAACAAAATCAAGATACTGGGCAGTATCCCTTTATAGAACAATATATCAAAGAGAATCCTACAATATTCTAGCAATACCAATACCTGTGTGCCCTGCTGCTCCAGCCTCAGTGATGAGCACGTTCTGTTGAGGACAGCCAGGATCAGGAACATGACAAACCCCATAACAAGAGAGTAGTACATCAGGTAGTCTGGAAGCTTTACTTTGGGAATCCTTTCATAATTTATCTATATTACTGACTTTGCTGCCAACATTACTAACTACAATCACCTGCTAGTATGAACTGGGCACTCAGTATACACTCTTATCTCCTTTATCTAGCGCCGAGAAGTTGCCAAGACAGTTTTCTGTTTGGTTGTGATTTTTGCTCTTTGCTGGTTCCCTCTCCATCTGAGCCGGATTCTGAAGAAAATGGTATACAATGAAAAAGACCCCAGCAGATGTGAACTGCTCAGGTACTTCATTTTCTATGCCAATAGTTTGTACTGAAAAAAATTTCCAAGCTGCATGCTTAGAGTTTCTTTGAGGAATGTCACTCTGCAATGCAACTGTGGTGTTTATTAATTTTCAGCTGCACCCATTTTCCACGGTTTCAGTTTTAATGGGGTAGCGTAATCTCAACAAATGTTGTCTGTCATCATTTCAATCACTTTTCTCTGGATTTTTTGAAACATCTGTGAGACAGCTTATTATAGACATGGCATGGTGCAAGATTAGATTGAGGGAGTTAGGGAAGAGAGACAGGAGAGGCTGTAACCACAAGGAACGTGGATGCTTCTGTAGCATATGAACTGTTTAAATGTTGTTCTTCCTCTTGCCTAGTTTCTTGCTGCCTTTGGATTACATCAGCATCAACCTGGCAACAATGAACTCTTGTATAAACCCCATAGCTCTGTATTTTGTGAGCAAGAAGTTTAAAAACTGTTTTCAGGTAAGCTTCTCTTGATGAGATTTTATGTCCTAACTGTAACTAACTGTATTGAACCACTTAGCTGTTATCTATTTTTAACAGCTGGGAGAAGAGGCATGCAAAGGAATGAAAATATAAATTGTGTGGTTTAGCAGCTAGCAGTTCACACGTGTGTGAACACAACTGAAAGTGAAACTATGCACTTTACCTGAAATACTAAACCAATAAATAAGTTTGATATAGTGCTCATGTGGGTAAACTGAAATAGACATGCTCTTGTAAATGCTATTTATCTGCATGTGACATGCACATGAAATAGAATTTGGTTGATAACCATTTTCCACTTTCAATGACACCAAGCTGCCTGCATTAAACAATCTCATTAACGACTAAAATTTTTCAGGCTTGAATACAAAATCAGGCACTTGAGTTGAATTTGGCAATTAAATATGCATTCTGTCTTCTACCTGCATTTTCCAGTCCCTACACATGCAAACATATTTGAAGGCTAAAATAATTTCCTTGTGACAATGTGCCTCTGCAAGTCCCTGTCCACCTATTAAAGCAAAAAAATGAGAGTAAAGAAAGTAGTGAAATGGAAGACTGAAATAGCTTTATCTGCAATGAAAAACAAAGGATGGCAGGACTGTATGACTAAACTTTAAGTCTGAGAATAGGCAGAATCCAAACTACCGAGAAAAATGTAAAGAATTATTAGACTTAGGGAATAGCTGCTTGTCTGTAGCCTGCTTCAGATTAAAAAACTATTTTAAGGGAGCACTTTCACATGATAACTAAGAAGCCAGCTTCTATTTGTAACTGCAAAATGTTACACCTCAGTGTGTTCACTGAACCTTTTCAGGAACAGTTTTGTCTTTTTCTAAGATTTAAGAAGAGACCTAAGTCACTTATGGGCTGGGGAATTTTTCTTCTTTTCTCTTCCATGCTAAGCAGCTTGCTGTTCCCTAAGTTTGTCAAGTACAATGAAAAAGAGGGGGGAAAAAATCAACCCAGCACCTAACAATATGAATCGAATTCTGTCAGTTCTCAATCTATTTATCTTAGTCTAAGAGATCTCCCTTTTCATAGGGATTTCCCTTTACAAAACTGTGAAAATTTTTGTAAATAAGAGGCACAAACTGGGTCTCATTTACTGCATTTGTGATGTTCAATCACAAGAATCATTTATGTCCTAGGATAAAAATTTCCCTGAATGTAGCTAGCACTCCCTTCAGCTAGAATTATCTGTCATTTCTGAATGAAAACATGGCTGGCAATCTGCATAGAACTGAGAGATTTGTCCTAACTTTTATTTATTTGTTTGTTTGTTTTTATTCATTTTCAGTCATGTCTTTGCTGTTGCTGCTCCCAGTCTAAGAGTTTGGTGACTTCAGTGCCCATGAATGGAACAAGCATTCAATGGAAAAACCAAGAACTAAACAATCACAATACGGACCGAAGCAGCCATAAAGACAGCATAAACTGAAAATTAAGTATTGTCACACCATTTCAGAATGGAACAGGAAAAGTCACCACAAAGCTATTACAACAGGAAGCCCAGTGACTGTTCCATAATGAATTCAGACATGTGCACCATTGTACCTAATTCTAGAGGTGACTGAGTGGATGGAGTGAGTGTAACTCTGGTGTTCTGTGAACTGAGATCCACTGGATGGTAATTCTGCCTCTCTGAAAAGGATATTGATGTGATTATGACACAAAAAAAAAAAAAAAAAAGGCTTGAACTGCACAGGTGGTTTTGCTGTTCTGAAGCTGGCAGGAACTGTCCAGTGTCTGTGACTGGTACAATACAATCTTTTTACCTGACTGTCACCTAGAATTAATCTCTCTGGAACTTTTGCGAAGATATCAAAATGGAATCTATTGTGACTGTATTTTCCTCTCTGCCCATTTGTCTTTAAAGTTCTGTTTCTGTGGTGGATAAAGTCCAAGCACCAGTTTGTTTTGCATGTTGTTGTTTTTGCTGTTTTCCAGGTTTATGTTGGAAAATGTTTTGGTCCATGCCAGCATTTTACTTACTTATCTTGCAATGGATCGGGACATTAGCTGGGCAGTTCACACTCGTAGCACTTCAGTATTCAAACATAGGAAGAGACCATTTAAACAGCATCAACATTTGGCACTTAAGCACAGACTAATACTAAAAAGAAGAGGTATTAATAATACAGTACTATACTGTGTTATTTATTCTAATGCTCTGTAGAAAATAAACATAATCTGTATCAGCAAAAAGAATGGAAGATGCTCATGGAAGGGCACCTTACAATGTGTTTTTATTAACCTGACATGTTAATTCTTAAACTATATGAACCTTTTGATCTGTTTAGACTATAGCTGCATTAAATCTAAGTTGAAATGAGGGTCAGTGGAACACAGTGAAACATCATTAAAGCTGTCCACAGCATTCTGAGAATATGGTTATTATCAGAGCAGCTATGCACTCTATTTTCATCATTTGTGAACATGAGGTTACAGTCAGAGTGTATGTAGAAATATGGAAGTCCATAACAGTGGGATGTGCAGAAGGATATTTTGTGCCTTATTTCTTACAGAGTTCTCTGTCTTACACAACACCCAAAGATTTTAATGGGGTTTAATAGGTTATCAAAATTGTTAACCATACAAATGCTATTAACAATATATAGAAACTGTTGCTTTCATATATGTAAACTGATGATTTCCTTATTATTTCCATCCATTAAGGCTACATGGCAAGAGATTCCTGGTTTGCCTATAAAAATTTTTAATAGGTAGCCATTCATTAAATGGTGGAACTCAATAGTGTGGTGTCATATATAATATGTCTCATGCACAAATCTATTAGACAATTTATAGCATCTTTTGTGCTAGGCTAAGAAGCAGTAATCAAAATTCCACAGATTTTTAAACATCCTTTTCATTTCCAGTCAAAGATGTAATCTTGCATAGTTTTATTTAAGAGGTCAAAATGCCTACAGTGACTTCTGCTGCACAAGTTTCCCCAATGTTTACATTCACACAAATCTTCTGATGTATATTTAAAAAAAGGTTCTTTATATTGGTTTGTGTATTTTTTGTGTGCTTTTGTCTCTGTGACATATATACGTGTTTAAATACATATAAATCTATGTTCATATGTTATAAACCTAAATACAGTTTTCTGACAGTGCTCTGTGGTAGTGCCTAAGAGCATGGTATGGAATGAGACTTGGCTGAATTTTACTTAAAGCATTTCATCCTCAAACTGTATCAGAAATCATAGTAAATGAGTTGTAATGATCTCCTTTGAGAAGATTGAGTAAGAGAGTCTCTTTACATCCTGGAATCTTCCCTGCTGCTCTGACTGAACGTATCGAGGAGATGACAAAGGTAAACAGAAAAAAGACATGAGGAATGGATTTAAGTTGTAAATTGCTCCTTTATTTCAAGGCAGGAGAAAGTTTTGTGTGCATTCCTCTTTTCTGCTATCTACCTGATGGCTAGATGAACCAAAAAAATTTCATACACCGGCAAACCAGTAATGTGATTGCTCAGAGACAATATTTCTACCTGTCTACAAAAGACAGTGAGCAATAGAGACAATCTATGTCAGTTTAGGGTTCTAAACTTCCACCAAAAAAGCCTCATCTACCTGCAAGTTTCAGACTCTGAAATGGGTCACTTTTATGCTTTATAAGCACTGATGCAAACCATGAGTCATGAAAACTTAAAGTTTTTTCTTCCAGCACTGACATTTCCAACACCTATTGCCTTCAACCCAAGAGCTGGCTCTGTTATTCGGCAGAGATACATGAACCTGCACACACAAAGCATCCTTTAAACCAGTCCAGCCTAGATGGAAAAACTATCTTCCTACTCCTCATAATGATGACAGACCTTAGCAGCAGCATTAAAAACCATGAAGCTTTTTAACTAATGAAAAGAAGAGGGTAAATTATCTAACAGAAGTGAGGGATACTTTTTAGAATCCTGTAGAACTATTTTTGTGAGCTTACTTGGGGATCAGTGGCTGCAAAAACTAACTGGTGACCGTCATTCCATTTCTCCAGCCTGTGGAAGGACAGAGGGAGTTTAAATAACAGTGACAAGTGAGGTCCTGGGAGGTCTCAGACTCTTTTTTGCCATGTTTGCTTTTTTTTGTATTTTTACTGGTGGCTGCTGATCTCACTCACAAAACAGTTTGAAAAACAAAGGGTGTTGTGATGTGGCAGCTGCAGCGGGGGGTGGGGGGGAAATGCTTCTGAAAAACTTCCCAAGGTACTTTTTTTATTCTCTCCTCTTCTTCCCACTGAGAATGGCAAATATTCCTCCTGGTACAGTATCTACCCTCAATTCTGAAAAAGCTGTTTTTCAAAAAGAACCAACAAAAGTATTCCACAATTCTGGTATCACAGAGAAGCTGCTTTCTCTTTTACATCAGCACAATCTTCCAAAGTATCCTTCCATTCTCTCCTTAATTTATAGATGTTTTTAATCTTACTGTTTGCATTAATCTCAACTGAACCAAGCCTAGCTTTTCTCTGTAGATAACAGGGTCTATCCACAAGCTTCAGATTAACTTCATGAACTTTTTGTCTGTTCATGATAATCAGAATCCATTTAACCGTCACATTCATCTTTTTTTGTGGATTTCAGAATTCCCAACTTTTGTCAGACCATTCAGTGTAAAATTTCATTGACAGTCTCACTTCTTAACTTAGTTTCAGAATACATCTGTTCTCCTTGTTTTCAATGTGCATTTTTTCAAACTATTTCACTAAATATTTCCTCTTTGGTATATTTTATATTTATTTGCTTCAAGGAGACAGCATACATGGGTTTTCACTTATATTTATGTCTGTATTTATTTATTTACATATAAAAACTCTGTGCTTCAGACCTGACCTGTGCATTAAAAAAATACTTATATAATTCATCATAAATCTCGCTTGAAAAAAACATTAGCTTGGTTCTGAGAAAAGATGCTACCCTCATATCTGAACATGTTTATTTTTGATTAGTTTTTGTTTAGTTAAATATTTTGACTATTTATTTTTAGTTTCAGGTGTTTACCTGTCTGTCCCTCCATCCCTCCAAACCAACTATCAACCCCCTGTCCAATTTCAATACATTTTACAGAACAGGGTTATCATTAAGAAGCTATAGAGAATTTCACCAGAACTGCAGGATGGCAGAAAGAACAAAATTCTACTCGTGCTCTTTGCAGAAATTTTCTGAAATGTGGTTTGTGCATAATAATAAATTCACTTGATAGAAAGATGTTATAAACATTACAGATGCAGAAAAAGCCTTGATCAGAGCATGCAACTTGTAAGACATCTGAGAAATCAAACCACAACCCACAAGTTCTTGGAAGCTGGCGTTTGAAAAGTTCCCTCGCTTGTGGAATTACTTGGTGCTTCTTTTCCTTTTCCTGCCTCTCTTTCATCATTTACATTATTTACTGCAATCTTGTTACTATATAATTTGATTCTGTGAAGCCTTATGGGTTTCAGTGTGCGAGAAGATATGGTACAAATTCAAATTCTGCTGCATTTGTATGAACAGCTGCCTGCTCAAATGTCCCTGAGGCAAAGCACGCATTTTCATTAGAAGAAACACTGGGGCTGCATGCTAACATTGCCTTGCAAAGTTTCTTCCACACAATCAGTGCTGCAAAGTATTGTCTCAGCAAAGTATCCCTAATTTACACTCCTCATTCTTTCGAAGACTAAACATAGGCAATTCTCCAAAATCACAGTAAAAGAAGACACATAAAAAGTTAAAAAGTTTACAGACCAGAAACAGTTCTCAAGTTGCATAGGGAGAAAAAAAAAAGAAAAAAAGACACGAAACCCAGGCATGTTTAAAATGTGGCTCTAAAAGAAATACAGCTTGTCATTAGTCCAAGTGTGGGAAAGGAAGATATGAACTAAATTAAAAAAAAAAAAAGAAAAAAAAAGAAGTAGGTCATCTCCAGTTTCTCTAAAGGAAGATTAAATTAATTGACCTCTACTATCTCATCTAGAATCAGTTTTTCCCCTCTACAAACACCACTGCTGCTGAACTGAGCTGTCACTTGAGTCACAGCCTGGCAGTCCTGTTGGTTACAGTAGCCTATTATTGCAACAATAAAGCTCAACAGAGTAAGTGTTACAACTGGTAAGAAAAAAAAACCCAATCTGAACTTCAGCAACACTTTTGCAGACATTTCTGAGAAAAAAACGGAGTGTCTGCCAGCTGCTCTGAAATCAATGATTTGGTGCCTCTCAGAATAAGGCCTTCACTTCAGTCTCACAGTCTTAGTCCTTGGGAGCAAGAAGATTGAGAAGTTAGTGACTCAAGCATCCAGAACAATTAATAAGAAGTACTTCCAAGCTCTCCAAGAGAACAAACCTCCTGCTACATGTTTTAAACAGAGGGGAAGACTGAAAATCCATCATTATACCACCTTGCCACCCTGTAGCCACACTTCATATTTATTGAAATGGCCGTGTCTCAAGTTTTTTTTGTCAGTGGTCTCTTTGGTATTGCCTCTGAATAAAGTATACATTTGGATTAGCTTCCTTTCCAATACCTACGCAGTGTTAATAAAGCATTCATCTCCAGATACACAGTATATTCCAATATGAAAGCACAATTAAAGCACACTACCAGAAAATTCACAAATTTTTACGTCAATTTTTTAAGCAGAAAATTAAGAGAGTACTCTGGGACAAATGACTACAATTCAGTCCTCCTAGTGGAAAACACATTGATTTTTTTTAATAGGTGAAGAGGAAACCATGCCACTTTTGCTAATTCAAGAAAGAGTAAGTGTTTACAAGAATAATGAGAAACTCCACATTTCCTGAGCTGGAAGAAAATACTGTAAGGGCAATAAATCTTCATGCTCCGTTATATAAAATACATGTAAATTTTGGGGATTAGGAAGATGTAACTCTCCACTGCAAGATTCTTTGATTTCCCTGCAATGTTTCTCTAAAGTATTAATTTCAAGACACACCTCAAACACAGAGATAATTGTGAAGAAAAGGAGATGCTTACTGAGTTTGCCTTCTTGCACTGCAAAAAATTTTTAACATTTTTCATAATATCCAGCATGTTCTGGCTTTCCTGTTCCACAAATGAACTGCAACAGCAGCAATATCAAGGACTGCTCCAAAATCAAGCAATCCAGTGTTGAATTAGTTCCTTTTGATGATTGTTTGTATATATTTGTACATATATGTATACACATATCATTTGAGGATTTGCTTGGCAGAACCTTAAGCAGTGGTTGTTCTTCCATATAAAGTGCATTGTTAATATACCTCCATCTCCAAACAAATCTTCTCTTCCATTTACTTTAGCAGTATAAAACCTCAATCAAAACTAAAACTGGACAATAAAGTAATGTCAAGTTTCAAGTAGTAACTTGGGATAAAGTGCTGAACCTACTGACTTCAGTAGGACCAGGATTTCAGTCAGAATGGGTGATGGAGCCCATTGGAATGGTAACTGTGGCAGCGTGACCAAGCCCACTACAGCTAAGCAGGAGAGAAGTAAAAGATTCTGTCAGGCTTGGATGAATAATTATGAAATTATCATCTCCTAAGCTCTGGTTAGGGAAGAAGCCTTGGCACACTTTGTCTCCCATAAAATCAGTTTAATAAATGAAGTCAGAGGTAACAATGTTCTCCCCTCACACCACTCCACCAACAGAGACAGAATAGAATAAAAGGAATTATTGTCTGCTTGTAAGGAGCAATCCTCATTGTAGAATACTGATATTCAGAAAATCCAGATCCTGTCCTTCCTCCAAGATGTGTCTCTTACTTAAACCAGTTATTGCACAGATATCAATGGAATAATCTATGTCAATGTCCTTATTGCTGTGTCCTCCTCCCTGTTCAGGCAAATATTGGGAAAGTACCATTGGCTGGGAATATCCTCACACTGTGTATCCCTGACATGCCCGCTGCAATTATGCAGATTGGTTTTACTGAACCAATTCTGGCCTACACTGAAATCAATGTGGACATATTATAGAATAAGCACACATGTCTCAAAAAACGTAGTGATCCTATGTCAAAGGAATCGGGGATCAATACTTCTTACTGCAGGGGATGTAGCATGCTGTACTCCTGAAGAATTCCATATGTACAAAAGGATCTCTGTGGGAGCTTACCCTGCTGAGTCGAACTGAAAACCCTTCCAACTCTCCTGATATGCAGGCCTTTGGGATCTGCCTCCTTTCAGAAAATTTCATGTCCTGTAGCTGATTACATATTTAGCTGTTCTAGCGTGTATTTTCTAGAGTTTGCTCTAAACTAAACACCGTATGAGAACTCTCATGTACAGACATTTCCACTTTGCATTTTTTTTTTTTTGCCACAGGGGTGAGATTTCATAAACATTGCTCTGTATGCAGAAATCAAGTAAAATATGATGGAAAATGCATTACATGAAAAATAATTAGATGTCACAAGAAAAGGAGCTCTCTGTAACTAAGCCAACCTGACACACTTCTTATGAAGATCCTACTTGGTAATAGTAGATTACTTTTTTCCATGTTGAGCCTCAAAACTGAACATAGGTAACTAATTTAACATACTGCTTATGTCTTAGTTCAAGTGAGGCTACTTTGACTTGCCATGCTACCCACAGAAGTGGTTAACAGTTCCAGATGTGTTAGCAACAATTCGTTACACTGGGTGCCAGGATGGAAAATGGAAAGGAGTGACCAACCCAAATAAACAAAACAATACAATTCAAGAACAATTTTGAGCTCACCAGGGAGCTGAAAATCTATTCCAAATGCTGCTTTAACTGCCTGTTGTATAAATACTTTAATATTTTTTTCCCCCCCAAAACTATGCTCTGCAAGCTCATGGCAACATAGGCTGCATGACAATTTCATGGAACACTAAAAATGCAACTTTACAATGTTTAAGCCTACAAGTTTGATGATGAGCAGTGACCTGCAAGGAAATTTTCAGTGTTAACTAATTTTCCTTATTGAAACTCTACAGAGCCTTGAGAACTCTGCAAGTTCAAAGAGAAACCTTTAAGTTTAAGAGAAACCTTTTCTAAATAATGTAATGCAGAAGTCAAGGAAATTGGAAGTTGAAAATTTCAATTTCTCTGACTTGGTGCTTACAGTTTGCCCTTGAAATGTTTTTTTGTTTGTTGGTGGGGTTTTTTTTTGTTTGTGGGTGTTTTTTTTTTTTTTTGGGGTTTTTTTTTTTTTTTGGGGTTTTTTTTTTTTTTTGGGGTTTTTTTTTTTTTTTGGGGTTTTTTTTTTTTTTTAATCTTGTCCTTCTCTCTGAGACCCTTTCTTATTGTTGACTTATTGTTGCCAATAAGCAGGATGAATTAACTTTTGCTTACCTCTTGACTTCTTCCACTTCTTCAGATTCTAGTGTTATCCATGCCTAGAACTGGCCTTGAGTATTACTGCCCTATAACAAAAGTTCTTATGTGAATATACTTTGAATTTTTCAGGTAGTTCCTGATGATAAAGTGGTCAAAATGTGACAGTTTTAGGGCAGGTGATTATAGGAAACAGTGAAAAATTAACAAAGGAAAACCAAAATAAAGATTGTATTGAAATGAGTTTTCCATCTTTAGGCTTTCTATCAATTTTCCACAACAGTTCTCTCAAAGCTTCTTCAGAATCATAATCAATAAAAAGATGAATGCTTCTGTTTCACATTAAGGAAGCAAAAGGTTTTATGCAGCCTTTACACTAAACTAAGAGCAATAAACATAAGTTTACACTTTTAGATATACATAGATATACACAGATTTTGATTTCTAGTTTGCAATGGATTTGTTTCAGAGCTGTCGAACTACAGCTAGAAAGAGATACAGTCAAAGTAATTTTAATCTAGATTCAGTATTTTTAATCCCACTATGCAGACAAAAGGCCCAGCCTAGAGAGCCCAGACTTTGCTCAGCAGCACAGCAAACACCATGACATGCAACTGAAATTCATGGTTACAGGTACCCAAATGAATTCATTTAGAAATAGATCAAGTGCAGCTTTGGCAGTCATGATTCATGTTACGAATTTTAAGAAATGAACAAAGGTCCAGAACGTAAAACCTCTTCTGGACTCCAATTAAAAAAATGTATCCTCTAAGAGGAATCTAACACAAACTAGCTTCTTGTCCCAAAACTTTCTTCTTTACAAGAAAAAGAAAGAAAACCCAAACCTAAACCATTAGTTTTTATCTGTGGAGTGGCAGGAGTGCTGAATTAGAAATTTCATTAATACAAACACTGCTTAGAAAAAACCCTTTCAAGTCAAATTTGATATGTATTAATAAAGCAATGTGTGAAATTTAACAGTATAGGAGTTAACAGCTCTTTCTCTATTTTTCATGATCCAGAATAGCTGGGGAATTTATGTTTTAGAACAATCAGCCTAACACCTTTCAGAAGTATTACTTAAA
>VWYO01001139.1:112131-192435 GCA_013400275.1 Rhadina sibilatrix | reverse complement strand
GGCAGCCAGGATCTCAGCAGTTAGGTAGGCTGATGGACCCTTCCCCCTNTCAGCAGTTAGGTAGGCTGATGGACCCTTCCCCATTGTGATAAATGAATATGATTTCGTGCTAACGAAATATTTTAGAAAAAGGCAAATGATATGTGATCAGTGTCACAAAAGAGATGTTTCCAGATGTTTATGAAAAAATAGGATACAGGATGTAATTTGAGATAAGTAAAATCCCAAAACGGAATAAATAGGTCTTGGGATAATTGGAAGATTGGCCTTGAAATGGACAATTGGGATGGTTTCAGGTACAGAATCTGAGTTATGTTTTTATCTATGAAATAATAAGGCTTATTTTTGGAATATGATGCTGGCTAACATAACACAAGGCTTGGGGCACACAAGCAACCTGTAAGGTTATGCAGAGGACAACGAGGAAGAGTGTGAGCCTTCATCCAAAAGACCATCAAAAGAAGACAGAAGATTCCCCCAGCAACAAGTGAAGCATGTGCCATGAAGTATAGTGACGTAGATTTTTAGAATCAGAAATAGGAAACTTACGGGAAACATTGATGAATATATATTATTAGCATAGAGTATATAGGTTTAGTTTGAATTGCTCTGTTTTTATATGTGAGGTAGGGTGAGAAGCCCTCCCTGTACCCTGGTCAGTTTTGCTTATGCTTGATCCAAACTTTAATCATACTTAATTAATTACTGCCAAAGATGATAGATAGATAGATAGATAGATAGATAGATAGATAGATAGATAGACAGATAGATACTTGAACTCAATAGACCTAGTTTGACCTTATTTATAACACCCTCCACCCCTCGGTCTCATCCAGCATGGCCAAGCCCAGGCTCGGGGCTGCTCCCAGGGGCCCGAGGGAACATCTCCCTCAGCCCAGGCCAGCAGTAGGGTAGGCTTTAAAGTTGGCTAGATATCAGTAGCTGCAGATATTAATAACAGCAGTCTCCCCTTCTCCCACTGGCAGCTGATGGGGCCCAGGGACACGGCCAGGCCAGGGGAGGCTCCCCCACCACAGGGAGGAGCAGCAGGGCCTGGCCAGCCTGGGCTGCTTTGGACCCGGTTGTTACCTGTTCCTGCAGCCAGAAGGAAAAAGGCCAGCTCAGACACAGTCTCAGCTTTATATGTGTATTCACAAAGTCACATCCAGCTTCCTCAGTGGTCATATAAGTGTCAGTATCTAAAAATTGCCCTCTCATAGGTCCCTGTCTTTTCCACAGGAAATTAACAGGTCCTTACAGGGTTACAGGGAACTGTTTCTTCTTTAAAAACCAAGCTGTGTTAACCCATGACAGGGAGATAATGGGAAGGCAAAAAGGAAAAAAAGAAAAAAAAAGTTGTGAGTTGAGAGAGTTTTACAAGTGAAGAGAAAAACCTAAAAGCAATGTAAACTGCAAAAGCAGAAAGCAGTCACAAACTGCTTTGTGGAATTAAATGTACAGTAAGAAAGGGAGTGAGCACCTGCAAGAGACTTATTAAAAATCACAACTGCATTAAACACTGTCAAGGCCACAGAAAGAATTTGCCATAAGCTACCACAGCAGCAACTTGAGATACGCCGAGAGGCGAGGAACTTGGAACAGGAAGGCTCCAATTCCAGACCTAGCAGAGGTGAGCACACCCTAGTTAATGCATCCAGACAGAAATTCCCACTGTGGCAGACTGGGGGAAAGGAAGCAATGCCACAGGATCCACGAGGTGGTGATTATTTTCTGCCTGATCTCTGTCTCTCTCTGTCTCCCTCTCTCTCTTTTCCCTTCTGCTCCCCCACCCCCCCTTCCCTGTTTCTTTCTATCTCTCTACCTCACATTTACTGTTAAAAAAACCCCTGTGCTTTGACATATGATCTCATTTGCACCTTTATTCAGGCAGAGGCATCTTTCAATAAATTGGATCATAACAGCTACAGGTCAGATGAAGGAGTAAATAAGTCAACACTGTGACCAGCAACAGAAAGTAGCAGCCCTCCAAGTCAGAGCAAAACTCATATAACAGCTTTTAATTCAGTCTAGCACACTTTGGTCAGATCTGTCATTATCTTGAATCCCTAGAGCCAGAGAGATCTGTGTTGGGTTGACACTACCAGCAGCCAAACATCTACACCACTGCTCACCTCAGTCCCTGCTCCAGAGAGACAGGGGTGAGAATAGGAAGATAAAACACTAAGAAAAGTTGTGCGTCAATTAAAGACAGTTTTTCAAGTGAAAGAAAGAGGGTGGGGGGGAAAAAAAGGCAATGCAAAGAAGATCCCTCACCACTTCCTATAAGCAAACTGATGCCCAACCAGTTCTGAAGTTCTGAGCAAAGGCCACCTTACCAACCAAAATGAAAATCCCTTTCTTTTTCTCTATTTCAGTTTGTGTTGCTGAGCATCATATTAATATGGCATCGAATATCCCTTTAACCAGTCTGGATCAGCTGTTCAGGCTGTGTCCTTCCTACCTTCTTACCCATTCCCAGCCTGATTACTTGCTTGGGGGGAAGGAGACAGGAGACAGGGAAGAGAAAGCCTCAGTGCTGTGCAAGCACAGTTCAGTGAAAGCCAAAACATTACCAACCAACACTGCTTTAGACAAAAGTCCAAAATGGGTTGCTATGAGTGAAGTTAACTCCAGCCCAGCCAGAGCAAGTGTAACTTGCTACAGAAGATACTCAACCACTTATTCTGCAAAATTCGTCATAAGATTACCTATTAGGCAAAGCAAATTATGTCCTTACTCATGTTACTTATGTCCTTTAATGCAACAGGATTTGTAAGGGGGCCAAACCAAGCCCTGCTAGTCCCTTGGCAGGTCCCAGGAGTTTCTTGGACAAACCATGAAGGTCCTACTGCTCCCAAAGAGGGAAATTTTCCTTTCATTTGAAGGAAATTCTTCTCCACATGGGAGGTGTTTGGATGACTACAGCATTGGTTGAGTAGATCTCTCTTACATCCTGCTACATAAATGCCTGACTTGATACAGAAGCTGTATGCTGGGCTTCCTGTAATTTGCAGGAATTACACCAGTCTGCTTAGATGGGAAATGCACTGCTAACAGCTCCTGACTTTTAAGTGCCAAACCTGGCCAATCAAGGATGCCTCAGCAGTCACTGAAGGGTATAATATATTTCCTTAGGGAATACAGCCAATTACTTTACAGCAGTGGCAGGAAGGGATAAATCATCCACTTTAGCTACTTACTGCTCTCCAGGTATTGATGTACTTGTCTAAGTGCCAAAATTCAGTATCAGAAAGAAAACCTGAATATCACTAATTGAAGAACTATCTTGAAACATAGCTCAAAAATATTACATTTAGCAAATCTTAACCAATGCAGTTACAGTTCACAGAATCACAGAATAATAGAATCATCAAGGTTGAAAGGGACCTTTAAGATTATCCAGTCGCACTGTTGGCCCAACACTACTGTACTCTTAAACCACATCACTCAGAAGCAGATCCAGACACCTCTTGAGCATCTCCAGGGATGGTGACTCCACACCTCCCTCCCTAGACAGCTCATTCCAATGCCTGACCATCTTAGAAGGGATTTTTTTTTTTCTAATTTCTAATCTGAATCTCCCCTGTCTCAGCTTAAGGCCATTTACTCTGTTCCCCTCACTGCAGACATAGTACAAGAGATCTTCCCCCACCTCAATACAATCTCCTTTCAGGTAGAGAAATGAGGTCCATGACTGATTATGGGTTCATCACTGGTTAGGGTTTATTTGATGTTACTGACTGGAATGTTTCTTGTCCATAGAGGAAATAAAACCAAAATACCACCAATAAAATGGGACTAAAACCATGATCAACAAAGATATATACAAAACCAGGTGACAGTTGGACATTTTCAACTATAAAATAAATTTTAGACACAATTTTCTGTCACTTGAAAGTGGTTCTCTAACACTAGCAAAATGGAGACCAGTCTTTCATATAACGTGATTTTACTTCAAACAAGCTGAATTGAGAACTGCACAAAACTGTTATAAAAAGTGGGATGGAGGGGAGAAGGGGAATTATTTTAGGTTTATTACATGAGACATAATATTTCTAAATATTCAGTTAACATTTCTAAAAACTAATTAACTAATTTTACTTAGGTTGAATAAATAAATAGATGAAAAATAAACACTCTGATGGTTCTTATCAGACGCCTTCACTCCAAACTCTCCAGCGCATTTATTGCCACTAATCAGTATGCTGCAGTATTGTCAGAATAATAATTAACTTACAAGAACATAAGCAAGTTTGGTAAATAAAATCACCCACTCTGATAGTCATATATGCTATAGTCACTAGTAATTAAAGGCAAAAATGCAGATAAAATTAAGAAATTTTCATCCCATGGGTGACACATTCTCACCCATGCCTGGTGAAGAGCGCCATTCAAGAACATACCTGGGATATACTGTTCTTTTCTAAAGCTTAGGAGATATTTCTTTTTCACTATATTAAACCCTTGATCTGCTTGAAACCATATTCTAGACCAAGAAGTATCATGTGGTTGTAAAAATAATTTAAATTATTCTACAGCACCTAGCATGGTGCATGAAAGACAGTAAGAAGCAACTACTAAAAGTTTATAAATATTACTTCAGTGACCACTCCTTTACTGTGGACAACTTTAACATGATTCCAAACTCATTTCTTAAGTTGGGACAGTATAGAAATGCTCACAGGAATAAATGCTGAGAGGATTCTGGCCCTCACACCAAAGCCATCAGCCTTTACCATCCTCCTCAGAGGAGAGCACCTATCTGAAAGCTGTAGGCTCCCTCTCTAGCCTGCCCTGCTCTGACTTTAAATCTGTTTCTTGCTAACCTGAACTGGGTGTGCCAATAGAAAAAAGAGGTATGGGCAAGCTTTCTTCTGGTTTTTCTTACAACAATATTAAAATACTATTTGATAATTAACCTGGATTGCTTTTCTGGTAATTTTTTTGGTGTTGAAGAAAATGAATAATTCATCTCTGTAATTATAGCTAATAAAACTGCATTAAAAAGGAGATAACATTTTTTACAAATTATAGCTGAATTTTTTCTTGATGATAGTGACACCGCAGAGATGCTTTAAAGCTTGCAAAACATTAAAAAAAGATTATAGCATAGAACTAAGAGGTATTTTCTTAAATGAGTTACAATTAATATTATTATGCTTTTCATTATAGCCTCAACACTTTCATTTTAATGTTTTGGTCCTTCTTTGGGGGGAGAGGGAATGTTCAGTAAAAGATGCAAGGAAAAAAAATAACAAATTATGGTTTCATTTATATGCACTGTTTTCAATACCAGCTCTGGAAAACAGCCTGCAGTCTCTAACATAAGTTACTATGGGGAAAGTAGAAAAAAATACAATCTTTACTGTTTCTGTAATATTTTACACACTTGTTCCAGAAGTGTTACATGGTCTGTGAGTGCCTGAAAAAGTTACAGACAAAATATAAATGGTCTAGTAAATCGCAAACCTTTTATCTCACAGACTATCAATTCTCAAATGCCCAGACTGAAATATAAGCTATACAAGGCAAGAATTCCATTGCAGAGGGTTTTTTGGTGTGTTTGGTTTTGTGTTTTGTTGGGTTTTTTTAAGGTGACATTTTACCTTTTTTTTTCTTTTTTTTTTTTCTTTGTGTGACTTGTGTAAAAACTCAATGCTTTTTCCATGATGCAGACCCTTTCCAATTTTCCATAAAGTGGTTAATATTACATCTAAAATTAACATTCCTCTTCTATGCAAATACACAAATGATGCTTTTATAAGGAGTATGAAAGATAACAAAACACTTAAAAATTATGTGTGTGAGAAAATACTCAAGGCTCTTCAGACTCCCAGAGAAGCTGTTCAGAAACCATTAAGATAAAAATCAATCCTCTCCATCCTGAAATTTATGACCCCCTTCTTCAGCTATCTTTGAAGATACGATCCTCAAGGGTCAACACATTCCCAATGTCAGCTCTCATCTGAGAGTCAGCTATAGTGCAATTCCTAAAAGAGTCATCCATCCCATGTGAGGTCCAATCTTTCTTATGTGCTTCACTTTTCATTACCTGGATCAGATGAATAAAATTTTGAATTTTAATGGCTGTTTGATAATTATCTTTGACAAAATAGATGTGTTGCAAATCAATTCTATTTTCAATAGTGGAGTTCTGAAAGATATCATGGACGTTCTTAATTTTTGTCCCGTTTGTAGACAGAAAAAATCATATCCAAATGAAGATCATCTTTAAATTGTTGGGCTCACTCCTTAACTCCTGAGATTTGATGGACAAGATTATATTTAAACCCCTAAAAAAGAACAGCAATTAGTATTTCAGTGATTATTAATTCTCCTCTGATGAAAGATGCAGGCTCAACCAGAGCCAGTCTAGGTAAAATATTAAGTGGATGGCAATGAACAAATACATTTATTCCAAGTCATTAATAGATGGTACATGAACAAATATGTTTATTCCAAGTCAGTCAGCATGCAACCAGTAAGATTCCTAATTAACAAACCATTACCAAATCATTTCAGAATAGTGTCATTTGCATGGAATTTCTGAAAACTTAAGCATTTGTCACTATTATTTCTATGCTTATATATATTTTTCTTTTTATTTTTCTTTTCATTTTTCTTTATAGATTTCTTTTCATATAAATGTATAGAATAGGGTTTATTGCATGATTTTCTGGATTGCATTTACGTCTCAGTGGTTATTTCCTCTTTTGTCAAATACACTAATTGATATGGAATGTCAGCATTCACCAGCAATTAAGGATATTCACACAGTTTGTGATAAAGCAATATTATCCCCATCTCTGGAAGTGTTGAAGGCCAGGCTGGACAAGTCTTTGAGCAACACTACCTGGTAGTGTTGTAATTAAAGATGTCCCTGCCCATTGCAGGAAGCTTGGAACAGATGATTGTTAAGGTCTTTTCCAACTCAAACCATTCTGTGATTCTATGATTCTGCATCTCAGACATCTCAAGCAGTGGTCATAGATTAGTATACAAAAATGTATTAAAACAACTTAGACACGTAGAAATATGAAATGTTTCAATTAGTTGAGGAATTTCTGGGAAAGATCAATCCAGTTATTAAAAATGAGACTCCACTTTACAAGTTGATCAGAAGGATGTCAACATATTTTCTCTACAAATTGCCTACTTTTGGAATGTGTATAGTAACCCTTTTTAAATTCACAGGAGTCCTAGAAGCCTTCAGTTCCCAGAAAACATTGAGTTTCTTGGGTAAGTAGTAAGACAGCTGTGTAAAGCATTTTTCCTAACCAGGCCAATGTGACAAATGAGCTCCTCTTTAGAGTATTTTAACAGCTTCGGTGAACTGCAACAGGAGGTGAAGAGACACCCCGTTGTCCAACCTGTATATCTCAGGGATAGGCATCAGCATGATTTATTACAAGAGCTTGAACCCAGCCTGCAGGAAAGGAGAAGCAGTTTCAGATCACTAGGGAGGGCTGGGCTGGGCTAACTACTTCACTGGAGTCAATCACTCTTACACAAAGCATCTGCCAGAACTCTGCTATGAGACATTTACAAATCAGGGATCATGACAAGTACAGAATGTTCTGTGCTGCTGCTTCTGTTTTTTTCCTTGTTGAAGTTAGCAGTAAGATGATTTGTATTCAGTGCTCTTGTTTTTCACCATGTTACAGCCTATTTTGCTTAAGTGCAGTTCAAAATTTCTCACCATAGCATAGCCAAATAAACTCAGGCTTTTTGCTGATTTTGCTTATGTAAAAGTGCTCTATGAGAGATCACTGGAAAGAGGCACTTGGTTAACAGTGCACAAACAAAAAGTTTTCCTCTGCCTTCACTGCCCTTTAAATGATTTCAGCACGTGTCCTGAAGCCAAGCTCTGCCATGGAGCTGACTTCATAGGTTGTGGTTAGAGGAAAACCATACTATATGGAAGCCAGTCACTTGGTTCACACTAAATAGGTTGCCATTTTGGCAACCACATCTGCCAAACCCTCTGTGTTCCTCCATGCTTTTACACAGTATTTTTTATATGGGATAACTTATGAAACATAACAGCAACTTATGAATGTGATAAAATATATTTATCCATGATGGGATACAAAGTATAGCACTGTTACTTTACGATGATTGTCAAGTTGCATTTAGAAAACTGTATGGGCTACATCTGTCAATGCACTTCCATTGCTGCCCCAGAGAATTTGGTAGTAAATTTTGCTAGTTGTGCTTCAGCAGAAAATCAGGAAATTGGGTATCAGAATATAAGAAATTGTAGGAACCCCGAGTGGTTTTGAATGAATGATGGTGAGCATGCTAGATATTTTCATGCCTAAAGTTTTTTGTATCATTGATGTATTTTATTTAAGTATTTTATATCATTGATGGATTCCTTAATAGGTGTAAAAAAGTAAACAAGTCTGAGCCTGGCTGAATTACAGTTCCTTCACTGTATCTGATAGCAGCTTTACTCATTCTGACTTGGTAAAGGATGGGAAAAGGCGACAATTGTCAGTACTTATGCAACACTTTGTCGAACATGAAATGTGCTCCCTGCCAGGAAGTGTCTTTTCAGTTTAACCTCAAAATGTCAAAATATCTCTGTTTCCTAAGTTTCCTCATCAGCTCTTTTCCCAGTGAAGCCTGTTCACAGCAAAAGAAGGAAGAGTTTTAGTTTGCTGCAGAATGTGTCTAAGAATAAATATTCTAACACTGATTTTAAAAGCTCAGTTATTGGCTGCTTTGCACTGCTTTTATTTTAAAAGATCAGCAGTGATCTTTGGGCCACTAAGTATAAAAACTTCTAAACTTAAAATATATATAGCTGCCAAAAAGTAAGCTTATGGTTGGAATGCACTATATATCTTGCCCAAGAGCTGACAAAGAAGAGCTTTGATGGTTTGATGGGTTTTTTTGTTCTAATTGGCAAAAGCACAAAGTGTGCACTCCAATTTCAGGAACTGCATCCTGATTTCAGCTAAGACATCAGGATAGCTCAAGACAATTACCTAATCAACCGCCTTCTACTGTAGCCAACAGATGGGGTATTCATCCCAAACTTAGAGAAAAACAAGACTGACAGCCAGTAATGCTCTTTAAGGGTTTTCCTAATATATTTATTTTCTTCATAATGAGAGTAGCTTTCCCTCTCTTCAATCTTTAGTACACAGGTTACATTGCAGTTAATCTTCCCTGCTGATAGATTGAGAGAGTTAGAACTACAAGAAATATCTTCTCAGTGTGATCCCAGAAGTCATTCTGCATAAGATTTTATTTAGAAATAAACAAAAATTATGGACATTTCAACAGCTGGAACAGCTTTTCTGAGTAGTTTTATCTACGTTAAACAAAGACATGGTATATTACTCCTTGTGAAAAAGGAACACATTGAAAGAATTGGCCTCTGTTAATCTCTCATATATAAGCTTCGGAATGAACATAACAGAAAGAGACATAATGTTAGAGAGGAGATCTGGATTTTTCTGTTGCAAACCTATAGGGACACAGCAAAATCTAACTTGGATATCAATGATTAGTTTTTTACACTGGAGACAATATTGCTCCCCACTAGAAACCAGGCTGCAGACAAAGTAAACTGAAGTCCCTGTGGTGCACAGATCTATACCAGGTGGGAATTTCTACCAGCTTTTTTAGGCTGCAATATTAGAGTTTTCAGTATGTCCCTTTTAGGCTTGGATATGGGCCTTAAAAACATTTCCTTAACCTGCTCCTAAACTGATTTTTCTTTTATATGGCACATTTTGATGAATTTTGAATGGGTAAAACATTATGTGAATTCTTCCCAATAGTATATTCATTTTTATGTTTATATTTAGTAATATATCATGTTGTATTAGTACTAGTAGTAGTACTAGTATCAGTAGGATCATTATTACTATTTTTATTGATTTGTACCACCATTAATGCATATTTTAAAATATTTGTGTCTTTATATTTATACAAACTTATATGTAAATAGATGTAGGTATATATGTGTATGTAAACGTATATGTATGTGTGTTTTTATATAAAGTGTATATATATATGTATGTGCACTTATAAATATATATCTAGAAAGACAACTATAATATAACCATGTATATACAGACATATTAGGAGTCTCAAAGTGCTTAATCTCAGAAAGTGTGTAAAAGCAGACACATCATTCCTGTGGCAGCCTAAATTATACTCAGTGCATGATGAGAGAGTTGATATTACATGCACCTGTGATGTGACAAATTACAACTTTCTGGGACTCTCAAAGGAAAAATACTATCTTTTTTTATTTCGTGGGTTCATGGTATTTAAGTGTAAGTACAGGGAATTTCTGAAAAAAAGTGTTAACACTGGAAGATAGAAAAACCTGCTGACTTTTACAGAAGAAAGTTATTTCTAATAATAAGATGCTTCATTTTCTTCCATTATCATTTCTAAATGACTAATAGCATAAAATAATAGTAAATTTCAATATAATTGTAAAACTAACATACAATGTAAGCGCTGTTGGAAAAAATACATATTATATGTAAAATTTGTCATCAGAGAGACTTTCAATTTGACGTAAGTGAGCAATTTTACATCATAGTTTCATGTGATTTATGAAAACAATATTTTACAGAAATAAAAATATGTTATTAACTGAAAATGAATGTATGATAATAAACAGTGGTTTGAGTAAATGTTCTGCCTCTATCGTTTGCACATATGTGTTTATCTGAGAATTTAATTTTAAAATATTTTCTAACTACTAATTGACATATTACAAAACCAGATAACTCTGGAAAAAACCAGACAAATGAAAATATTATATAAATTCTTATTTAAAATGTTCCTTGAAGAATAAGAATATATTACGTACTCCATACTGTTTCCTCATAAATTGATTTTCATGTCAAGAAGATGGAAACTGTACCACAGTGAAAAAAAAAATAAAAAGAGAAAGAGATACATCTGCAAATATAATTTCCTTACGTTCAATTCCACCACTTCACAAATTCTACTGAAAATAGAGAACTGCCATGTAACACTGGCAGTAAATAGGTTAATCAGTCTTGTGACCTGTTCACAGTGTGGCAGGACTTGTTTGGCTCAAACCAGGCAATCAATGACACCAGCTCTGTTTCCACAGATGACAAAGGCATCACCTGGTCCACATCCTTAATGGAATGAAGAAAAATCTCTGATCTTTGGGGACACAAAGAAAGCTTGGTTGCTACTCTGGTTATTCCACATGTTGTTACATATAAAACACTCCTAAATTTAATATCTGTCCTGAGGCTTCCTCAATTTTCCAGTGGTTTCTTCTCCTCCTAACAAAGCCAGATCTCCTTTGTGGGAAACTGGTGCTAAAGGAGTTCCACTTGATGTCTTGAAAAACAGGACACCTGAGAAAAGAGCTAATCCTGGACTCCATCCCATGTTTGGGGGACTGAGGAACAGTTCTACCTGTCAGTAGTGAGCAAGGTGGAAAATTCATTATCAGTGTCTGATAGCAGTCATATGCTGAACAAAAAATGGTTGATGTTACTATCAGAACACTGTTGCACACTGTGGGGCTGCAATCTGCAATATCACCTCAGGGTTTGCGTGACAAGGGGGAAATGGAAAGAGAATTGTCAGCACTGCAAAGAAAGTTACCAAGCCATTTGTTTTTGGCTCGGGCAAATCTCTTGGTCTTGCATAATTGAAAAGCTATTTTCTTCCGGTCTGACAAACTTTAAGTAATGGCTTTCAGTTTTAAAGGAGTATTTTTGTTCTCTGAAGAAGCACAGAGTTTACAAATTGAGGGAGAAATTGTTGTAACATGTAGTTCTTTACTTCTGTTCAGAGTTAGTTATTTTCATTTGAGAAGAGTACTGGACAGAAGTCAAAATATAAATTTTTCCTTCACATACAGTAACAGTCACCTCTGGAGAGATTAAGTGCCTGAGGTCCAAACTATATACAAATATGCCTTATTTTCCCCCAGGAAGAAGCCTAAAATTCACATTATACATCTGAGCAATTGGTCTGGGGATGCTGAGGTGGAGGTTTAATAAGCTTCAGACTTCACTTCCTTACGGCTATGATTTCAGATTTAAGAATAATCACCAACACTAATAAATGCATTCTGAATCTTAGAGAATCAGGAGTATCTCAGACGATTCTCCATGACAAAGGTGAAAAGGGTTATTCCTCTGGGAAGCCAGAGTAGGGAAATTAGAAGACTGTATGACTTAGAGGAGATATAACTTGTTTTCTTGCCTAATCCTAGATTGAACTCTTTTTCTTCAGAGGATGTTACAGTGTTGTGACATACCCTTAATACTTTTTCTTATGGAACAGCAATGCAAGGAAGCCTTAATTCCTGGATGATAGTTCCAACAGGAATGCAAACACTGATACTGTGGTTATTATGAGACTGACCTATTTTTCAAAAAGAATAGAAGTTTGGTGGTGTCTTGTTTAATCTTTTTGACATATTTCAGAAGTACATGTTTGTTTTTCTGAAGCAAAATTATAAAAATTTCATTACTGACCAGTAAATATTAACCTAATTTAAGTGCTTCACGGAAAGATGATCCCAAAATGTTAGATATATCAAGATCATCTGCCATATATCTATTTTGTAGATTTTCTTTGAGTGAGTGGCTTGATGACTAAAGAGGAAGACATTTTCTAAAATCCAACTTCTCTAAAATTCCAATTGTCATTTAACTACAGCAACTATGGATATTTTATTTCATAAACATTTCCCATTGCTTTTCAGTCATTCAGCATTAATTTTTGCAGATGTGGCCATTATTCTAACCCACACATTTTTATTAAACTGTAGTTTTCTTAGTTTTCTCAGTTTTCGCAAACTTCTGACTGCCTTACTGCTTATTTCACTTGTTTCAGATCTTGCTGATTATATGAATCAGTAGGTTTATATTCCTCTTCCTTCTGAAATCTGCTAGTTGGTATGCAACTGATATTCAACTATTGATATTCGGCTATTACTGCCAATAAAAGTAAGGATTTAAACAACAGATAAAACTGGTCATTATCTTTATCTGGATGTGGAGGGTTCTTCACTGTGAGAAATGTCAAAAGCATCCTGTGTGGAGTGTGAGTGTAAGAAGCATCCTGAAGCTGGGGAGAGCCCATTCCCTGATACCCTTCAGAACACTGAGAGATCACAGCCTTTGCTCCTTTGCTCCAAGCACCTCTCAGGCACAGGGAAAGCATCATCAACATTGTAAGGACATTCCAAACTATCATTTCTCTTGTAGATATTGTCTTTTAGCAGCTTGTAATATCTAGCTGGTTAAGAATTAGTAGTGAAAAGCCAGAATTACTGATTTGATTGCAACCTTTTATAAACATGAGCTGATAGCAAAATATAGACAATTTAATAGATTTTACAAATATTTTTAAACATTCATGTTAGTTATCTGTGCATAGCCATTAGAGTGTCTATTATGCAATATTTACTTGAAAGAA
This sequence comes from Rhadina sibilatrix, assembly GCA_013400275.1. NCBI lineage: Eukaryota > Metazoa > Chordata > Aves > Passeriformes > Phylloscopidae > Rhadina > Rhadina sibilatrix. Next base: position 178,986 of record VWYO01001139.1, on the reverse strand, counting down.
AACCAGCATATTCTATAAACAAAAGATTGTAGGTAACAAGAAAAATACCTGTTTAAGTATTTAATGTGTTTTAACATCAGTTCATACCTTTCTTTTTAAATAAATATTCATTAAACTCTGATGACAAGATTTAGAAAATCTTAAATAAATGTAAACAGAAACAAACCCTCTATGCAATTCACACCTCCCAGATTTTGTATACATCTCTTAGATTTCTGTGCACCCTGTCAAAGCAGGTGGCTGCAGGGTCTTCTGCAGATCATTTTAAATTGTGAACTTTTCAAAATACACTGAAACATTTCCTTACTGCTGGATTGCAAAAGTCATTAATTATTTCATTCATTCATTCATTCATTCATTCATTCATTCATTCATTCATTCACTATATGTACTTACAATAAATTTACATAGCCATGAAAATGATAATAAAATAACAAAAACCTCCATTATTTTCCAATTATCAAAATAATTTATTGATAAGGATATGTATTTAAAAAAGGTTGAGTTCATGTAATTTTGAAATATTCTGCCTGAGGCTCTGAAAGTGTTTTTGGGACATTAATGCTGCCTCACAAGTCTGCAACAGAAATAATAAATTATTTTCCCAATTTTGTCACAGAGAAAACACTTTAAAAATGATACCATCTATTAGATGACAAAACCATTGCATTTTTTGATGAAAGATTTCTTTATCAGATTTTTTAAAAATTTTTTTGTTTCCCTTTCACCTGGGAGGATGTCATTTTGGCCACTCCTGGTACTCCAGGTTTGCATGTAGAAATAGCATGAATAGAGCTTCATGATTCAATCTCCTTACTCATCTTTATTTTAAAGAAATTTTACTGTCTATTAATAGAAATAGACATATTGTTGGATTTTTTTTAAAAGCAGAAATAGGAACTCCCCATCATGCAAGACTTTTCAGAATGAAACAATTATGAGTTGACATGTGCTTTCCTTGTTGCTCTTTGTAACAATGTTATAAACAGCTTTCCTCTTTAACTGATGAAAAATAATCTATAAAATAGAATTATAATTTTATATTTTCTAGCTTTTAGCTGTAAGTGCAGGGGAAAGAAAACATAACCTTTGGGCTCTGGCAAATGATGATAATTGACATTATTATAATGTCTAAGAACTTCAGGCATGTAACAGACCATTATCCTTGCAGACTACAACACTCACAGTTGACCCTTATCTTGATGTTCCTAAATCTATAATATACACTTAAGATGAGAGGCAACAGATTGTTATAGGCAGATGGAAAAATGCAAGGGAAAACGAGATGATGGCATTAAAAACAGCAGCATTCTTATGGTCTTTATCTGTTTTCCAAATTTCACACAGCAAAGGAGAGTATTGGCACAGCTTTGTGGAAGTTCTTTCTAGCAGTAAGGACACCACAAAAGAAAGCTGAAAATTCTTTCTTGATAACTTGCACCTTGTAAGTGAAGCATTCATCTGACAGAAAAAGAAAAGATCTGAAATAGGCCAAATGTGGATTAGCCTATAAATCTAGATGGGGCCAGCTATCCATAGATGAGCATGGGATATAAGACCTGCAAAAGAAATCAAAGGAAACAAGTAATAATATGGACTTAAAGGGCAGCACAAAATGATCAGATCCCAAATGAGAAAACAGAGAATCTTGTGCTCAGTGGATCCCATCCTGCTCCAGGGGCTAAAAATGACGACTCCATCTCAGATCAATCTCACAATTTCCCATATTTTAAACGTTTAAAATTTCCAGGCAGATGGAGACTTGCTTTGCTCTTAGCCCTCACCAGCCAGATGAAAATCTGCTCTGGGTTGAAACGCAAGATATTTGAGCTTCTCACTCACACTGCCATGTGTGGCTGCATTTCTGGCTGACATAAGCTGACATCCAAGTAACCAATAATGGAATCCATTTAGAGGGGAGAGGAAGTGCTATTATGCTGCTTCTGAAAAGACTTTCTAGACATGCCATAAAAGTCTTGACTACCTAATTTCCAGGTTACATTGTGCTTGGCATTTGACTTTGCTTTCAAAATAGTTGGCTAATACTATCAGGACTCCATCAAAAGCATGTATATTATCTCCCCCCTTCCAATGGCAGGTAATAAAAATGCAGTTCTCACCACTTGTCAGAGGGGAAGGGTTTGACTTAGAGATAGAAAGATGGATCACTGTAGGTGAATCATTTCTGCTTCATAGCAGGTAGCAAGGAGCTTCGTTGACTCCCTATGGACTTATTAATTTAGTATAAATATAGGAGGAATTATCTGCCAAAAGGTAATTAGGGATTTCCATAGGTTTATGTCCTACTTCACAGCTGAAAAAGAATTAAAGAATTTAGCTTTTCTTTTCACAACACTAATAAATACACTTTGAGACTGTTTCTCTCACTCATTCTTTTTCACTGATTTCCTCAAGCTGCTTAGTTTGACAAACTAGAAAATGTCATTTGGTTTTCCCTGAGGTCCCTGTAAGGAGAATGGAAGAACATTTGGGCAACCTAAGAATATTACCAAGTGAAAGACCACCCTTGTGTTGGACGCAGAACAGAAGCTGCCTTGAGTCCCAAGCATTGTGCTGCAAGAGCAGGTGTTGCCATGAAGCCACCTACAAGGGAATACCAGGCTGGATGATATGGAGAGAGGATGAGATGAATAAGTGCAGAGCTGTAAAGGAAGCAACCACATTAACCTGTGAACATGACCCACAAGTAATTAGACTGATTAGAAGGTTTATTCATTCTGTTCTTTAAAAAAAAAAAAAACAAAAAACAAAAACAAAACCAAAAAACAAGCAAACTCTATGGAGCAACACAAATTTCAGATTTAAACATAACTGCACACAGAAATACACAAAGACAGCAAGTGAGGGTGCAGAGTTCATAAAGGTACAGACTTCTCACAGTATTTGTTGGCTATTTGATATATCCAAATGTGTGAGAATAAAGATGCCTGATCAGCAGCACAAAGTTTATGTGTGCAGTTTTTCAAGTATTGAGTACATAATTTAATTTAATTACCAAGTACATATTTGGTAGAAATATCAATAGGATTGACTTACAGCAGAAAACATGAAGCAAATGTTTAAAGAAATGTATAATTTATGATCATCACTGCCGCTGACATCCTTATTTACATTTGCACTTATCATTTTACTTCAATGATTTCTAATATAAAGCAAAGGATATATATGGGTAATACTAAGCATTCATGATACTGCTAACATTTAAAAAGCCTCACCAACGAAAATGTTTAACTAACTTCCAAATTTGATTGCTTTTAATGAAAACTCTATTAGATGTAATTGAATAAAAAAGCATAATCCATTAACTCACACTATGGTACTCTGATATATTCAGAGAATATAAAAATTGTCAATGCTTTTTGCATCTAGTTCCACTTATATCTTAAAACTGTGGAATTGTTGTTGTACTCCAGGGGTCATGGATGCTAAGAAATGCTTTCTTAGCATTTAGAAAAAATACTTTTTTCTTTATTGAAAATTTTAGTCATAAAGCTTTTACAGAATTGAAGATTTTACAGTTTTAGTTCTGAACATTTCACTTCTGAGAGGAAAAGCCCATGCTTTGTAGAAAAGAAGACAGTAGTCTTCTTTAGACACTATACCTGGAATCCCTGTATTCTTCTTTAAAGTGGCAAATTTGAATATTTAAGAGACTGTTACAGTCTATTACTACCTTACTCTGCAAATTAAAGTGCTGTAAACATGAGCTTGGGTTGTGCCTGTTTCATGGTGGGAACAGATTCTTCTTATGTTTGGAGTGGTTAAGCAAATTGCATATACCATCTTGCATCAATACTAGTAGGAAAAATGTATGAAAGGTATAAATTGAATTTTGAAGTTGAAGCTGCCGAAATCAAATGAGTTCAAATGTGTAATTTATGTGAACAGATTGGTTTTCATACTAAAATGAGACTTTGTCAACCACTCCAATGGACTCCTTATAAGAAAGGTGGATAAATTTAAGCTTTAATCTCTATCCCTACACACTGGACTTCTTCCATTTCCTTTTCTAGCATTTCAAAGCTGACATTGGTAAAAGATGCTTTGCTGTATTCTTACATATGCCTCATTTCCCACTCTATTTCTCACCCCTGTGCTCCTTATCTTCCTTTCACAGTATGAGACTGGTGTGAGCCCTTTCAAGAGAAGTGAATTTACCTTGAGTCAGTCCCTTTTGCTGTAAAGGGTTGGTAAACCGTGCTCTTAGGCTTTCTTTTGGGCAGCTACAGTCTACTGCTACAGTGTGCTGGTCTCTTTACACTGACTGCCACACTTACTTTTTTTAAACACAGACTTCCAGACTCTGACATCCAGGGCCAAATTTCAGTCCACGGTTTCCTAGTGCAAAGTGTCCTAGGTTTCCTTTCCCACTGGCACCTTGCTTAACTATTCCTTCAGGAAGCCAGCTGAAGGAGGAGGCATGGTGTCTGCCCAGCCTTTTTGGCAAATGCAGTCCATATCTGTGAGTTCTGCGCTGGAGTGATAAATTCAGGTTACATTTCATTCTGCATCACCAGAATGAAAGCTTTTCTCTCTGGAGCTTTTCCAGAGTAGATAGGTATCTGGAAAGGAGCAGTTCTTCAAACTATTAACATGAGATAGATAAATAGATCTGCAATTTAAGGGCAAATTACCTAAATAAGCAGTGGAGAGAAACAGGTATTTTCAGAGACAGATGGAGAGTAAGAAATTATTCAAAATGCTCTCCGCTGCCTCTGGAAAGGTTTTGACTCACAAAGGAGAGGAGGCACCTTAACAGCTGCACAAAGGAAGGATGAAGAGACATGCAAAATCCTTCTGAGCTTTGAAGAAACAGCCCACAGCATGTCCATTGGTAAGAGGGATGGGTGAAAAGTTCATGAGCAAAGCACTGGGTGTAAGAGTTTTGAGTTTTTCTTACAGTTACTGACCAAGAATAAACAGTGCTTTGTCATCTTCCCTGAGGGACAGACACTAACCTGTGACATTAATCTGTACATCATTAAAAGAAGGCAGGTAGACAGAACAGTCTTCTGTGCTAATGTTTCTGGCTTTTTTTCTGAATTGTGAAAAGAGAGACAATCCTCCTTGCAGTGACAGCATGTCCAATTAAACTCATTTAAAAAGCTTGAACTTTTTTATTTTTTGAGCTTGTGCTTGAGCATTAACCATGAATAATCATTTAAATGCTAAGCAACAATGGAGTTTGACCTCAAATTTGAAAAAAAAATTGAAAGATTTAAAGTACATTATTTATGATATGTCAAGATACTGCACCTTCTCAGAGGTAAAACTATGTTATTATCTAGTCAATGTAAGTGAAGAATAAATACTCCCATTGATTAATGAAATTTATAAACCAAAATCCCATGAAAAGAAAATTTCAGACCCTAATTGGCATAATGAAATGTGAAAGCTAAAGAGTGTTATCAGAGTAACAGGCAGAGATTTTTCTTTTCTCATCCTGTGTTTTGTTGCAGGGCAACACCACTTAGACACACATCAGTGCCAGAAAGATCATGGAGCAGCTCATCCTGAGTGCCATCCCATGGTACATGCAGGACCAGGTGATGTGCAGATGTGGCACTTGGGGATGTGTTTTAATGCTGGATTTGGCAGTCCTCGGGTAATGGTTGGACACAGTGATCTTGAAGGGGGTTTTTCCATCCTAAGTGATTCCATGATTCTAAGGAATCTGGCCCAGAGCTAAAGAACAACCAAACAAGGAACTGTGTTTTGTTTCAAACTTGTTCTCTTTATGTCTCTTCAAGTTTCATGATTTATTTCCAGAGGACAAGCCATGCTTATTCTTCCTCTTTGAGAGTAAACATCTAACTTCTTGATAGTATAACAAATATACTCTCATAAAATCTATTTCAGTTTTTCTGGCCTTTTTCCAGACTTTAATAGTCTTTTATCAACCCTTCCCAATCCCCTGGCATGAAACAGAGAAAGGGTGATACAAACTCTTTTTGTTCTTTTAAGAGAAAAATGTCTTAAACATTCCCAGATATTCAGGTAGACCTATCCATTGATCTCATGTTTTCTGAAATGCAGAGGCAGCACAGTACAGATTCAAGCAGACATTGATCTTTTTTCATTGCTACCCAGCTCCAATAACTCTGGACCAGAATAAAAACAGGGATGATTTTAACAGACACTTTCATTTATATCTTCCACCTCTCAGTTCAGCAGTAGGATATTCATATGAGGCCAGAATCAATGCATTGAAATCCACAGCACTCTGTGCAGAACAATGGATTTGTAGCTATAAATTGTTTTAAGCTTTGCTGCTTATAGAGATTGTCATTTGCTGAGTGATTCTTTTGGTCTACTACTGAGGGGGGACACATCAATTGTCCTGGGATGTTTGTTTGGGTACATGGTAAAAGGTTTGGTTTTGTCAGTGAAGATATAGTCACAAATACTAGAAAGGCTACAATGTGAAAACATGTACATTGTGTGTTTCAAAGATTACCCTGTCTATTACTGATTGTGCTGAAAGATTTAAATGTAATTAATAGGTCACATAATCTGCTCAGGTTTTCACGTCTGCCTGCACTTGAACTACATTTGTAACTAGCACATTTTCTGCTAGTTTCATTCATAACATTATTATATTACTACTGAAATAATGGTATAACCTTCCACTCAACTCATCTGAACTTTGAAAATCCTGTTCCTATTAGCCAATCTCAAACACAGGGAAAAATAAGACAGTGTATGGATGCAATTGGCCACAAAAGTTGGTCACACAAAAGCTTTTTTACTATGCCTATACCTTGCACAACTGAAACTTATCCTTTCTATGAATGCTATTCAGGCAATATAACTGTGCCTATCTCATGGTTGCATGTTTATGTAAATAACAATAAATCAAAGAAATATGATCTTTCAAAAAGTGCAAAGAAACCACTTTCACTTATTCTGCACTTTCTTATAATATTTCTATACTTTCTATATTTCAATATAAACTTAGGTATTGTTATCTTAGCTTTGAAATCTGCTGACTCAAGCAAGGAAAGATTAATTAATAATGAATTCTAACTTCATAGATTTTATACTAATTTTTCAGTTATCTCCATACATTGAAAGCATGGGAAGAGCTTACAAGAAAAGAAGATAGCTCAGGAAAATAAACCTTACAAACTTAGCAAATGTATATGTGCTATTACATCTGCTTAGACAGCAGTTAAAGTCTAATTAATCTTTAATTGCAATTATACAGAGAAAGTAGAAAATTTAACCTGTTTGGTCCATGATGTGTTTCTCTCAGCTTTAGGTAGATTCGGTTTTTAATGGGTTTGTGGTTGTTTATTTAATCTGTTCTATTATTTCCATTGAAAAAGTAACTCCCTGACCTATGAATAACTCTGACATATTCTTTTCTTCCCTTTGGCTTTTGGTTGCACTGATATTGCTAGCAAATACATAAGGATTGTGCACATAGGAGCCTCCTTTGCTGTTGTAAAAGATTCTTCAGCACACAGAAATAGGAAACAAGCAGTTACCCAGAAGAATCTGCATTTTTTTTTTTTTGTTATTCACTTAAACAATGCATTTCATGACATCTTTTATTTGAAGTAAAACTTGTTGTTATAATATTATCCTTTTATTTTCTTTTCTTTAACAAGGTTTAAAATCAAATGGATTTTGAAAAATACAAAGTACTTGTTATTGGTTAAATGATGGGTGTTTTGTTGTTGTTTACAATTTAAAATTCATATTTTATAGAATGTAATGAAATTAAGTCACCCTTATATAAAGTAATGGTGTGTAGTCACAATGCATTGGACATCTATTTCATTGATCTTCAAACCTTGGTCTGGGTCTATAGTGAATTCCCAAAAATGTAACTATAATGGAAAAATGTGGAGTGTAGTTGCTCATATAATTTGAAGTCAATAATTGAATAACTCCTTTAGATGTTCTACAGGATTTTCTTCTAGCCACCACTTCGCTTCTTACTTATAAATGCAATGATTTTACCTCTGTGAATGTTCACAAGAACAACTTGGTAGCACCTGTCAAATATCAGCCAGTTCCACAACTGTAAGTGAATTGATTTTGAACTGTGAGCCAACACATACACACAGGAGCCATCCTTGTACTGCTGCTCAAAGACAAACTATTACAGATTAGGCAAGAGACACATAAGAAAGTTATACAAATGGGAATACAGAGAAACTGTTTTGAAATGGGTTCTTTTTTTTTCAACTTTTCAGAATAATAACTGCAAAAACATGACATATCTTCTAAACATAATCCATGTCAGTAAGCAGCAATATAAAGGTGTAATTTAAATATTTACCTCTTTTTAAGAAATGTGTTAGGTAAAATAAAACAAAACAAAACAAAAACAAAACACAAAACACAAAACCAGGTGTCTCAGCCTAAAAAATGCTGAAAATTAATTGCCTTGGTGTACCTCAGCATACAGATAAACAAAAAAAAAAAGGCAAATAACAAGAGGACAGTTAACCACACTCACAAATGGGACTCGTTTTATAATGCAGCTCTGTACTGGTTTCAAGGACATGACAGAACTTCTGAAAAGAATCCCATCTGAGTTTAATTTGAAGCCACTGGAAGTAAGTCTTGAAGCACGAAATTAACAATTATAATTATCTCTTTTGTACTTGAGGGTAGTGGTGTTGGGGGGTGTATTTTACCTCTTTATAACAGAACACATAAGAAAAAGTGCCCAAATATTCAGTAGGTCAGTGAAACCTCACTGTTTCCTTACAGAAATAATTTTTCAAGTATGTACTTACGTATATTTTTTTTAAATTCAGTTCAAAAATACACAGCTGTTTAGTCAACCTGTTCATACTTTTAATTTAGCTTTTGATTTAGCTTTTGATTTTCTTTGAGTTATCTCAAATAGAGAAAGTCCATAACAGTCACTGCCAACAGGTAGATGAAGGTGCTTCTACCCATGTTTGGTGCTAGCTCTCATCCCATGTGACATTTAACACCACAGTGGTATCACTTGGCATTTCTGTTCCCTGCTCATCTCATGAATGCACAGGCCAGTAATTGCCACATCTTTTCAGTGACCAAATACTATGGATAACTTAGGATACAGTCCCTGGAAGCATCTTTGTGAATCTTTCACAAGCTAAGGCTTGAGCATCATGCCTCTCCACTGGGCTAGGAGGTTTGATTTTGCCTCCTGGCCCTGAAAAATGCATGGCTTTTAGGCAGATTTTCCAAGGGAGACATCTTAAAAGCAGCTTTTCTTGAGATGGAATTCAGCACTCTAGGGGAAAATAAAAAAAGCCAAAGTGTAACCTAGAAATATGAGACCTGCTTTTTGGCATTTTGGTGAGTTGGCTGTAAATCACAAAGATCTATCTTTCTGACAGAGCTGTCCAGTACCAAGCGCAAGTGCCTCTAAACCTGGGCTTTAGTGCAGGCTGGACAGTGCAGGGTAGAGCCCAGCCTGTGCAAAAAGCACAAAAACCTCAGCAGCCACTAGATCATTAGTAAGTCCTTTTTTAGTTTTTATAGACAGTCTGTACACACATACACTCACTAAGGCACAAGCACATGTCTGTATTTTAGGTGTGCTCAGAGTAGTGGTAGAATGTTACCAATGAGATGTTTCATGACTTGCATGCCTACCCAAACACCCACCCACCAATGCTGATGCTTCAACATTATTTATTATCAAACTTCCTGCACAAAGGACTAAAGTAGGTCAGAAAATTACTGTGTGACCAAGGTCATGGCTGTCTCATCCTTAATGTCCTTAAAAGCAGAAGATTCTCCAGAGGTAAAATTCTGTCATAACCAATGACAGCCCTGGGTTTCTCTCCTTCCCTTCTCTTTGTTCAGGTTATTGCACTGCACCCAAATCATCTAAGGATCCAGAGTCTTATCCTTTGTGTTGCTGATGAGCAACTTAATTGCAGTAATATGAAAGAACAAATTTATCTTTTGTGATCCCAGCTCCTGGTAGGCTGGGAAAAAAGGATTATTACTCTAGATATAGGGGAAGTGAAGAGGCACAGGGCAATGCCAGCCTGCAGGTAGAGCGTGAGATGCAAGATGGTTGGGTCACAAAATTGCTTCAGCAATGAGCAATGAGCAAATCTGGTATATTTCAGCTTAAAATCGCTGTGCTACCACCCTGTTGATAGATTGCTTGTCACTAGTTCAACAGCTGAGACAAACTATAAAACAAATAATAAAAGAGCAGCTTGAGGAACAGCCATATAGGCAAAGAAAGCAAAAGGAGTGGGACTAGGATAAGAAAAGGAATCTTTTCAGTATGATGAAAAAACACACTGGGAACAACATTGCGAAAGCATCCACTCCTCACTGCTACTGAGCAGCTCATATACACAACAAACTCTTCACAGATGGCAGTAATTATCCATCTAACATATTAAAATATTAAGAGATGAAAAGGAGGTGGGGCAAAACCATTAAATACTTTTGAAGTAAAAATGGAGCACAGTGCAGTTGTAGATTCTGATAATTCACAGTATGAAATTGTTGAATACTTTGAAAGCATAGTTCCTCTATAAAAATTGTAACACAGTATTACAGTGTTAACTACTGAATTATGATTCCTTGACCCTTTTAGAGTGACAGGCAGTTCCTGTAGCTCTTATTCATGGGTGGCCATGTTGGACTTCTCTTCCCCAGGACACTCAATGAGAGAACACTACAGACAGATCATCTGGCCCTTTACGAAGCAGGTGGATGTATTTGCTATTAAAAGCATACAGATAAACAGAGGCTCAGTGACAATACCAGCAGGTAGAGTCCCCTGGGTAGAGTTGGAATGTTTTAACAAAATGCCTCCATTACCCCCACGTGCACAGATGGAGGTGTTGCCATCTTGCCTGTGGTGATGGAAATGAGGAGACACCAAAGAGGTCCAGCCCTGTTTACCCATGGGGATGGCAAAGTGAGATATGCAAGAGAAACAAACAGATTAGATTAAAGTCAGCCTACAAGGAATTCCTTTCCCTACATTTTCCACCTAGTTTCTTTTACTCTTTTATCATGAATTAGGTATAGTTCTCATGAAAATATTTCCATTACACAGCCTAAAAGTATTTATGGGTTTAAGGAAAATCCTTGTGTACATATCACATGGGATTGGTGCTTCAAATCAAACTCTTTTACTTAGGTTATGAAGAGAAAATTTTGCAAGAAGATGGAAGAGGCTAAGGGGTTTTTTTAACATTAAAACCCAGAGTCTCATATAAAAGGGTTACCTCTGCTGCACAAGTAGGTGCAAAGAAATAATTTAGATCACCACGATTCAGGACACAGGAATTAAAAAATCCCTAAACTTTTCTTATACATGGAAAGGAATTTTGTCAATGCATCTGGGGAAGCAATATTTCAAATGCTGGGGACAAAAGTGAATAGTAATTTATTTTTCCATGGGGAGGCAGGGTGCCCACAGCATCTCTAATGTCTTTCCATGCTGCATGGCCAATAGAGCTTCATGTCCCAAGCTTTCCCAGCACCAGCATGACAAGTGAGCTTTCTATCTCCCTTTGACTCAGATTTTTATTCTGCCTAAAGAACATATCTTTCACATATTGAGTCAATAGAAAGTTGTCCTCCCTGCCTCTTTTTTCTGTCCTTAGATAATGTATTAAGTACCCATTCCTCATCCTATGAAAATAATGAAATGTCACTGAAAATATGTCCATATGAATATGGACAAACTATATGATAGCTGTTATACCTATAGACATGCACAAGAAATCATAAAAGCTATGTGTTAAAAATTAAAATAATTTATGAATATTTAATTAAAGCTTATTTTCTAACTGCATTTTTAAATAATTTTTTTACTGTTGGAGGACATTCCGCAGTAAGACACCACATTGAAATAACTGAGGATTCCCACTGTGCTTCTGCACTATACTACTCTGATGTTAGCCCTTTATCCCTGTAAAGGTGCTTTCCTGACAACTCAGTGATTAATGGAAAGAAGGAGAGTTGTTAAATATTCAGCTTTCATGTCTTGTATTCTCTTGACAGAGATCTGTGCAAGCCACACATACGCAAAAGTCCTTTGAAATGTTGCACTTATTAAATGATTTTCTAAACCTTTTCAGAAATTAAAAATGGAAGAAAAATACTCCAGTGGTTTTATATACTGCGAAAATGTCAGAAAAGCTAAGAACCAATTATTATGTATTCATTTCTGCTTGAAGCAGGAAGAGTGTTACCAGTAAACATAATCTCAACACTAACTCCCATAGCTTTTAATGAAAAAATATTTCCCATTTTTCAAACCTTGCAGGCATAAGAGGAAACAACTACTTAACCATTATTTTCTTGTTTCCTCCTCTTTTATGATACGTATTTTGATTTTTAAAATATGACTTTATCATGGTTGTCCTATTCTATTTAGATACTTAGCATCCATGCTTCTCATTCTGACATATCTTTGACATTGTGCCTCATAGGTGCACTGCTGCAACCAAACCTCAAACTGTGGGGCACTTCTTCATCAGCATTTTTACAGGGACACTGAAGAAGATCCTCCTAACTAATGACACCACTAACCTAAAAGAGACAGCTCTATGCAAGGAAGTAATTAGTTATTGGTAACTCTGCAATGGCTCTTTCTGCTCTTTTCTGACAAGGGATAGCCCTGAATGTGCACAGTGAAAGTAGAGTGTGGCAGGGTAGGGAAAGTCACTTGACTACAATAGACCATCAGGATCATTGTGGAAGTGTCCACAGTTCCTGACTCTGGCCCATCTTGGGAGGTGACAGTAATTCCTTTTCTCCAGCTAACCCAAGCCTCTGCCTCTCTGAGGACTGTAAAATGAATGTTGGTGGCTTACAGTTAGAGCCCATGTAAAAGCCTTACCTGGTGAGTCAGTGAGTTGAATTCACACAAATTACTCCTGGGGAAGAAAAAAAAAACCCATACATTTCTCAGGTGTTCCAATCAACTGAACCAAAACCTTAATGAAGAATTAGCTCCTGGAAGTTCCAGGACTTAGGCTATCAAAGCTTTGTCAACATGACAAATTGCCTGACAAAATCTCTCTTTATCCAAGAGTTATTTGTGCACATCAGTGGGTGAATGAATATGTGTAAAGGGGTGGGGGTGGACACTGAAATGTCAGGAACAGACTCTCAACCTGATGATAATTTCAAAACTACTTCTGGCCTCTAAAGGCATTCCTGTCCTGTTTGGATTTGATGACTACAGAGATTTTGCTAGCAAGCACAGAAAAAAATGTGAGCAACACTTTGCTCAAATGTGAGAGAATTTGGCACAGACTCTCACAGAAACAAATGCAATTTCCCATGGCCAACATGGTCAAGAGAGGTACAGAGAAACAAGAAGGCAAGCATACCCTTGTCAAAGCTAGTGCAGAGCTCTCCCAGGCAGGATCTACATCATCCTCCAGAGCTGATTTTAGTCATGAGCAGTCATTCTCACAAATCTTATGTGACAGTAATAAGCTTAAAACTGAAAAACAATAGTTAAGATAAATGGATATAGAAATGCTAGAGCTTCAAAGGCCAAGTGAAGGGTGCCCTATCAATCATTCTCAAAAGACACAGCACTTGCTGACCACCTTTTTCTTCATATTATCTATTTTTTCTTTGTTTTTCTCTTATTTTCTTACATATGCATCCCATTTTCTGACCTTACTAATTGAAATCTGCTTTTACGTATAAGGATTCAACAGAAACACAATTGGATATACCTATACCCATCATGGTCTAATATAATTCACACATTAATATATTTCCTGCAAGAGAATTTATTTATATTTCTTCCAGACTTCATCTAAGAAACAGAAGAAATCAGTATTAGCTTTGCAGACTGACAATAACCTAATTAGAATATTATTAAGGAACCTCTCACTTAATATCTATTATAATCCTGGCTTCATGAACAAGACAGATTCTTGCTGCCCTTTCATTACAGCCATAACCCAACCACACAATATACATCCTCCTTCCTTTCTGCATTTAGCTGCTGCTTGTAGCATGGTCCAGCACCCCAAAGTGAGAGCCTTTGAGTGGATTTCCCTTTCCTCTGCCACAACACAGGCACCATGTGTTGTCCTAATGATATTCTCTGTAATGGACTGAAGTGGCTGTGTTGCACCCCATGGTTTCCCTTCTCCTTTTCTGCTGTTTGCCAGTATTTACTTGTTTTAACTCTACCCCTGCAGAGATTTTGTGGGCTTCCTGCATTCCAACTGACTGAGGCCTGAACTTCTGGTTTTGAACTGGATTTTTCATTTTGCTGGAGGCTCTCAGTTTATGCCCATTACACCTACACCTAATCTACTTCTTATTTCTTGCACTAATTGGCACACATGTTTTTCAGCTTTCTCAGAGCCAGTTGCCAGAGGTCTTTCAAGGACACTTCAAATTCCTCTGAAGATATTTCTAAAGTTTAGGTTGCTCACTGAAAATTGACCAGAACACTAGACATGACATATTTCATGTGATTTCATCATCCAATGATAAATGATAATAATCATTGATGATGATGATGATGATGATGAATATCACAATTATCATTAAAAATCCTTAGTATGCATTTTAGTATCAGTCATATCCAACTGATTACTTATCATCTAATCCTTTCCAGAAGTAAGGTAGTGTTCTGTGTGCTGCTAAAACTTGAGGAGGCTTTGGCCTGCAAATAATGAGATTATTTGGGATCAGTGTGGAGCAGAGTACTAATAAATATTGCTTTGAAATCTGTAATCTCTACACAGAGATTACAGATTCTACTGCACATTTGCATGTGAAAGGTTTTCTCTATTTTATTTCCCATTAAAATTGGCAGTGTGGATGCACCCAAACACATGGTCTGATTCATTGAAAAGAAGCTGAAATATCAACTGAAAGCTATGATAAGCAGCATATATTTGGATTTTAGTGCAAGGACTCATTCTGAGATTACACCATAACCTGAGAGAGTTTTCAGTACCCAGAGATGCCAATCAAATGAAAACTACAAAGGCTCACTGGTAGCTTCTGCCTTTGTAGAGTCCTGTGGGATGCCTGGCAGTTGAAAATTGTCTTCTAATAAGAAGGACATTGACTACATTGTGTAGAACTTTTAATTTATCCAATTTAATTTTTTTGTGACACTTTTACTGAAGAAAGAAAGAAGTTTGCTCTTCTTTGCCTTTCCTTCTTTTCTTGTCTGGGAAGATAGTGGTAAGGGAATGAGTAAGAAGGCAATGTTCTTTACAGGGTTTAGACCTATATAGGTGTGCACTGAAGAAGGAGGAACTAAGGAGCAATAACTGTAATCTAAAGCTCTTTCAAAGGAAAGAGCGAAACAATTTTTGCTGTTGTGGTAGCAGCTGCCATGAGCAGGTATGACTGGTTGGGCGTGGCTCTACAGAGTCTGCACATAGTCAAATAGAAATATTTCCTCAAGAAATTTGCAGTCTTTGTGGTGAGCAAACGTATAGAAATTCATATGGAGACTGTGAATCAAGCAAGTTTTAATAATCCCAGTCACATTTCATCCGGTCTGGCCATCATCAATAGATGTATTTTAATTAATAAGTGGTCTGAACGAGAATGACACCTGTCTTAGCTATATCTGCAATGTATGAAATGCACAAGTGAGTGTTAGAGGATTCTTGATATTCAGAGTTTTTGAATTTCTGATGAGTTAAGGTAAGGATGTGGGAGGATGAAGATATTTCTGAGATAATGACTTTCTTTTGTTCAGTGACTGTCGCTTTTATGGAGGATACTGGGGAAGGAGAAAGTCTCTTCTACTCTTACGGTATTTGGGTGAAACCTCAGCAGGAGAGGAAGTCCCTTTCATTACAAGAACTACCACTTGTGAAGACTTTGCTGCTCCATTAAATGCCCTTTCACAGGTATCTTTCTTGCTTTACTGATACGAGAAGTATCTGTCTGTCCCACCTCTGCTAGCAGTATAACCAAAGAATAATTGGAAACTGAAACCTTTAAAATGTCTCTCAGATAGAAAAGTGGAGAACAGTCCATTGCTTGCAGGTATTACAGCTCTGTAAAAGGCACAGTGTTTGAATTCCAGATAATCCTTTGCATTAGTTACATTAGAATAACTCTTGAGAATAATAACAGTAAAAGAAGGTAGAACCCAGACTAGAAAGTCATAATTATTCATGAAAAGAGACAAATATTTATGATAAAGTTGGTAGAGACTCTCTAAATAGAGAAAGCTAGCTATGTTTGAAGAGAAAAGTAAGAAATGGAATCCACGAAGAATTTGATGGCTGTGCCCTTTATGGCAAGGAAATAGATAGTAGCAGTATTGTGTGTAAAAGTCTCTATCTCCAGCAGACAAGGAAGATTACTAAAGGGAAAGTGTACAGCCTGCTGGGCAATGAAACCTGGGAAGGAGAGAAGGTATATTTTACATACAGTTAGCATAAAATATTTAGAGTTCTCTTTAAGTGTTTAAAGAATCAATTGTATTGTTTTTCCAATACAGAATTGCTTCAATTGTCCTCAGGCTTCTGAAACATTTATATCCATAAAGAGATACACAATCTTGAATCTCATCTTATGTATTGCAAAGGGTTTGAATTGCAAAGACAGCTGATGTTTGGCTTTAGAGAATCAGAAAAAGTTTGAGACTGGAGAAACTCTTATAATGCCTTTCAATGCCATGCTTCTGAAATAAAATTCATTACTTACATACGCCAGACTTCTACCTCATTATATTTTTAACTTACAACTCCAAGCAGTTTGTTTTTCAAAGTGAAATTTAAAAAAAAAAAAATATCTATAATTTAAACATTTCTAATCGTATTTTCTACTTAAATAAAAATTAATGTATAGATTCTGACAGAGTCACTTTTTTTCCCAGGATTAGTCATTAAAGGAAAAAAGTCCTAACATTAATGCAACAGAAGTTATTTCCTTTAGCTACACGTTAGAGATTTTCTCTCATGCCACCTATTTCTGATATCAGCTTATTTTTTAAGGAGGCAGCACAGATCTTTACAAGTCCTGGCCTTTGTTAATCATTGACTGATTCTTTTTATTTTTTTTTTTCCTTCTCCAATCTTTGCTTAGAGCAAAATAAATATTCTTTAGAACAATGTTTTAATTAGACAGAACTGAGTAGCATGAAGAAGGATGAAACCTACTGAAAAATAATAAAAAAAGTCTTCATGTTTTCTTTCCCTTATTTAAGTTTAAACACAGAATTTAACACTTTTTAAAAATATTTTTTCTTATCTATTAGAAAACATTCTAATGTTGGGTAAAACCAAACTTCTCCTTGTCTTTTAAAACACATTTATGGCTTACTTTACATAAGGACAATGATGGAGGATGTGGATTTTCATCTCTGCATAAGAAAATGTTTGGTGTTTTAATTTATTAATTTAATTTAATTAATTTATTTAATTTATTGTTATTCCAACCTAGTTGCATGTATTTCTGTGCTGCATAATATGAACTGCAGAAAGAGCAGGTAATAATTTTTGGATTTTTTTCTGTGTTGGATTTCCTAATCAATTTTCAAATAACCCCAGAGTTTTAATCCAAATATAATGTCATGTTGTGTTTTCATAAGCAAGGCACATTTATCTACACATGTTTGTCTATATGATAGATAATGTATTTGGGGGTAGGTAAATTACTGATCATAAATAAATAAACTAATCATTACTGACTGTGAAGAAGCTGTTACATATCGAATAGACAAATATAATATTAGATTATTTATTAAGGACTCTGTATTGTTATTTAAATCATAAGTGTGGTACCACAGTTCAAGGAATTTTAAAACATCTGTGCCACAGCAAGTGATAACATATGCTGTCAGCCTTTTGGAAATCCAAGAAAACCCCACAGATTTAAACTTCAGCAATGATTTACCATGCACTGAATACGTGTCTCAGGAAATGCTGCTGGGGTCAAGTACTGAGACTCAGCTCATCTACAAGCCAGTCACACTTGAGGCCCAAATTAAATGTCTTTGAGGTAACCAACAATTACACATGCACCAGCTTCCCTCTTTAGACATCTCAAACTACTGAAGTCCTTATTTTCATCCGTGGGTTGCTCGTAAATTGCTGCTGGCAGTTCAGCACTTTGTACCTCCTCATCCATTAGGTTAATTCGGAACGAATCATACTGAATTTAGGACACAAACCCTCAGGAATTACATGTATGCCTTGGGATATTATGACAGCTCAGAGGAGCTGGCCCACACCCACACTTGTTAACAGATTGCCACAAAGCAAAACCGGAGCTGGGGGCAGGGGCACTGCAGAGTGGTGGGCGATGGATCAGGCAGTGACACCATCTTGCCATAATGAAGATAACACTTCTAAATGACAAGCAAAGATCAATGGCAGGGATGCTCAAACTTGGGGAGATACTGACTTGGTACAGTCTTCTCCTTTGGTCTACTTCAGGCTGGAATTCCTGTTTTCTAATTACATGGAAATGGAGTTGAGAACAAGGATGTGTGTAAAGACTCACTGAATGCAGTGAGGGTGGGACTTGGTAGTTTGGCATGAGCAGTGAGGAAGGATACAACAGCTCAACTTTCCTACAGAAAATCTAGTTTCCAGTGTAAGAGAAAAAGGGAAGAATTTCAAAACAAAAGTGATTTACTCTTAAAATTATTAATTTGGAACCATTTTCACTGATAATTGCCTGTAACATAAAGTCAGGAAAAATGTAAAAATAAGATACCCCTCAATCCTAGCATGAACCATACAATACTTTTTCAATGATTTGTACAGATAAGGTTGAGTCAACAGACTTACTATGCAGGTTGTACTAAAATCAGTGCACTTTTTCATAACAAAGCAATGTTTCAAATGCAGAAACAATTTTATTTTTTTTTCATGCCACTAAGAGGAACAACCGAAAAATGCCTGAAAGTCTTCTGACATGACAGCATTAATGTACCAAAGAAAATATCATCCTCCTAAATTAAAATTATCTTTCAGTTTTTCTGAGTTGTGGAACTATGATCATCAAAAATTATTTGCTATGTTGTTCTCAGTATCCCTAATGTACATGATTAATCCCTAATCATGTACACTTCTGCTGAAAAACAAGAACCATCATACAATGTGCTTGTTACTCATATTGATGAGGAAAAAGGAGATGGAGCAAGAACAATGGATAAACAAATTTAACATCTAATTAAAGAGTTGATATGAGTAATACCCTTTTTCATTTTATCACAGTTAAATGTCTGCTTTGCTCTCAAGTTTCTTTAACTAGATATCAGATAGTCAATTAAGTAGTAGTGTGATTCAATATAGCTTTAAATAATATCAAAATAACGATATCCTTGTCATGGTAAATCATTAGCACATCTCAGTTAATGGAGGTACATTTCAATGAATTTAGCAGTCAAAAATGCAAACACATTAGAAGACCTGGGCTATAAATTTCTCTGATATACCACAGCTTCTCCTTTCCTCTTATAAAATTCTTCTTGTTAAATGGCTCAAAGTAAAATATTTCTGAAAGCTGTATTTTAATGTATTTGTTTTTGGAATTTGGCACTCTTTCACCCGTTATGTAGACATTCACGCATTCCAAGTTCAGGTACGTCATCCCAAATGTCTGAAAAAATAGTATAAAATCCTATACACGGAGTGGAACAAGTTGTCAGTTTGCCAAAGTCCAGGCAAAGCCACCTTGATGGGAAGATGCAGTCAGCAGCAAAGCAGTTCCACTCTGGTGTGATATGATTTATGTAATACAGGTGCCTCTTGATCTATATTGACATTTTTGGGGGACTTACTCTGACCAAGTGTGATCTTAGAGTGATGTTTCATAATCAGTTTGAGCCAAAACGCTTTCTCCCACCTTTTCCCCCTGGCTGTAATTCCCACTCTGGCCATGTAGTGGCATGAGGATTTGCTGCACTCATGTCACCATCAGCACAGAAAGTCATCCAGCTTAAATTGGTTCCCTTTCCTTTAAATTGTTTCTTAGCCCAGTAACAAGGAGTGCTGAAGCTGGATGAGATAAGAGGAGTGTGACAGAGGCAGGTGTCAGAGCAGCACAGATTTACACCTCTTTAAAGCAATCATGAAACATCACACCATTAATGGCTAGCATCACTGCCAGGTGAAACTGTGTCCTCTCAAGAGGCTCTACTGACTAATTCAGGAGCCCGTTTGAGCCAGAGGTCTCAACTGAAAAAGGTGAACACTCTTCATAATATATAAATAGCAGGAACACAGAGGTACTGACAGCAACAGAAGTTAGGCATCTTAATGGGGTTTGTGCATCTTACTCTAAAAGGGAGTTTATGTTGGGGTTTTTTTGGTAATTTTCTTTTAAGGTGATGGTGTCAGAATAATTTTAAACAGAAAACAGCAAGACCGATGGGTTTTCATGTCCAGAAAGTGAAGGACACAGTAGCAAAATTCTCCTCCTCCTCCCCAGGCCTCTTTCTTCTGTACAAGTAGGAGCCTGTAGAGTCACTTTCCTCTTGAACTGCTGGCTCAGTCTGCCCTGGAAACCACACTCCATTTTCTGCCTCCATTTTCCTCCTTACCTCAGGGCAGACTGATATGAGAAACTCCCCAAATAAAACAACTCTGAAAAAAGATTCAAGTATTCATAAAACTAAAGCGCAGGCAGTGAATTGTAATGGGTATCAACACTCTCAGAAAAGTCTTTCCAATACACTGAGTTATGCCTTGTACATGACCCCCCAGTAACTACTACACTAACATTTTAATCCTCATTTTAGTTTTTGATTTAAACTAGGTTGAGCTATTATTGTTGGTAACACATTTGCATGTGTCCACTATAGTAAGTAAATTATTCTGAACATTCAAAAAAAACCCAAAACCCTAAAGATCATTCATTCCCTAACAGCAGTTCCAAAATATTTTGTCTTGGATTTTGCCCTTCTAAATGTAACTTCTGTTTGTTTGTTTTTGCCAAGAAGAATAAGCTGATTTGAGTATCGCATGATGAAAGTATTTGCATTTATAAGCTTTTTTAAGTGCCTGACCTTTCCAAAGCATTGGGTGACTGTAAATGGCACATTGGCTACTGTAGCTATGATAAAATATCAGCTGTGAGATTAATTGCCACTTGACAAAGGAAAAAAACACAAAAAATGGTTGCTCTATTTTTAAGTTATCTTGCTTTATATGAGGATTGAATGTCTTTATTAAAAGTTGAAAAGGTCTTCCAAACAGAAATCCTCTAATTTTGACCTAAGTGGGATGAATTCTGTGTTAAATAGAAATTTATGGGAGGTTAAAACCACACAAAAGAAACCCACAAAAATTCTCTGCTATAAAACTATAAGTATCTTTTTATCATTCTCTAAACATATTATAAAATCAGCACCAAGAAGCCTGTCTTCCTTTGATTTTTAATGAAGAGAAACGTACCATGCATGCTCTTAGATACCTCATAAAAATCTGACTGTGACTGAATGATTAAAAATTACAAGCATTTATTACTTCAAATTAATCGCTTTGAAAGCTGTGAAAGAAACAAAACTTATAACCCTAAAGCCTCACATCTCCAATCTATTCATTACATTAGTGTACAGAGAAGTAATTTTGCAATGCTTGTTATAATTTTTTTTTCTAAATAAGCCCAATGTGGTTAACTGAAGTATGTGCCTCATTTACTTCTGTAGTGAACATGAATAGTCACTTGATATGTTTTATTTCATGGTAAGTATAACATTTGTCTAATATTTCTTTTCCAGTATTTTCAGTTTTTGTAAGCTAGCTGTACCAGCATACTGGTACTATAGCAGATAACTATGTGAAGGACACTTGAAGCAGCTGAAACGATTGATTCATTAGGAGGTGACATTTGCTGCAGAACTCCAGATAAATGCTCAAGGCCTCACAAACAGCTACATCCTGTAAATTTAAATTTTGGCTTTACTGAACTGAATGCTTTCTCTCTCCTTTAACTTCCTAGCTCCATGGTTCTCAAGAGTTACCTCTGAGCAGTGAGAGAAGGGTTTATCACCTGGTTTGTTTGTTTGTTTGCATTTGGTCTTTTATTTGTGTATACTTTCAGATTGGCATAAAAACTAAGTGCTCAATAAACCTCTTGTTTCAGGTGATGTTTTACTTTCTTGTGTGGAAAAGAACAAAAGTACATCAGTAGTTCATTGTCAGAATTTTACCTCAGGCAAAAGAATAAAAAATTAAAAGTGGACAGATTGTGGAAAATACTATGTTATCTTTTGTTTATAACTGTAGAGAATTCTCAGACAGATACAGGACATGAGTTATTGTTGGCATGTGAACACTGAACACACTGCTGATCTTTTTTTTTTCAATATGATTTAGGCTAATAACCATGTGGATCGTAATATTGCCAAGCCTATCTCAAAAAAAGGAGTGCACTGACCTATAGTTCATCATACATTCATTACCAAAAAAATGCTATTTAAAGATTTATAATAGATGCCATATGTAAACTGTTGTTGGAATTATTTTGATTTTTTTGTATCAATTATGTTATATAGCATCAAGTTGAATTTCTGTGAGTATTTATTTTATTTTCAAGTTCCTCAGACACTAAATATGTAAAATTACATAGGTAAAAATTGATTATTTATGAAAAATATGTGTTGATCTTATCTTGAGATGAATATATCCTCTGTATTCATCCATAATATCATACGAAAAGAGGCAAGAATGCACAATCTGGAGTCTCAGAGTTACACATCTAATAACAAATATAAAAAAGATCCTATTCAGCTGATTACTTCAAAATATTCACACTACTATGTTCAAAACTATAATAGTTTATCAAAAGCATTTCAGCCCTCCAAACCCTTAATGTCCCTTTAAACAACTTTCCATTTTCTAGTGATTTGACAAGCTTTCAAATCCCAGATATTTTTTCCTCTTAAGAATGCATTCAGATTTAGATGGATTTTTCAGAATAAAACCTGTGTGCAGCACTAAATCTCAATACAAATCCACGGTATGTCTAAGACAAAACCAGAGTTCAATGCAGCTTCATGTAAAACTACTCCTTTGAACTGCATGAGCACATGCTGACTTCACCAATAAGGCTGAAAAGCACTTATTTAGAACTGGAAAAGAGACTGATTCCTGTAAAAACTTTAAATTCCAGAGTAAATCTGTAAATCCCTGAGTAAAAACTGTAGTTTTATTTGTCATTTCACCAATACTTGATTGCTCTTGAGATCAGCTTTATATATGATTAACTTTGCTGCTCACAAGAGAGCTGTATCCCTATAGTGAGATATTCTGGAGGAGTTAGTTAATTTAAATACAGTTAATGATGGTAATGGTAATACAATATTAAACTTCGAGTTTGACATTTGCTGTTAAACATTTCAGTGTTTCTGCATAGTACCATTTTATGATTTTTTTTTTTTTTTTTTTTAATGCAAAGAAACACTCATATGTTTTTCAGCATCATATATGATAGAGTCTCCACATAAAATTCAGAAATACAAAGTATAGCTTGAAGCAAAAAATCTGGCAAAAAAAATCACAGAACAATATGAGTCAAAAATATAAAATTAAAGTCTTTTTAGGAATATAATTTCACATGAAATAATGTACAATATGTGCCTAATTGCATTTCTTGCTATGTGTACTTATGATGGTCTTGGTTAAATAATTTATATCCTGCTGTCTGCCGCAGAGTATTCCTACAAAGATTTCACTGTATCTGAGTATATTTTACTCCACTAGTAAGGAACATATAATTTTTGATTGTTTAAGTCTTAAATAGAAACCCAATCTTCTGAATTATCCAACTGACATGGAAAGTCTTCTCATGTTTCATGGTCTTCTCTCATATCAAAATAAACTGGTTGCATTGCACAAGCAATCTGAAATAGAGTATTGTCATATATCTAACCTTTACATAAAGAATCAAATGTACATAGCTGCAGAGATACTGGACAGACTCTTTTGATTTCATTAAATACTGTTTAGATGTTTAACACACAGCCAAGTATGGTAATTAGTACTCTAGAGCAGACATTTCTCAATGGATTATAACCTAGCATGAATAAAAAAGTTTTACTCTTCCACCATTAAATCAGATAAATGTGTCCTAGAGAAAGCATTGATTAACTTTGAACAAATGCATTGTCAAGTTTTGTCCATAAATATATATTTATATAGGGAGAGATTAGGTATATCTGTATATATACTTATTCTCAGACACACACAAGTGGGTAAAGAGAGAAAAAGAAGGCTTTAAAATACATATGCTATTTTTAATACCTTAGCCATGACCTTTTAGGATTTGATTAAATTAGGAAAAATAGTGGAAGGAAAATTAGTTGACACATTGTCACTGAGCTGTAACTGCAAACTTTTCCTTAATGCAGTTGAATGTTTCTGATTCACTTATTGTCTCTTCAGTAAACTTTATTAGGCCCTTCATGGACAGCCTCAGCTACAGAACAGTTGCATTAATGCAATCTGATGGATAAAAGTTTAAAGAAGCCCTCTTCACTAGATTTTTTTTTTATTTTCCCTAAGTCAAGACCCTTGTTGGGAGCACACTTTAATGCCATACTTCTGCCTTTGGAATTTGAAAGCTGAGCTGAAAATGTGAAGAAAAAAAAAATTACCTCTTTCAAGTAGAATATGTAAAAGAGTCCATATAACATTTTGGTTAGGTTGCATCTGGTTTGACTGAAAAAAAGTGTACATACATGCTAAAGTAGGTATTTTGATATTCTGAACTTCCTAATTGCACTGCTTCAGAGAAATAAAGAAGTTTTTTTAATAATTTTTCCCTTCCAAGCAAATGATCCTGCTTGAGCACATTTATAAAAAACCAGAAGATAATACTTATATTTACTAAATTTGCTTAAACTAACACCCCCTCACTGCTGTTATTATTCTGGTTCTGACACTTCATGGACTCTCCATTTTTCCATGTCTCTCCCAGGATTGTCCTCAGAGCCTGCAACAACAGGGCTTGAGCTGCTTGGCATATCAAGCTATTGTCACTGACAAAAAGACAGCAAAATTAACAGCAATATGCAAACTTCTCTATCAGACAAATATTTCCCTGTGTAAGATTTTCCTGAATGTTTGGCTCATATTTTCATTAATATCTTGGTAGGGAAAATTGTCAAAGACACTTTTAGTATTGTTTCTTTGTTTATTTTTTTGTTTCCTTCCTTGAGGTTTATTGTGGTTTTGCCTTTCTTGTTGTGTTTTTGTTTTTGTTTTTGGTTGGTTGGTTTTTTTATATGCTGGTAGCATATATATTCTTTATCTATTTACACTAGATTTCAAATATTTCACTTTGTATGAACTAGTCTGTAGTTAAGTTATTAACTATGTGAGTTTTTCAGCCAAGATTTTTCCTAATGTTTCACTAGTGAGTATAGCCCAGGAAATTATATAATATATAACTAAAACTTTTCAGAACAGTGAGGTTATAAATTTCAAAATGAAAAAAAAACCTCTTAAAACATTCGTTTATTCAAATCTAACTTTTTGCAATAAATAGTCCAAACAGAAAAATGACTTTTTAATTTTTTTTTAAAAACACCCCAAGGTTTTCTTTTTTTTTGAAAGGATAATCCAAGCTCTTAGATAAACAGAAAAAAAATTAGATGGAATTGGGGAAGTAAATTGTGAATTTACAGTTTTAATTATTCCTGCGTGAAACTGTTTCTTGGATTAACATCTAATCTAATCATAGAATTAATTAATCTAATCATAGGATATATCAAAGAGCAAGTGTCTAATTGAAACACATGATCTAAACCAAGAGGTTCAATTTTGGTTAAAGACAGTTGATGTAATCAAATAAACTTGAAATTCCTCATATAATGAAAAAAAATCTTCATGTTGCAGAGTGAATAGATCATTTACATGTAATCTCTAAAAAAACCCCTTAAAATTCTCAATATTCTTTCAATTCAATTTCCATCCTGAAAGGAGTCACTGATTGCTAGTTATTGCATATCACTTCAGTTAATTTATTTATACATCTACTGAGTAATCTAGTTAAGGATGGTATTTATCGTTAACAAGGTCAATTTCTGTGGGAGATTTTTATGACAACACAGTGCTATAAATGAACCAACATTCTTCTGTCCCTGATGGGGAGCTTCTTTCTATTACTACCTTAGAAATAATATACTATAAGTACTTCAATGAATTTTTTTCTTGAATCTGTGCAGGGAAGGGTGAGAAAGAAGAAGCCCTCAATTCACTATGTAATAGTGAATTTAATTTCATCAAAATAATGCCCTAGATAAAAAAAGGCAGGTATTCATTGTGTATTTGGTCACAAGAAACATTTTGAGTTGGATAAAATTCAGGAAAATTCACTTTATTCAGATGACAGGGAAAAGTGTCTTGGTTCCTGTACAAATTTATCTTTTTGGTCCATTTATATAGTGCTGGAAATACTTTATTCCTTTTTCTGTTTGCATACTTGTTTGTTTGTTTTGGCTTCTTTGTTTTGTTTTGTTTAGTTTCTCTTCTCTAGCATCAAGTCTACTTAGCTAAAAATAATTCAACAATAGCTTTATTTTTCTGGGCGAATTTTGTCATGTCAAATTACAGCTTTGTGCAGAACCAGGAGGCATTGAAAAAGTGGGGAGGACAGAGGCTAACTAGCTTTTGAGGTGTTTAAAATAATTATTTCATGCTTTGTAATTTTTTAATCCAGATCCATTACTGTCTGTTGTGGAATTACATTTGTCTTCTTTAATAACATGCATTGGTTACTGAAATCAGAGTTTTTTGAGTCTGGTTAATAGTATTCTTTATTTCCTTGAGGGGAACAGATATTGGACAGTGTTGGTGTGAAAAACACTGTAACCTGAAAGGTGAAACTGAAAAGACTCAAAATTTACCAATAAGAAATCCCAGAATATAATTTTCAAAATAAATTTACAATAATGGATATGATATATTTCTATCATAAATACATAACATCTGCATGACTCTATAATTAAAAATATAGTTACCCAGAGTTTTAGGATTTCCGATATATAAGGAACAATGTTAATTAATTCTTTCCTGAACAGGTCTGCGTTAGTGTTTTCAGGTTTGTGTTTTCACTATTATTACAAGGAAGTCTTATGTTATCAGGGATTTGTACACTTGATTTGCTTAGCATGTTGAAGGTAAGAAGAAGAATATTGTGGAGTGCAGCTCCTTGGTCATTATGTTCCTCATGCCTGTGCCTTGCCTCTCTTGCATTGCCAGCTTTTCTCTCCCTGGCCTGTGCTGCTGCCAGACCACAGAGTGGCTCAGAGCTGAAAACATTCTTCCTCCTCTTACAGCTCCAAGCTTTGCAGGACACAATCTTTTGCAGAGTGTACTGAACATAATATTTGATCTGGAGATGTTGTTTCCAGAGAAGCCATTTGTAGCGGGGTCACATATCTACCTAAAAGCCCTTTTAACAGGAGAAAACTTAAATGTAATTAGCATTTTTTTTTTATCCTTGCAACAGGATTAAGTAATTGATTGCAAAATTGGAAGTGAAGTAACAAACAAAAAATATAAAGTCCAGAAACTAATCTTTTTTTTCTCGTTTAGGTTTTTGTACTGCATTCCTTAGCTCTCCAATGCTATTTTTTTATGAAAAGCCTTTGAGAAATTGACTTCTCCTTCAATTTTCATCCTGTGCTTCTATCTCATGCATTTCTGGTTACTAATCAGTGTAATAAACAGGTATTTCTGATGATATCAAGATACTGTGACTCCCTAAAGTTGAGGGGTGCAGTGCAGCCATGCTTTACCACACTCCCAAATACCAGCTGAATAGCATGACACCTTTTCCTCAAACAACTGTGGATAACTTGAGCATGATGGGAGCCTGTGGGTTCCTAGGATTGAGGTGTGCAGATTCTCCAGCTCTGGTTTCTCACCTTTTGCCTTAGCAAGCCTGACTTAAGCCATATCAGTCACCCCTTAGAGATATTCCTTCCTGCAGTTACATCCTGGTCTGATGTTGTTTTATGGAAGCCAAACAAGATAATAACACAACAGGTTTGTGGTCCCATGACATGAGTTTCAATTGCTCTTGTATAGAAGAAGCCACTATGTCTCATATGTCTGTCACCCAGCAGTGCTGGAGCCAAATGAATGAGGTATGTCTCAGATATATCTTGGCAGTTAGATTAATCTTGATTTAGATACTGCATGGAGATGTTCTGTTAAGGACTGAATTCCAGTAGGTCTTTCAACAGAAATACACTGGTATTACTGAGGTCTCCCTCAGCACAGGTCTCCCTCAGACTGCTCCACAGGGCCTGCCAGCAGTGGAAGATTTGGAGGTGAACATCACTATTGACTTTTCAGTACATCATGTGCACCTGGAGCTGCACACATCCCTGTAAGGTGGGTATGACCTCCCAGAACATTCTGTGACACATGTAACCTCTTTCACTTCCAACTCCAGGTGGAGGACTGGAAGGTGAGAAGGACAGAAATGTGAGAGGAGAGCAGGGATTGCCCCAGCTCCCCAGCAACTGGTGACCTGCTAGAGAAATCCTGACCTGCCCCAAGCCCCTAGTTCTTCACTCTGACACATTCTTTGGGAATGTGAATACCACCCATTCCACTTCTCCAGCATCTACAAACACTTTTGTTTTCCAAGTAAGGGACAAACACACCATCCCAAATACACTCTGGAGGACTAACATTTTCTGGTAGTATCTAGACTGGTCATAAAACGTGGCCACCCCAAGTCACAGCTGAGTAGGATTCTCCTGGCTTCAACAGCTACCTAAGTGAATCTTGGCATTATTCCAACATCCAGGTATTCTGCATCTTTTGCAAGGTATGAACTGACCCCCAGAAATGAGCACTGGGTTTCCTCAGGGAAACACAGACCTTTCGAAGGCTAGCCAGCTGGACCAAGGCATTAAATCTAAGAGCAGAAAAACATAGTTTTCATGTTAGGGAAATATCAGGGTTTTTTTATCTTGTTCCAGTTCTCACAGGTTTTTCACGGGCTTTTAAACAACAAGTTAATATATTCTTGTAGCTTCTTGGTATAAGGCTGAGTACTGTAACTTCACATTAATTTATGGTCAGACTTTCCCATCTGAAAGTGACATTTTCAAGTTAACTCTTATGTTCACCAACAGCTATTTTGTTTTCTGAAAACGTCTTTTTCAAACCCAGCTCTTTTCAAATTATTTGATGTTTCTTAGAACTATGAGAAATCAAAACTGAAATTAATTCTAAAACTCATAGACAAAAAGCCTCTAGCTAGCCATTAATAATTATCCTCTTCTTGAAATAGTCTCACCATACAGTATAGTTAGCAGGACAACATCAAAGCCCAGAAAGGTTCTGCCTTTTGGTTGGTTTGGGTTTTTTTTTTGTGTTTTTTGTTTTTTTTTTTTTTTATTAAAAAATATCTCTATAACAAACATANTTGTTTTTTGTTTTTTGTTTTTTGTTTTTTTAAAATCAAAAATATCTCAGTAAGCAACATTAGTTAAAAAACAAATTTGCAGTCACTTTGTTCTCTGTTCCCCAGTCTTGTGTTCAAACAACCTAAAATCATTTAGGACAGGAACGAACAATTTTCTGAGTCAGTGTATCTGAAATGATGTCTTCAGAAAAATAGGAAGTAGGTCTAGAAGGTAACATGCTACATGTCTCCTTCCCTATATAATAGTTTAATATATACATATATCAGCATATCAGAAATTTACCTGGATAGCCTGAATCATTCAAAGTAATAGTTTATTATTATCAAAGAAAATATGAGTAATTCTCTGGCCACTATTAGCCATAAGCTGGTAATCACCATAAAATCCTCTGCCAATGACTGTCAGAATTAATTTGCAAGCCTTCTGCTTTTTTGATGTTGTGTTGCAGAATGTACTGAGCTTTACTTGCAGGTTTGTTTTTTTGTTTTTTTTTTTTTCTATGAGATTTATATATAATTTTTTCTACGAGATTTTTTTCTACCAGATTGGTTTCCATTTTTTCCTGCAGCCAACATGCTAGAAAATCTATCAATAGGTTACTGTTCTGACACCAAAGCATAATTCCAGTGTAACCTACTGTTTGCTTCTTACAACTTGCCCTCTGCCAATCCACAAAAGAGATAAATTGCTATATCTTGCAAAATCTAGTAACTCATGCACTCAGTTTTGGAGCCTTCATTACCTATGCAGCAATAGGACACTAAAGAGACCAATCATACTCACCATCCACTAGACTAGTAAAAGTGAAACAAAATGCTTTCTTCAGGCATCAATTTCTCTTCATTCATCTATACATAAATATCCGTGCATTCAGAATAATCAGGTGCTATTATGACAACACTGCTGTTTGCTGGATGGTTTGCCCAGCCCAACCTTCATTACTAAGGAATATCCTTGCAATTCTGTAAGCAGCCAGCAAAGCACAGAAGTCTTCTGAGCAGAACTTAAACCACAAAATCCCAATGAATTCCACAGTAAGTATGTATAAACATACAGAAAAGGGAAAGTTTAGAAGGAAAAGTTCAGATACTCTTGTAACAGTTGACTTTCAAACCTTTCAAACTTAGTATCAGTAACCAAAAGCTTAGCATTCAGATTTTTTTTGTGAACAACAATCTTGTAGATGATATATCATACATCTCTGCATGGAATCAACACATGTTTAATGTCTTTTGAATGAAATTATTAATGTCAACATGCCATCACATTACCATCATATATTAACACATCAAATTCCTTCATACAAATTAAAAAGAGGTTATGTTCACTACTTACCTAACTGGGTCTCCTGAATTGTTAGCTTACTCTCCAAGGGGTGTAAAAGCTTTGGTGGTTTATCTGTTATTGGTGCTAGAAAAGAAAGAAATTCACAAATGTAGTGTTTTGATTATTATTGGGTGGACTAAGACTTGGTTTTATACCTATTATTTCAAGAAGGCTCTAGTTTTTCTTTTGTTTCAATAATGTTCATACCTTCAGTAGCTATAAATGTTTTTGCTTAGACAGTAAATATAGCTCCAAAATTAAAGGCCCTCATATTAAAAAAAAATCCCTTTAAACTCCCACAAAAAAACCCAAACAACCAAACGACAAAAAACAATAAAAACCTCCAAACCAACCAACCAACTAAACCTCCACCCCACAAAATGCACTGACATTGCAATTTTCCCTTTTTGTAAATATTATCCAGAATTTCATAGTTTGCTGTGATATTTAATTACTTTTCTATAAGGTAGAGTCATTAAAAGATAAATAACATAAATTAAATTAGTGTAAAACAACTTTGAATATCTGATAAAAATTTTATTTGAAAAGATATTGCCAAAACTGAAACTTTGTAAAGTGGAGTACTAGAAAAAGGCTAAGTTTTCAAAATCCAAGGAATGGATACAATGAAATATTGATTCCTAATATGATGGCTTCCCTTTCCCCTTTTGGTCTGCCCTGAAATAATATTAGTAGACTTATACAATAATGGAATAGAAAGAGTTTTGTGGTGGTCAAAAACCTTCTGAAGGTTGTTGAAGTGTGTTCAAACCATGCATGTATCTACTAAATATAACATCTGTCTACTTAATTCATAGAAATGACATCGATTATTACTACTTTTGTTTTTGTGAGCAAGTTACTTTACTGTGTCTGACAGATGAGTGCATGCCATATGAAAAAAAGAGATTTTTTTTTTTTCCTCTAATACTGATAGTAAATATTCATGGGAAATTTCCAACTTTTCTACTCACCTGCAACATTTTGATATTTGGCTTTTCAACATCAATTCATACTTCAGTTTTTAACACAGATTATGGGCTGTCGCAGATTTAAAATACATTTGACATTTTGATACAGCTCTAGAATATTTGTTCCCTTCAACTTGTCAAAATCAATGCTCCTTTTCTTACTGACACACACACATACCCATATGTGTATGGGCATAATCTACTAAACACACTCATCTCCTGTCAGTGAAAATAGCAGGATAAGTTTATTTGCATTCTCTTCACTATGTTTCCTCTGGTTTTTTAGTAAAATAACAACTTTATTTAAAAGGTCCAGCATTAATTTGAACTTTGTAACAATTAAAGAATGGAACCATTATCAACTCCCGTTTCTGCTTTACGGAGATTATTCTTTGTATGATAACAGCATAAATCTACTTGGTATCAGAGGTGCTAACCCATCAGACCTAGCAATGAATCAAAATTCAGTGGAGTGGTAAAAGACGTGTACTTGGTCCACAGACCTTCTCTAAGTTCATTCTTCTTACAGCTCCTAGTCTCTATGGGAAATCATTCTACACTACAGGCTTCGGAGAGAGCTGCAGTTGTGAAAGATTTTTGGCATCATCTCTGGCTTGCTACTGTTCTTTACACCAATGTTAATTCTTTTTNTTTTTTTTTTTTTTTTTTTTCCTTTTTTTTTTTTTTTTTTTTTTTTTTTTTTTTTTTTTTTTTTTTTTTTTTTTTTTTTTTTTTTTTTTTTTTTCCTTAAAGGCTAAAGTGGGTGGAAGGGAAAAAGATTCCAAATATATTTTCTTCTTAAACTGTAAAATTAGTCATTCCCATTTCTTAACTTCTCTGTAAAAGGCTCATAATTCATCAGCACATTGCCATTTTTTAAACATTCATTATGAATTTAAATTTAATTTTGCAGTTCTGTCATTCTCAACTCAATTACTACTCATCAGATAATGTCTTCTGAGTCACTGTTGTTCTAAATCTGTTTAGAAACTGTGAGCAAAGTTCCCTCATTGTAAGTAAAGATATAGTAACTTGTGGAGTTAATCTGAATGCAATGAATAAATAGATTAGAAACCAGCATTTTTATCACTTTAAGCAAAGATCAAGATTACTTTTATGATCCTGTGTCTCAGGCCTCTAAGAAGCCTTCTACTTTTAAATGAGTAGGCCCAGGATGTGTGGAGATAAATCATACTTCAAGAAGTATGAAGTTGTTATAAAATTTATGCTCAGTTTAATTGATGAGATATAATACATAATTTAACAAATAAAATGCTACTGAAAATAATAAATTAGACACATAACTAGTGTATCAGAATCACAGGAGCATATAGGCTGGAAGGATTCTTTGGAAGCCAAGTGATCCAACCTCCTGTTGGAAGCAGGTCCAACAGAGCAGGTTGTCAGGACCTTTTCCAGTCACATTTTGAACATCTTTGTGGATGCAGATTTCATCACTTCGGGTGTTCCAGCTGCCAGCCACCCAGTGTCCCTGTGCTGGACTTGGTTCAGTACACCTGTCTTTTTGAACAGCAAAGAACTGAAAATGTGTCAGTGTCCCAGGTGTGGCCTGACAGACACTGCAGGACTGGGAAGGATCACCCTCCTGGACATATTGGCTAAATTCTTACCAAGAGCTGTGCACTTGGACTTCACCTCCTCATGCTCAACTTATTGTCCACCTGGGCTGACAGGACCACTCATGAAAAGCTTTCTCCTACTCAGTCAGTCCCAGGTTCTGCTCTGCTGCACAGGATTATTCCATTTCTAGACCAAGACATTGCCTTTGCCTTCATTAGACTCCATGAGTTTCTCCATCTTTTCAAGGCTTCATGAGGGAGCATCTCTCTGTACTTTGTCACCCATTTCTCCCATTTTGCTGAGAGTGCACTATTGTATGTCAGCCCTGTAAGCAATCACATTTCCCAGGGCAAACTCCTTCACTTGTCCAAAAAAGTAAAAGAGTCCCTGGGTACTCTGCACTCCAGAGCTTTCTACTGTAGGGAAATACTGTGAATATGAGTTATATAGGCATGGAAAAGAATTTTAATAGCTGTATGTGCTTAAAATATCTAATTTTCCAAGGTGATCTGAAACTTTTCCTCAGTCAGTCAGGGCCTTTAGTGTCTGTTATTTGATCCATTTCTTAGCCTGAAAATGTACGTAAATATGCTCTGTAATATTAATCCCAGTGGACTGATGCAGAGGTGGGAATTTCTCTAGTTGCCTCTACACCTCTCAAATGTACACCCCCCACAGATAGCAACATCAGTGGACAACACAGAGTTACTACAATGCTCATTTAGTTTAGAAACTCTGGAGTAGACCTATATGTCTCCTACAAGCTTTTTCATGTCCTTAGAATCACGGCGAATGACTTCTTAACTAGGCCATGTGTGAGGCTGTTCAAAATCAATATTATTTTCAGATGGATATATTGAGCCACAGTTATCTATTCAATTGAACAGCAGAAGCACAATTTAATCCTTTCTTCCTAAACTTTTACTAAATAGCAAGAATATAACAAAATTTATAAAACTCACAACTACATCTGGTCTCTTAAATAAGTTAAATACCTTTTATTCCTTTTTTTTTACATAAATAGATGCAGGAAGGCAATAATTTTCATGTCCTACAAAAATATCCACGATTTGAAAAAACCTCCTGTTCTGTACTGTACTGTACTGTATGCAAAGAACAAAAATTCTTTTGAATATGTTTAGAGAATATAAATATAAAGAGAAGATCCTCTTCCCACCAGGTAGTACTTGTCAACATGGCTGTCATACAGGAGGAACAGAGTGCTTGGATTCCTATTCTTGCATGAGGGAATTCTCAAGTCTCTTGGCAAGAATGCGAGTTCCTGGATATTATTATCTACTGATGCATGGATTCACTTCTCCCTTGCTCACTCTTGGTTTTTTCTTTCTCTTTCCTCCTCACTTTTCTTTTTTTTTTCTTTTGTTTTTCACCACCCTTGCACCCCCCCACTTAAGAGTCAAGAACATTATCCCTGACACAGTTAATCAAAATTGGCTACTTCTTTAAAAACAATAGGGAATGATAGGTCAGTGCCTTTTAAAGGAAGGCTGTTTGATCATAAATCAAGTTTACAGCTCATCTTATGTGTGACTTCTGAACCATCATTGATGAATGGTTTAAAAACAAATATGTGTCAAACTTGAAGCACAGGAAAGTTATAAAAATAAAAAGCTGAAGGAACCAATTCTGAAGATTTATTAAAAATTAATATACAACTTCAGAGATACCAG
Source organism: Rhadina sibilatrix (assembly GCA_013400275.1). Taxonomy (NCBI): domain Eukaryota; kingdom Metazoa; phylum Chordata; class Aves; order Passeriformes; family Phylloscopidae; genus Rhadina; species Rhadina sibilatrix. The sequence continues at coordinate 144,049 of VWYO01001139.1, read as the reverse complement.
TCAGCTGCAGACATATTGATCTTGCTCAAAGAAAAAGTGACTAAATTCACGTTCCATGTCTATCAGATTGGATGTACATTTAGAATATATTGAAGAATTTGTCTTGCGGTAATGAAAGTGAGAGCCACCACAATCAGTCACCCTGCTGGAAACTGGCCAGAAGATAATATTTTTACATCAGCCACTGACTTCCACACTCCTCTGCCTACGCTGCTGCTTTAGCTTTAGATGAATGTGGTCACATGATATGTACATACACTTGCTCTGTGCAAAACTGGTTATTTGGAGAGACCAGCCAACTGTTGGAACACATGTAAGGAAGAAATCCTATTTCAACCTGTATATCAAAATAGCACTAATCTGGACATCAAAATGGAGCTGCCTCAAAATGCACGAGCTTTATAATGGAAAAATTATAATTCCAAAGATACAGGTTTATGTTCATTTTATGAAGTGCTCTCAAATTCTCCCTTGAAAATAACTACAAAAGGTTTTAATTTCTTAGAGGAAGACAGGGTTTTTGTGGAATGATCTGCAAATCAGAAAGCCAGTTTACTGGACATTTCATTCCAGGCAAAATTTCACGGGAACAGTTGCCTTACTTGTCCAGTCTGAGTTATATATATTTATTTTTTTTAGAACATTTCTGGTTCAAATGTTCTATTGAAGTAAAAATTACATTTTGAGGATGAAAATCCTTCTGATCTTTCTAACATTTGAGATAACACAATGAGATTAAACCTGTTATGTTTATGAATTTAGACCATTTTTAGAAAAAATGACTGACTTGTCCCTGGAAGATATTGTAACTATAGCACAAGATTAAACAGGGGGAAGAATTCATTGCTATGCAAAGGGAAATCATCCCTACACTTTGAAATCAAAGGACATCAGAGACATGGATTTCTTTTCATGAAGTCTGTGCTGTTTCTTTGAATTCAACCCACAGTTCAAAAAGACTCCATCTCTTGGTTTGTGTTTAGAAACTTCAGAGGATTCCTTGTGCCCATATACTTTCTTGCTAATTTTCTGAGCTTGTGATTTTTTTTCTCCTATATTTGTTGTGCCTATTTTGTCATAGGCAGATAATTGTGAAGTGGTGGTACTTCAGTCAGGGGAGGGATATCTGAGGAGAATGTGAAGGAGGTTTGAGTGACTATAAAGCTGAACAAGTTGCCCACGGAATCCATGGATGCACCACCCCTGGAAGCGTTCAAGGCCAGGCTTGATGGGGCCCTAAGTAAACCTGGTCTAGTGGAAAGTGACCCTACCCATGCCAAGAGGATTGAAACCAGATAATATCTAAAGTCCCTTCCAACCCAAACCATTTTATAATTCTGTGGCAGTGCCTGGCATTGCTGCCTGCTCCACACACTCTGAGTTGTCCTGGGCCTGGCTGTGAAGTGCGTGGGGCGCACTCACCCTTCCAACTACCTCATCCAAGCATTGTCAAGCATGATTATCCTATGCCAATGTCAGTGGAGAAGGTTTGAACCTAAGACAATGAGTAAAACAATGAGTAAAACAATGAATCTGGGTTTAGATTGCTATGTTGAAGTGTCTGCTTCATGAGTGGGCTCTGAAAATAAAGCACTGTCATTGGAAAGTCCTCAGTTATGAAAAGCTGACATCAATGATCATATTCAGGAATCATAAGTAATTATAATAATAGAAGAGAAAACTATAGCATTCCAGTTGATAATTGCAGTGGCTTGAAAAACTCTGATGTACACTTTTATGTTTGGTTTCTTTGTTTTAACAGAAATGTTTAAAAGAAAATGCAGTAGCAGTAGTCTACAGTAGATTGCAATAAAATTAATCATGTCCAGCCTGAAGCTGTAAACATTAATCTACACAGTCTCTGTCTAGATGGATTTTGATACTGAGAACTCTGAGATTCCTCAGCATAAATGTGAGCTGAGGGAAAAAAAAAAAAGAAAGAAAAAGAAAAAAAAAAAAAAAAGGTTACACAATACAAGGATGCTGGGTTTTTCCTTATTTCTCCTTACATAGGAATAGTCCTATGTATTCAGATCTACTAATAGAGACATCAATGCCTTTTAAAAACTAAATATATGGAGAGGTCTTTCATAAGAAGGGAATTTTTTTATACCTGCTTGAGACTTCTAACAACCTTAAATCTCTGGTCTCAGTTACATTCAGATTAGTTTTCATTCACATGGGCATCATTTAAAGTCTCATATGCCATGAATTGCACAGCAGCCCTGTGAGAATATTCTGCCTCAGTGTGTGCATGCTGAATCAAGCAGTTCAAACTGAGGGCAGATACATATAAAGATATTGAAGATATGTATGTAAAGCCATAGGCATATGACAGTAAATGAGCTGTCTGATGTGACTTAGTTTCCACTATGACTGAGTGAAGATCAGCTTTTATCTTCTTGAAATGATCCCATAAATCTTGCATTGCCAGACAAAAATGTCTCTGCTTTCAGTTTATGTCTTTCTCATTGTCTTCTCCTTACCACATATTAAAAACTCCCAAAAACAACAAAACAACTCCCCACCCCTACTGCTTTGGGCATATAAATGAAAATGTTTTTTTTTTCTCACACTTAATCATTTCTTCTGATTTTTTTTCCCAAACTGGCTATAATATTTAATTCTTTCAATAAGATTAAAAAAAAAAAAATCTTTACAGTGCTTTGAATAGAATAGCAGCCCCTCCTAAAAGGAAGTGCAGAAAGAGCTAAACCTGTATTCAATAAAGAGGTTGCAAAAGTTTTCATGATGCATATTGAGAAGAGACATTGATAAAATGAAATCTAAAAGATGAAAGAATATTTCCAAGAAGCTTTTAAAAATGTTTTAAGCCTGTTAGTCCCCTAAGATTAACAACACTTTGAATATTGGAGAAGAGCAAATGCAGCCAGATGTTGGGGTTTTCATTATCTGCTCATCTCTAATTGAACCTGATGTGACACTTGTGCTATCCCTATGACTTAGAGGAGATGTTACTTTTCTTGAATACACAGTGACATTTCCCAGAGATCATCTCCATGGAAAAAGTACAAATAATCAAAATGCTGCCATGGAAGATGTTAATGCAGTCTGGAAATACAAAAGACCAAAAGAGTACAAGTAGTTAAACTATTGAGTGAAATACCAGCTTAACATCTTTGTAGGCTCTTGGTCTCTTTCTATGTGTGCAGATTTAGGATTTATATATTGATCTTATAAAGAAAAAGGGAAGGAATAAAGCAAAGATTCTAAATCTTTGATTAAAAAAATTAATTATAGAGACAGGATTCCTTGTCCCCCACAAAACAAACAAACAAACAAACAAACGCACAAAACAAACATAAAAGAGACCCATAGTACAAAAAGCCAAATATAAATATTAAAGCATCTGAAATATTCAAAATATTTTTTCTCTCTTGCCTAAAGTTTCTCTGCATTACACCACTTTTTTTTTTTGGTACAAAACTGATTCCTAAAGCAATATAATGTCAGGCTAAAACCTGGTCTATCTCTATGGTCTGTTAATTTTTTCCCTTCACTTGGGTCTTAGAGGTATCAGATCACCTGGGAAAAAAAGGAATGTTGTTGCTACAAAAGTCAGATTATGTATTATCAGTGCATTTATTGAAAATATAATTTCTTGTTAGTAAAATAATCAAATGATGTATCAAGGAACATTTCCACCAGCAGATCCTCTGATGTTTCAGTTTACCAAGGCTGCTGACCAGCATGTTATTCAGCAGCAATGCAGTTAGAACCTGCCAGGGAATCTGCTCTTGTTAGCATGATTAACATGTTAATAACATGTTAGCTCACGCCTTTGTTTAGAAGAGTCTTTAGGGAAGTGGTGTGTTTATAGCTCTTGTATAAGGCTTGTGGAACAATTAGAAATGCACAGTACTCTTAACAATGAGGCTACTTGAAAAGATGTCAAATTCATAAAGCAAAACAGTTATATAAATAATAATGATTTAGGCAAACTGTTAAGAAAAGACAGACTAATACATTATCATCAAGCAAGCATTCTGCAATACACTATTAAAATTTCTCTGCATATTATCCTAGATTGACTTCTCATGTCATTATCCTAACTTGTACTCCTTCCTTCTATCTCTAGGTTAAAACACAGAAAATATGGGGATGGAAGTATCATAAAATTGTATCGTCTGTGACTAGAACAAATATATATATATTTAACAATTATTCTATCATTCTTTCCAGATGACCCCAATAATCTCTCATTTATACAGTCCAATTATTCAGTGATACCTACATTTTCTTGTTCAGCACCACTTTCACATTTGTCATTGAATTTAAGTACTTACTCTTATTTCTTGTCCTCAAAATTTTTCCAATCATTAAAATTCCCCCTGAAATGAAGCAAGTTTCCATTTTTTTTTTTTTTGCCTATTAGTTGTATACTTGTCTCAGATTTAGATTTCAAATCCAAGGAAATGGAGTATGTTTCAGAATCATTTGAATCATAAAGAAAACTGGAAAACCACCAAGTCCATCCGTTAACCCAGCACTGTCCAATCCAATAAGCCATTTCCCCCAGTGCCTCATCTACAGGTTTTTTAAGTACCTCATATTCCAATGCCTGTTCTGTGGACCCCCTCCAGCCCCTCAATGCCTTTCTTGTAGTGAGAGGCCCAAAACTGGACACAGGATTTGAGCTGTGGCCTCACCAGTGCCCAGTACAGGGGGACAATCCCTGCCCTGCTCCTGCTGCCACACTATTGCTGATCCAGGCCAGGTGCCATTGGCCTTCCTGGCCCCCTGGGCACACCTGGCTCATGTCCAGCTTTCTATTGACCAGCATTTTCCAGGTGTTTTTCTGCCAGGAAGATTTTTCAGCCACAGTTTAAAGTACCCCATTGAAGTAGAACAACGATTTTAGGAAATTAATTATCCCAGGTAATGTTGGGAAACTTGTTCTTGCCTTGATTGTATTATTCTTCCCTTTTTTTTGGAGTTAGGGCAGATAATTCTTGTATATGCACTAGCTCATGACCTTTGAAGACAAATTCTAGATACTCTATTTTTTTTTTATATATATAATTAAATCTGATACAAATCTGCTGATAATGCTGACATTTCAAAGTAAGATTTCTCAGCCTCTGAGGAGGCCTTGTAAAGAGAAGAGGACCCCATGCACCCTTACCACTTCAAGTCTTCCAGTGAGCTGACATTTAAAGGCCTTGCAATTAAATATTTTACATATTTCATAGAGTTTTCTCTTTCAGGATTTGTATTCAACCTTTTATTCCTGTTGCTCTACTTAAAAATCATCTGATTTAAAAGATGACCTGCGCTCATTCTCTCTGTTCGGTTCCTGTCTTAGACCTGTAAGATTACAACAATTACTTTGTTCTCCAAGTAATTTCAATGATTTAGTTGTCTGAATCTTTGCTCTGCTAGGAATTTGGACATACTATCATTTCTTGTGACCTAAAAACTGAAAAAAAACCACATTTTCATGAACAATGAGAAGACTTTTTATTTTCTTTTTGTACTTTTCCTTGGGTGCACATGTTCTTTTCTGTCCTCTTAGGCAGCTTTTTTTGATCTACTCTATTGAGACAAGGGTTTTGCTTTTAAGTTGGGAGATTTTGGACTGTAAGAAAGCAAATATCACTCATAATCTTCAAGAAAGGCTAGGAGGATCTAGGCAGCATAGGCTAGCCAGCTTTGATCCCTAAGAAGATGATGGAACAAACAGTCCTGAAAACCATCACCAAGATTATTAAGAACAAGATGATAATTGAGAACAGTCAGCATGGGTTTACAAAGGTAAGATTGTGCTTAACCCACCTGACAGCCTTCAGTGATGAGATGATGGGCTCAGTGGACCTGCAGACAGCAGCTGATGCTGTTTATCTTGACTTAGGAAAGGCTTTTGTCTCACTGACAAACTCAATGGATTTTGTATGTGGATAGGGAGATGGGTTCAAAACTGAGTGGACTGCTGGACTAAGAGGGCTGCAACCAGCAGCACAAAGCTTTTGGGGCAGCCTGTACCACAAGGATCAGCGATGGTTCAGCACTTCTTTTGTGATCTGGATAATGGAACACAAAACTGGGAAGAGTGGTTGATGACCAACAGGGTTGCTGCCGCTCAGGGAGACCTTGACAGGCTGGAAAAATGGTCAGACTCTGACAGGAACCTTATGAAGATCAGCAAGGTGAATTTCCAAGTCCTGTCCCAGGGGAGCAATAATCCCAAACTCCAATACAGGCCTGGAGCCAAGCAGCTGAAAATCAGATTGGCATGGAAGGGCTTTGGGTTCATAGAACATAAGTTAGCCTTGAGCCAGCACTGTGCTCTTGCATCAGTAAAAACCAGCAGCACCCTGGGCTGCACCAAGCAGAGCATGTTCAGCAGGTTAAAGGTGATCCTTTTCCTTTTGTCAGCTGAGATGAGACACATCTGGAGTGTTGGGCCCAGCTCTGGACTCTCCAACACAAGATAGATGTCAGCACACAGGGATAAGGACAGGGATGACCAAGGGATTGGAGCCTTTCAGACAAGGTGAGAACAAGAGGGCTGAGACTGCTCAACCTGGAGAAGAGATTCCTCAAAGGGATCTTGTCCATGTCTAAAAAACCATGATGGGTGAAGTCAATATAACAGAACCATACTCTTCTCAGGGTAAGGGGCAGGATAAGAGGCAATGGAACAGGAAAACAAAACAAACAAACAAACCAAACCAAACCAGACCAAAACAAAAACAAAAAACAAAACAAAACAAAACAAGAAAACAAAAAAAAAAAAAAAAAAAAAAAAAAAAAAAAAACAAAAAANAAAACAAAACAAACAAACAAACAAAAAAAAACAACAAAAAAAAACAACACAGAGGAAATTCCACTTAAACATAAGAAAAATATTATTCACTTCACAGGTTCACAGGTGGTCACCCCAGGAACAGGTTGCCCAGAGATATTTTATTTTCTCCATTACTGGAGATTTAAAACCCAGCTGGACATAACCCTTAACAGCCTGCCCTCTCTGCCTCTATTCTGAGCAGATGATTGGACCAAAATATCTCCAACAGGTCTCCATTTGTTATATAACTTTTGTGAAATATTTGTATTGTACAATCAGGTTTAGAAAAGCTGGAGAATTTCCCGGGTATCCTGAGTACTCAGTGTCCATGCAGCAGGCGGGATGGGGGACAGGCCATGCCAATTGCACTGTAGGACTCCAAAGTTTATCCTACAGAGGTTGTGCCTGGTTCTATACTGCATGTACAGGTCCATCCCTTATAACAGCAGACACCTTGGCACACAGGACTTCAGGTTTGCATTATCTCTATACAAATCTTGTCTGAAGTCTCAGCTGTGCACTTTTTGTTCCCATACCTTTTCTGGTTCATAATGTGGTAGGAAATCAAGGTCTACCATAGCACGTGAAAACCAAAAATAAGTTATACAGTCCATGTAAGGAGACAGAGAAGGAGATGCCTGAGAACAATGATATCTGACACATATTGTCCATCTAATGTGCCAAGCTTTAAATAAAGCTCTGTCTACAAACCCAGCATGGCAGATGTTATATTAGCACATATCATACGGTTACTTGGCAACAAACAGATTAGACATCATAAACATTTGGTCTGCAGAAATGTTACCAGAGCTGGTGATTACACAACCATATTTAATGCTTGATGCATAAAAATATCCACCCTAGCTGTGTATATACTAACTGTCTGTAAAGCAAACTCCAAACTTTTTCAGCAAAGGGCCTAGTTAAATACGTTAGGATTTTCTAATCTATTTCAGAGTTTGTCTACAAGGCACTATTCAGTGTCATACAGAAGATCCCCATTAGAAAGGACATTTAAGGACACTGTCTGGGCTAAAATTCTCTATTTCAAGAGTTCAGTAATGTGTGCTGGTGAGCAAGGGAAGGGTGCACTGCTAACAAATCCAAGCTGCTTCTAGTGTTTGAGCTCTGTGCCACTGCAAAGTACTTACTACAGCATATCACCAGGGATTCAGAAGCCTTCATCCAGTTTCCAAAAATGGTGTAGATACTTAGGAGCCCAACTGTCCTGTCAGTTCTCAGAAACAAGTTTAATCCCCTTTGTTTAATTCCTATGTTTTGCAAATCCTTCTTGGTGCTATAATCTTTGTGTAAATCTAGGAGCAGGAATCTAAATCCCCATAAAACAAGTGACTTGCCTGTAAAGTTTTTTTTTGTAAAACACAATTTTCTAGCAAGTTAAACTCTTTCCCAATGGATAAGAAGTCTGGAAAGAAGAATCTGTGTAGAAAATAGCACCACAACCCATTTTGCATACAAATACTCTTGGCTTCTGTTTGTATAGCTGACTTTTCTCTGAATGTTCAAAGTACATTACATGCCATGCTACTGAAATGAGAAAATTAGCTGTCACCTCAAATACAAAAAACAACCCCCGCCCCCCCAAGCTGTATGGAACCTTAAAATATAGATCTGTAACATTCCTATATGAAATGAAGTTGTTCTTACAAGGAACTAGAGAAAGAAAAAGATCAAATCAGAAGTGTATCAATTTTTGCAGATGACAAATAAAAATTACAGAGAGAATAGGAAAATTTTGTTTTCATGAGAAAATACTCATTCTTATATTGTTTGAGGGATTGTTCCTCAGAAATATTTCATCCTTGTGTTCCATTTTGATAGCAAAGAACAAATTTTCTTTCCACAACCAGCTGTGTGTAGTGGCTATTTTGTTACATGGCTCTGGGTCTTTTAAGGAGAGATAAAAGGCAAGTAAAAGTTATTACCCAGCACTAACAGCCATTTCTTTTCTATGTAGTGCACTGGCTGGAAATAGTCTGCCCAAAGTCTGATATCTCCATTTAATACTTTAAAATTCTCAGTAATAAAAAACAGTCCTATTAATATTTAGGAAATAAAGATTAGTACACAATGCCTCTACAGACAGGACAGCAAGCTGTTTTATCAGAGGAAGATAAAAAGATCTCCTGAGTCAAATGAACAAAAGATGATACCTTCTGCTCCTACATTACATTCATAGAGTCATGCTAAGGTAGGAGGAATCTCTAAGGTCATCTGGTTCTACCATCCTTTAACACCTTCCACTAGACCAAGTTGCCCAGGGCTGCATCCAACCTGACTTTGAACACTTCCAGGAACAGGGCACCCACAACTTCTCTGAGCAACCTGCTCCAGTGTCTTACCACCCTCACAATAAACAAAACGAGGTCTAAATTTTAATTACTAAAACATGCAGATGGATTTTCATGATTAGATGGATCTTCAAAGTCTCTGGATATCACATTCCCATTGTACCCCAGAGATATCTGGCACTTAGGAAAACTAGACAGACTTGTGTTATGGACAAAGAATCAAAAGTCTTGTCAAAACCATAATCAAAGTTCTAACATTTTCTGTCTGACTGAGTTACATCTCTGCTCTATATAGTTACAATATTTCTTGTTTTCTTCCATGTGAAATCTTCTAGAGAGGATCCAGAAATTATTGCCTTGTCAGAGGTTTAATTTACCCGAAACATTTGTTAGTGGCACACATGGAATATGTCTCTGGTATTGTATCATGCACAATACAGGTTTTACTATTGCAAGTGGGTTTCACTAGGACTTCAATAGCTACCACAGGCCCTTTTCATGCCTGATTCATAATATATAATCCTTGTAAGAAACACTGAAAGTAGCAGCTCAGTGCAGAAAAATAAATGACACTATTTTAAAACAAACAAACAAACAAACAAAACTACTATTCCTATTTTTTTAAAGCAATTTGAGAAATGCCATGTGTATGCTGTTCTTCTTGGCTTTCTTCCCTTCTTATTTTTCTTCCCTTCTACAGTGAGATTTACCTGAACTTATTTTTGTCTAATAAGTTCAGGTAAATCTCACTGTAGTTGTTCAGAGCTGATTACTGGGGAACGTGCAGTGAGAGATGATGTAACAGGGAATGGTACCTCAGCTGGGATGGTGGCAAGCTTAGCAGGCTCTAGGGGACTAACTTAAATTAGTCATGGAGTGAACTAATTGCTAATGTAGAGCCCACCACAACAGAGGTTTAAAAGAGTGAAATAGCACTCCAAAAAAAGGAAACTCAAGGGTACTTTCTGTGTTAGGACCATGCATCATGTGCCTTCAGAGCTAAAAAAATTAAGAGAAAGGAAAGCAAATCACTCCCAAATTCACTTTGCATAAGGAAGAGTGGAGGAAAGTATGAAAACGTCACATATTTCTAGTGAAATTATCTGCTTGATGTATAAGTGCAACTTGCAGCACTTGGAGCTTTTCCCCCTATTATTGCTTTGCTACTTATTCTGATAGAAGTGAATTTTTCAAGTGTTGGTGGGGTCCAAAACCGATTCCATATGTCTATCTCTATCCTTCATGCATATTTCAAAGTTATTTATCAATATGCTACAGTTTAAGTATTCCTCACCCAGACTCACTTGTGATAAATTTGAAATAAATATATTTTACTTATGACAGCAACCAAAATATAAATAATTAAAACAATGAAAAATTACACGAAGCCAGATACATTTTTCTGGGATTTCTTTCTGAGAGTAGAATTGACTTTAAAGCACCAGGTAGATTCAAAATATCAAAAATCAACATGCAAGAAATGGAAAGAATTTTTGGTGTGGAAGAACTCTGGAGCCATGCCATAGTTATTTTCCAGGGGAAGACCTCATACTAGGAAGCAAATGTGGAAGGCAAAAGGAGTCTCAGTGAATGCATGTTTCTTGATATATTCACATCTCTTTTGCTCCTACTTTCTTATTTGTTAAAGGGAAAGGCAGGAAAGGAGATTTACCCTTGATATATACTTCAAATCAAACCAAACCATATTCACAAAACAGCAAAAAAACAATGCAAGGAAAAGCAAAAAAATAAAGAGTATATAGAAAACCATGATAGAAAACTGTCAAGTGTAATGTTGAACAGATTTCAAAAAACATATTTCATAAACAACTATTGTAAAGATATTAAAAGCAGGCAGCATGCAATAAATATTTCTGAAAAGAGTCATTGAAAATTGTAAATTTTTTCGCTACCAGGTGGCCAATTCAAATATTAATCAGAACACCTCATCAGCATGTGGGTATTTCAAGGAGAGTTTCTAAGAGTGCACTTATGGTGTGAAATATCAGAATCAAAGCTAGGTGAGGCTGCAAAGAACTGCAACCTGGAGGTCATCTAGTCCAAAACTCCTGCTCAAAACCGGCCAAAATTACCAACTCCTGTGCTAGGAACCTTAGAAAAATAATTTTTGTTACAATAATACATTTTAATCTTCCTTTTCATCTTGCTTATTTCCTTTGATAAAGATGTTTTGGATGAAGAAAAGAGGCTGTTTGGTTCCCATTCACTTCTGCTTTGCCCATGAGAGAACAGCCTCATGCTGGAGCTCTGATACAGGAACTCACAGGAGTGTGAGACTCTTCCAAAATTTCTGAAACAGGTATTTCACTGCTAAACTTTTTGCAGAGAAAATAAGGGCCAATTTCTCCACCAAGTGTTCTAATTTTTTAAAAAACAGACTTACTAAAAGTTGCCTGCAAGTGATAGCCAAGTTATTAATAGTTGAGCACTGGCAGCAGACTTAGGAATATTTAAAATATGTTTTTAATCTCAAGAATTATTTCATACAAAAGATTTTATTTTATTAATCAGCCTCAGAAAATGTTACTTTGAAGTTAAGAACAATCAGATAGTCTGAGATCATTTATATGCATGCTAGCATTTTTTTTATTGTAAATGCACCTTAAGATGCACTTAGTGAAATGATTTTACTTCATTAATAACCATTGTACTCTTGTACTCTTCTGTATAAACAATTGTCTGTATAGTCTGCAGATATGTTTTAGCTTCTCCATTTCCCATCCTTCCCAGATATTTAAGTAGGTTTAATGTGCATTTCATGTTTTGTTTTGGACACATGCAAATGGAAATAGAGAAGAGTTGAATATGGAAAAGATAGATGGATGGCTATATACTTACTTCAAAATAAGCACTAAATTGCTGATGGTCAGATGGGGTTAACAATGACAATATCACATTTCTGTAACTTTGGGATGGCTAAAAGTTGGAACAATATGTAGACAAATAACACTGACCTCTAAAGAAAGTGGGACATTCATGGAAATATAATAGACTGCCTATTATCTTCTGTCTATAAGCAGAAATAATTGCTTGTTTTGAGAAGTGAAAATTATAATGTGCAAAACCTACATTGTCCTTCCTCTGCTGACAATTATTTGGTTTTAAAGTATTAAACTAATTATGTCAATAAAGTAATGTCTCATATATATTAATTCTTCTTAAAGATTTTCCTGCTGCTCAGTTCTTTTATCTGTATTTTACATTCAATCATTGAACTTCCCAGCAGAAATAATTTCCACAGATTTTTAAATTGTATCTGTATTCAGGACCCACAGCTCTTTAGAGATTCCTTGCACTAAAATCATGAGCAATGCTTACAACTTCCCCACAGGTTTAGAGAGAGCAAGCTCTGCCTTTGGGCCAGTTGGCCCAATCTGAGACCAGTCTCACAATGCTGTCACAAAAGCAGCAGTCTGTTTTTCTGTTTTATCTGTAGTTAACAGGTCCACTGAGCAAACTAATTCATCATCATGGAGCTCCTCTAAAGCTGGTTGATTCACTAGGAACGGAACTTGTTTTTATTTAAATTTTATTTGGTAGGCGCCACTGGCTTAGATATTTTGAAAAAAAAAATCCTTATATAATAAATGAAAAAATAAATACTTAGTTCTATATTAGAGTGAAGGAAAAACATGAAGAGATCCTTGTTTCCCCAAACTGTGAACAATACAGCATATAAAACTTAAAGAAAAAAGGAAAAGCTCACAGTGTGGACTTAGAGTGAGAGTATGGAAAACATTTTATAGGTCTTATCCACAAATTTCTGTATCTATTCATTCAAGTAATTAAAATGATTAAGTACAGTTTTCTTATCTGATTTAATTAGCTGTAATCATACCAAACGATTATAAGGTAGGCATTCAAGATATATGACACGTCTTTTCAAATATGTGAACAAGTATTGTGAAAATGAGTGTAATAGTAGCATTCACTAGCCCCAAGCAATTACAATTACAAGAAGTGTTTGTTTGGTAAAAGGTCACAATCTGATGTCTTGCATTTATCTGAAACAGTCTTGTCACTCCACAAATTCTAACAGTGAAAGCGTATTTTTAACCACCGTGATTTATCAATTTAACTTTAGAACTTACTCCACGTTCTTCTGAATGTTTTTAATAACAAAAATTTAAAATATATTATCTTGACAGAAATGATGGATTAAACCCTTAAAACTTTTTAATTTTTTTTACTCAAGCAGTTCATACATTTACCTATAGGCATACTGCTGAATAAAGTATGCCAGTTTTATGAAACGCCAACGCTCTGACCACGATAATTCCTTAATGCCGTGTGAATCACTGAGAACTTTTTTAATGACCCTTTCCAAATTACATTAATCCTCAAGTTTCTTCCCACTGTCTCCTGATTAATTCACTTGCATTTTGCTGGAGGCAAGATACATAAAATCTTTGCCTTCAGCTGGATGGCTGGGGAGGATGCTTTCGGTGAAGTTCACATCACCTCAATAAAGGATGAATGCCCTTCCTCTGTCTGGCCACTCTGCGTCAGTGACCTGGCTCCTGAAGCCACCACCCTTTTCCAGAAACCCTTTTTCTCACCTGCACTGTAACACACTAGAGCTGTAGAGAATGCAATGTAATTAGTCACTTAACTTCTGCTGCTAGCAACTTGTCAAGCAGTATTCAGGGAGGGGAAGGGGAATAGTATGGAAATGAAGAGAAATCTTAGAGTAGGTTTTTAGGAAAATGAATACTTTTTGAACATCCTGTGTCTCAAGAAGGAATGGAATGACAATGAAAATTAAGCTGGCTCTTGTTTGAAAAGCACGTGGAAAATGAAAATGCAAAATGGATTTGGTTCACATAATGAATTAACCACAAAAAACCTACCATAACTATTAAATATGCAAAATCTACTTGTGGGGGGGAGAAGAAACTATTATGGAATTGATAATGCATGCTTACTAAATAATGGCTATTTTAATAGATTTTTCCAACTCTGTAGTAAACATCTAATTTCTTAGGAGATGGTTACATTTCTTTCCTTTTGATTTATTAATAAAAAGTAAAATAATACACATAATTTAAAGATGTAATTATAAGCTGCTAGCAAAAAAAAAAAAATGCTGTGATGTGCACTGGAAAAGTATGGTTTCTCTCTTGTTGACTACATGTAGATGTGAAATATAATAAAAAGTGCTCTCTTTAAACTAGGTATTCTGTACCAAAGCACAGTATGGATATTCGGAAGGACAAAGTATCCTAACAAATAAGCAGAAGAGAAGGAAGACAATTTACAAATTCAATTAGAAAATCCACAGTTTACTGAATTACAATTCTATTACCCTGAATAACCTCTCTCAGACAGTGACCTGTGACATTGTTTCATCTGTTTCACCTCCTACTTCATCTTTCTTTTCAGACATCTAATGAATATATTGAACACCACCTGCTTTCCTATGAAATCATGTATCCTTTGTTTTTATGAAAACACACAAGCTTCATTTTCCTTTGGAAAAACAATTAATTACTATCTGAAACATCTCTCTAGCTTGAAACCTAAATGTATTTAGCATTTGATATGTGAAATTCTTTATCTTGTGAACCGGAAAAACAGCAAAATATATTAAACCCCACACATTTTAAAGTTTCCCTGCTATTGACCATATATGTCCCTCAGGAATTTTCACACAAAGGAATAGGATTTTGCAGCAGCAAAATTAAACTGGGGCTTCTGTTTACACTTATGTTTTCTGAAACAGGACCAAGTTGCCATTAAGCTAATATAAGTATCCAGGTATTTTATGATTGAACTATTTATTGATTCACAGGAAGACACATTGCAACTAATAATAGCCTTTTTAACTCCCTCTATACTTACTTGCCTCCAAATAAAATTATTATTAGAAAAATTATTCAGTCTTCTTATAAAAATTGGCGATGACATCTGAATGCATTATTACCTCCATAAAAAATAAAAAATTACCTGTTTCCACAACACATATTCTTCTGCATAAAAATCTATAATCTCTGTTTTATCTAAGAAATATACTCTGTTCATGCATGACTTATAAAATCTTATTTGTATTTTGAAATTATTTATCTTGCTTAGACACCTGGGACAAAGAGGGATTGATGCACTTTGAGGATTCAAAAAGGGACAAAGAGAGATTCAATGCACTTTGAATTCAGAAATATGTGTAGCAAATATTAAAGGGCCGTATAAGCAAGAGCAAGTCCATAAGCAATACAGCGACATCAGAATAAAACTACATCAAGTAAGTAATTATTCAAGCTCTTCAGGTGATATCCAAAGATCTAGTCTCATCTGGAATTTCTGCGAGGGAAACTAGTCAAAAGTTTATTTGTTTGAAATAAAACCAGTTGCAGTTTGTCTACATTTGCAAACTTAGTCATGTATACTTTATGGATCTCAACATACACAAGAATGTACCTTGAGATTGCATATTTGCTTACTATTTCTAGTTAAGCAGTAATTGAAGATGTGATTTCTCTAACTTCATGAGGCAATTAATCTAAGCACAAAGAAATCCTCTTCAAACAAATTTTTAGTACAATGAATATTATCAGATTAACCTCTCCTTCTAAGTAGACAGGTTACATTCTTGAACATGAGATTTCCTTTCTTCTGTTGCTCAGAGAGAAAAAACTACCACTTATGACTTTTGTCTTTTCCTCTTGGAGGGGAAAAAAAAAGGCAAAACCCTCCTGTCTAATAATGTTGTCTCTTTCACCGAAATGCGAAAGCTTATCAGAGTGCTGCTTGTCGGTATTAAAACTTTGAACTTAATTTCACAGGTATTATGGATAGAAATGTCAAATGCAAACGTAAAAGTAAGTCAGAGCAAGCAAAGAACCGAACAACAAAGAAAGGAGATCAAAATCCTAATGTGCTTCCTGTTTCTCGTAATACCCAACTCCATATTGACGCTGAGATCCACAGCAATGGCAGGGATGGAAAATGTCATCGGCACATCCACAAAAAATTCTTGGTGCACACAGCCATAAACACTTTTATCTGCTTAGTAATTAATGGCCAAGTGGTTACATAAGGGAAAGGACTTGTGAATCATGTCGGCAACTCTCCATACCCGGTGTGCAGAGAGCGTTTTGGGAACAGGTGTTTTCAATGTTTTTTTTTCTAATCTTATAGATAATTAAAAACCAGAAAAATATATTTTAAAAGCAAAATATATTAGGTAGCCTTCAGGAGATCTATTGCTTGAATGTAAGCCCTGTTTTTCTTTAGAGCGACCTTAACTGGGGTTGGAGCATGAATGACACTTCAGAACAAATCAAACCAATACTTTTACTACCTGTTCTGGTAGCACACTCTCCCTGGAGTGGTGGGGAAGCACAGACCAGAAATCAGAGTAAAAAGATGTGTAGGCACACATACAACAGCTTTTCATTCAGACATTTTACAGAAGGGTTATCACAAATAGGTCACTGGTTGGTTCTGAAAGATGGTCAAGTATGAATTTTAATATTCACATGGTTTTCTGCCATCAGCCACGGATACTGAATTGCAATCACTATAGACAGGAACTCTGTCAGAAGGCTTAGCAGGAATCCATAAAGATTTTTCGCTTCACAGTATATATGATCATGCATATATGTAGACATATGTGTATTTGTGTATATTCAAAAACATTTGCAAAGGTAGTTTGCTGCAACTCAACTAACCCATTTTCTGAAGAACTGGGGACCAGAGAGACTGCAACCGCTCTGGATTAAGACCCAAACAAGGGCTATGCTAGCCTCCTGACCTTGTGAAAGGCACAAAGCAAAATTTTTAAATGTAATTTTTCTTTCCAAAGAAGATTACAAAATTAAGGTTGGGATACAAGGCTGCTTCAACATGTTTCTTTACAAATTTTCCTCTGTGAGTCATCAGCCCATGAAATAAATATGCTCCTAAAGAGTAAGAGTTCTTTTAGAGGAAAAGAAAGAACTTTCTCTCTCTTGTAGTTCTGAAATAACATATGAAATGAATCAGAAGTAAACAGAGCAACAAATGGAGTCACGCCTCTACCAGCTTGAAATCATAAATGCCAAAAGTATTATGTGTTCTGATTCATCACAATGAACTTCCCCAGGAATCTGAAAAAGGTCATTCAAATATTAAACAACCCACTATTTCACTCAGCTAAAAGCACACTGTAGCTCTGTGCTAGAATCCTAAAATGGCATCTCAGTTGCCAAGTGCCACTGATGTGTCCAGTTGCAGCTTAACTACTGGTAAGCTGATGACACAATTTTCTTCTCTACTGCCTGAACTACAGCTAACTGTTATGAGAATGTCAGTGGTTAAAAAACCTGACAGGAATACTTTAGAAATTTAATTGTGGGGAGTTATTTGCAATTGAGAACTAGTAACTCGTAGACTGAGGTCCACCTTGCTCCCCCCAAGGCCAGGAGAGTAAAGCCTCTAAAGCAGCAATCTCTTACAGGGTTTACTCCCCACAAACTGACCCCAGTCACCCTGTATAAACAGGAATTAAACATGCTCTGGGCTAACTGAGCTTGTTCCAAGTTTTGCAGGATTACCACGTTCATAACTGTACATGATGTCTGGGGGCAGAGCTGTACCCTGGTGTCCAACCTCAGTCCCACTGTCCTTCCTGGCCAGGGGCTGCATATGAGTGTGTGAAAGCATCAGCCCCCTTTCCAGCTTTCAGCAGGTCTGCCTGAAGGTGCTGGCCACACATCCTGAAGTGTCCTGTTGACCAGGCTGAATTGTCAGTTCTTGTCTTAGGTAGAAGATGAGTTTCTTATCACATTCACACTGTATCAAACATTTAGAAGGTTACAGAGATGAGATGGATTATTTTTAACTTGATGAGTTGTTCTTCAGATCATTAGGTCCTCATGAAAAAGCCAGGAAAAATTACACTGTCATTCACTTATTAACAGGTTGAGATAAAAACAATAGCAAATAGCTTGATATTAATTTCTTTGCTGCTTTGAAATTTGCTGCCATATACTACATGGAGATCACATTCAATCAGCTAATTAGTTGCAAGCAACCTCTGATATTTGCTAAAGATTAAAAATACATTTGTTAATGAAATCTGTCTTGAATGCAGTTTTTTGGAGTGATTCAGAATACCTAAAAGAAGAGCATTATGTTTTTATTAAGTTCACCGTGGAAACTGAATTTACGTACTTGTAACACTATTGTGACCTATATTAAAGACAAACTGATAACCATTGCCATAGTAACCAGAAAGCTTCAGAGATCTTATAAGAGATTTCTTGTGAGAATTTAAAAATAACAACTCAATACTTTCCTTTATATTTCAAAAAGTCAGTCAGCTCTAAGTGAACAATTATTTTATATATCTACATATATTTATAAATACCGAAAAAAATCTACAAAATTGTCTTGCAAAATTATTGATATCCATATATTTAACACTAAAAAGTAGGTAGGCTAGGTAAATTCTTCTTTTCAAGAAATCTGTATTTTGCAATAAAATTAGGAAATTTATTCTGTCAGTCCAATAGGAAGGTATTTATAATGAAGTTAAAGCCATCTCCCACCACTGGTCCCAAGTAGTTAATAATACATACATTATACATAACTTAAATGGTTGTAGTGTTTGTCAGCAATTATATCAACAGGTTGTTGTTTTGTTTCCTTTTTAAATCACAAATCATTTAGGCATTCAGTACCAAAACAAATAGGAGGAAGGTCTATGTCTTTGCTGCAAACATTTGGATTCCCATCACTTTGCTGCTTAATGTGACACCAGTTGTGAAGAAGAAAATTTTAATAATTTGATGTAAAGTTGGTTAGCTCTATAAATCGTGAAATTGATTGTTTAACATTTCCTCTTGAAACATTTTCAGACTCTCAGCTATGATAAATAAAGGAATAGACTGGTTCCAGCCTCTAACTTCAGACAATGTGTAAGCCATAAATATATATTCAAAACTTCTTTTCTCTTCCATATGCAGTTCTAATATATATTCTGGAATCCACAAAGGTAATCTTTTTATAAAATCAGAAAAAGAACATCTATTATTTATAAACCTGAGTATTTTTGCTAAAACCAACCTTGCATTTGTTATCTATCATACTTACAGCTGTAATAATACACATCCTGTAAAGTATCTGGAACCTATTGTATGCATTATATTTATATCCCATGTAACATTAGCTATACTTACAAGAATATATATTCTTAAATGTAATCTGTTCAGTTTCAATATTGTAAGCATCAAAGCATAATAACTTATGTTAAAGCCCAAATGCATACATTCAATAAATATTTCAGCATCATGCAGTGGTTATAGATTATCTCGTCAAATACCCATTAAATGCCTTTTTATTATGCTTAAGTAAACAAGCTGAACTGAAAAACTTGTGAAAGTTCCCTTGAATGACCACCCAATGTTCCAAATACTTGAATAGAATGAAACAATAATTATTCATATTTTCAATTTTTCCTCATTGCACTTCTTGTTCCAGTATAGCGAAAAGTTAGGGGAAAATCATTCTTCAAGTATTTCCACAGCTACGATGCTAAAATGTTGGTTTAGAATAACATCCAGTAAACATCCAACATCCAACAAACATTTTAGATTTCCATTGAATCAGAATGACATCTGAACTCTTTGAAAAGCACCATAGTGGTGACTTCTATACACATGATGACTTACAAAATGCAGATGAGTACAGACACTTCCCTTTTTTTCTCCAAACTCAACAGTGCTGCTAAGTGTTGCTAAAGGGAAAAAATCATTTAACAGCTCAGTTCCTGTACTTCAAGTTCTTCATACAGGTTAAAAATAAGAGCTGGTTCATTGATGTGGGTTTGATGTCTTTTTAGATAAGCAGTTCTCATGCTCTAGAATGATATGGTAAAAAGCGCAATGAAATGCTGAAGTATTAAGAAATTATGAGTCATTTAAAGAGTAATAGGCTGAAGTCACAATATCATATGTGGCAATTATATTTAGAGATTTCCTGCATTTTGCTAATAAAAAATATTGCTGCATATTTTTTTTATAAGCTAAAGACTCATTAGACTCATCAGGAGTCTAATATAAATAGCCTCCTTGTGTATTCATTAACCATCATATATGGAAGTAGAAATGAGAAGCTTTTAAAAACATGACTATCTATCATTTTCTGTTAGAAAACCACAGAGATTTCTCTCCATAGTAGTCATTGAGGATTAAGCAATTTATGGCCCAATGGCCCCCCAGTAAACCAAAATCATGATTGCCAAAGAAACCCTGGTCCACCTCAGAAGAAAGTTTTTCAAGCTGTTTTCACTTCAGATAAGACATATAGAACATTTTTTTCTTCTAAGCTTTTCCCATCCCATTTGTCTTGTGTGCATCTGACTGTGCAAGAAGGGTCAGTGCTTAGCATGGACACTCAATCATGATGTCAGTGTCAGTGCCTATTTTTAGGTGTAGGAGCACCTGAACCAGCTGCTCAAATCAGCTATAGCCTGAACAGAATTGCCAGTGCAAAGCCCAAAGTCAGTAAGGTGCCTTCCTCTCAGCACCTCTGCTAACAGAAATGAAACCCCTAAGAGTCCTTCTTTCTCAGGTCATTCTAATTGTGGGGCCACAATCCATACAGGCTGACTCAGAAAGGTACACAGGAAGAG
Source organism: Rhadina sibilatrix (assembly GCA_013400275.1). Lineage (NCBI taxonomy): Eukaryota > Metazoa > Chordata > Aves > Passeriformes > Phylloscopidae > Rhadina > Rhadina sibilatrix. The sequence goes on along the minus strand of VWYO01001139.1, from coordinate 123,297 downwards.
GAAGGTTAACAAAAGCAAAGGGCTTTCTTTAATTTGGGGAGATGTCACAAATACACAAACAAAAGACAACTTATTTTCAGAAATAGCTGGACCCCAGCTGGACTTCATTTTAAGAATGGAAGGATTTATCAGAGTACACGTTCTGAAGTAAATATATACTTGTGCTGAAAAACAAAATATCCCTGAGAGGCTCAAAAGACTCTCAATGTGTTCGTTGCTCTTTGTAAGCACTCTACTAATTACCTAACTATTCTGAAGTATTTTTGAGTGCTATAAAAGAGTCAATTACCAGTATAGTTTTATTATTATGTTATGGGACACTCAAAATACACATGCATACATGTTTTCTTTTGTTTAAAATTACTTAGTGGGTTTATTTTCTGATTTTCAATAGAAAAATGACAGAAAGATGATGTCCCTCTAAAAACCAGTGAACCCCGTTCCATTCATAAATCGAATTATGCTTTTCCCAGTTGTTTTTGTTTGTTTATTTGTTTGTTTTGTTTTTTGTTTTCCTTTTTCTGTTTAATCAGTTTGTTGTAACAGACATTTGAAGGGGAGTGATATCCTTCTTTACTATGTCCTCTATAAGGATGAAATTACTACTACATTTGAAATTTTATTTGATAATAATGCTTGTAATAAGAGCAAAGATACATTACATAGTTAGGCCTATTTGCAGAGTAATACATTCAGTAAGTCATACCACGTCTAACAAATGATTATAAACAAGAGATAAAAAAGGACATCGTGGTTCTAAATTCAGTCCTGTGGAGAAGCAGATTTCACACATACTCCAATCATCATAAAAACATGAGTTATTAATTATTTTTTGCTATAATTCTCAATGTAATCAATGTCAATTCACTGGCATCTTTTCTCTGCTATTACATTCCTGAAAGTGTGAAACCATCTTTGTCCACCTTTGATTTGTGGTATCTGAACTGAGGCAAGACACACATACTGAAGTATTTGGAAAATCAGATGTTTTGCACCTTTTGGGATGCTACTGTCAGAGCTGCCTAGCCCAGGTGAAGGCACAGGACTGTGTGTGACTAGACAGACTGCACAAAGATGTGTTGGTATGCAAGCTTTTGTCCAACCCAAACCAAACAGGATATTTTTTGACTGTCATCACATGCACCAAACAGTTGTAGTCAATAAAGTTCCTGTCACAGTGGGACTTTCTGTGTAGAGATCAAGCTACATAAATCCCCCAAATTCCCCTGACAAACCAAAATTTACTACATTGTTTTTAAATTTTAACCCTATTTTGAAATTAGTGCTACTCATAAGCGGTGCCCTCAGAGTTCGATTGAATAATATTAGTATTAGAAACATCAATCCTTTTTTTTAGATATTCATAAAGGTTATCAATCCACATTTACTGCTATGACAAATTAATATTTTGTTTCTTACTGTTTACTGTAACAGAAGCTTGTATCATGAACTATATATTGTGTTTGCTAAAAGCCTATATAAATTGTCAGTTTATGTCTCATAGAGGCAGTTGCCTCCCATACCAAATTCTTAATAAATCAGATAAGTATTTTTCAATTGCACTATTTTAGCCTTGTGGAAATTTTGTAACAAACAAACAAACAAACAACCCCAAACAATCCCAACCCCAGTAATTTCTAAATTGTTTTTCTAGCTCTCTGGTGCTGTTCCACTTGGATGGAGCTATTGATTCCAAATGTGAAATTGTAGAGTCTGGAGACACAGGACAGTTACTTGTGATGTTCATCACAAGGCAGGTATTTCAGCAGTACCAGTGTCCTGTTGGTTTGTCAGTGACAGCTTTTCCTGTGTAAAGGTAACTCTGCAAGGTCATTGGAAAAGTAACAGAAGAAATTCTATACAACAGTTTTACTGATAAAGGGAATAATGTTTGCCTGTGAGACAGATATAATGACAATATAGCTTTTATCTGCCATTTTTGTCAGATTTTTTTTTTAAATCAGGAACTTGTTGAATGCTGCCTTTTTTTTTTTTCTTACATCCCTTAATCAAATATAGTTAATTCTAATCTTTGAGCAATTGAGGAAAAAAAATACATTGACTTTACAGTGGACAAATTTATTAATAAAAATCTCACTAATATTGTTCTGGACAAGGTTATGTTGTTTATTTTACCACTTTACTTACCATGAATCAACAAAGAGAAGGGAAACAATAAATCAGAAACATAAAAGACTTTCCCCATCACCACAAAAACCTAAGACTGAATAAGCTGCATGGCTCTAAAGTGAATGATGAAAGATTAAAGATGAACAATAAGCAAGTAGAAAACATGATGAGATGGCAGAAAATGTCTTTGTTTTTGAAGGGCTCCTACAACTGAATGCTCTCTCTGAGACTCACGTAAATTATATTAATTCATGCTGTAGATTTAAAAGTTCAAATAAACCTTGCAAACGTGGGCTCAGCTTAGGCATCCAATTTTACTTGTATGTATGACCCTATCATACCCAGACTTTGTTAAAATCTGTATGCAGACCTACAGCATATCTGCAGTACAGGAAAGGAACCAGGGAAGATGCAAGTCAGCTTGTGTGCGACACATTTATTAGAACATTATGACACATTTTTTAGAACTTTGCCCATAATGATTCATGGAATTTTGCACCATTTAACCTCCTTTTTAACCCTCTCATGTCTATGCCAATGAGAAAAAGAATGAGCCTGCCTAGAACAATTGTTATGATAGCAACAGAAAAATCTCTCAAGTATGATGGTACATTAGAAATTCAGCAAGAAGTAATCACTATATGTGAAGAAGTAATCACTATATGTGCATGTCTATATATTCATGCATTTTATTTTGCCCCATGGACTTATATTTCATTTTGCAAACCAAAAAATAACTCTAATTTTAATTTCTGAATTCACTGCAGTATAACAAATTATTACAGAAAGTATGTAATAGAATTTTATAAATGCTATTAGTTCTCTCCAAACTTTTTTGCATCTATAGCTTGTTCCTACAATCCCCTCCTGCTGAAGTCTTGCTGAGGAATTCAGGGGAAAAGAATGACTAATTCCAAAAGTGGAAGTGATAAACTAAGGACATCATGCTCATACAGCTCTCTTCTCTTGCTGCAGCTAAACAATAAAATTTTATGCTAGTAATTGATAGTGGTAGTATGGCAAAAGTTTACCACATAATGAGCTATTTTCATAGTAAAATTTTAAATTGTAGTTTATCTATATTAAAACTGTGTTATAAAGCTCCCCAGCTCATCTACCATAAAACAACCATCAGCAAGTGTTGCAGGATATAATCTCTGGATAATCTTTTCTGAAGAATGCATAAAACCCCCCATCCATTTCAAGTTGTGTTACTATTTCATTTATAAAATCCCACAGACATGTAGAACTGTAATCAACTTTATTGTGATGGGCTGCTAATAAACACAGCTAGTATTGCCTGCTTTCTTTGCTTCATCCCTGACATCAACTACACCATCAGGACACTCAAGTGCAGCTCACAGTTCATCACAGGTTTCCATTCAGGTGAAAGGAGCTGCAGGACCTGAATGTGACCAGAATGGGAATATATGGGAAAACCCCCACAGTTTAATAGTGTTTCTCTGCTACAGCCAATGAAGTTGATTCCAACAAGTGTCATATTGACTCACAACAGGTATATTTTGGTGGGTATCATTTTCTGGGGTATTTCAAAATAGCTTTAATTCAAATTTAAAGAACCTACTGCAGTACAGAGGGGAGCAGAAGAGGCTGAAAAGAACTGTGGAGAGAGAAAATCAAAGACTGAGAGGTCTCTTCCTCAGTCCATAGAACCTGCTAAACCCTATTGGAGTACAGCTGAGGACGTAAAAGGAAAAAGGTCAGGTGGAGAGACAAAGAAAATCTCCTACACAGTAAAGAAGCTGTACTTCATTTCTGATCAGTACAATATTTATTTAGCCAGTATTCACTCTTTTAGACAAATAATGTTTGTGAAGTCCTGGGAACACAGGGAGAATATGAAAATGTAAAAGAAAGGTTTGCTTGCAAACAAAATTATTTCACAGTGTAAAATTCACCTGCTGGTGAATCCACCACATTCATCTGGTGGATCTGCACTTCACCACAGTTTGTTAAACTGTGGAAAAAACAAAATATAGTGGAAACTTTCAATTCCAATGGACAGACTGAAATCACAAGAACTCATGTTCTCTGTTTCTGCAGATGCTGGAAGTTCAAGGAAATCTCCATCTGTATATTTCCAAAAGAATCCAGCTTAAACTAGGTTTATTTTCAGAATTTAGGCATACATTATGGGACTGACAGCACCAGATGGGTGATTCTCCACTATTTATTAGCTCCTAAAAGCAGGCAAAATTTAAAGGTATGTTAACCCATCTTATCCACTGGTACCTAGAGATGAAGTGGTACTTTGATTACATTCTGTGTTGCAGTTTGAAACTAGAAAAATCAGAGAGTGTGTGCCAAAAACAGCAGCATGGTGTGTCCTGCAGGGTCCTTCATTAAGGTGTTGATAGAAATATGTTGTGATAATGAGTATGCAACCCCCACAGCAGTATCAATGACTACCCACATTCTAGATTCTGTATTAATCATCAGTGAAGAAAAATGAATCCAAATACAGTGCTGTACCTTCTCTTAGCAATGACAACAAGCTATTAATTCATTTTTGAATGAGAAATACATTCTACTGGTACAAACTGTCTGATAAAATCAAAATAATCAAGTGCAGTATCAAGATTTATATAAACTTCAGTGAAATGAAAAAGCAAACAAAAAGCAGTATTCCTTTCCTCTCAGGAATCAAACAACACAAAATATGATTTGTTAGTATTTTTTTAAAGAACATGAGATCTGAATTCTCCATTTTGCAAGTACTTCAGTACTTAAAAAAAAAAAACACCCAACACCTCTGCCCTCAACAAAAGTTTCTTTTTGTAATTTGACAATATCTTTGCATACTCCATAGGCAGCAGGAGTGACTCTCTATTTCCACTTAGATAACAATGCATTCTATATATGTTTGAAGCTCTGATGTCATAAATAAACAAACATGTAATACAATCACACCTGTGATTGTAGTGCATCCTAAGATACAGCGTATGAGGCTGACAGCTGCATCACCTCCTCTTTGTAATGGCAACATGGACTAAATGCAGAATTATGATGAGTGCATAAAGAAATATCCCAGAATCGCTAAATTTATTTTTATCAGAAAATTTTCTGCTTTTCCTTTCTGATGGTATCACTGCAGGGTGGAATTTAAGTATGTCTCCATTCCTTCATATACCTTAGATCTTTTCCCCACTTAATCTGAGCCATGTCTCTTGTCAAATTTCAAGTAGATTTTTACTAAGAACTGCTTTATGGCTTTCCCTTTTGGCTCCTGAGCAGCTCCATCCATGAAATGAAGGAGATGGGGATGCTGTGCAGCCCAACATTCCCATTAGTCATGAAGAAAGTGGGAGTATGAGAAGGATTCCAGGCACTGTGACTGGAACATCTGATGTGGGTTGGAGCATAGCAGGATCTCAGATCCTGTCATGTTAATAACTGGACAACAATTGTAGCAGTGACTCTGAATCTGAGACTGTGAGACTAATTTTAGTTTAAACTGAAGGAAGTTTTGTTGCTCCATCCTGGGGAAATTGCTATTGACAAATAGTTTAACATTTATTGTTGCTCTTGTTTGATAACTATAAAATATAATATTTTAGAAACACCTAAATGACATTTAATAGCTTAAAAGCAATTGGGAGGCCATTGGTCTTTGTTATTTTTGATATTTTATTGGGTTTTTTTTCAACAACCAATATCTATACATGAATAAGGAGCTAAGCAAAGAAAAGCTAAGGCAGAATTTTTCTCGCACAGATTTCTTTTAAATGCTTGGTTTAAGAAGGACTGAAACTACTGATGTGTGACTTGAAAACAAAATCTGTCCTAATATATTTGTTTTTATTTAAATATAATGTAAAACTACCGAGCATATTTGCAATCCATATAAAGTGGAAACAAATGTTATTCTTTTCCCACAGAACTCATAGTGCATTGCAATTGGTTTTTATAAAACATATGGACATTAGTCAATTATTTAAAAATTACTCAAATGTATGTTCAAAATTTCCTAATTTCTTTATTTTAAAGACGGATTTCTAGCTGTCAGAACTGATGTATTTATATCTTCTGTCTAAATGTGGAGTTATACTTTTTTTTATTCAATAATTAGGAATTTTCTGCTGAATGTGAAGAAAATTGCCATGTGGAAGAATATTGTACTTCTGTAGTTATGCAATATGAAAGTGATGAGAGACATCAGTTGTTTTAGTCTGTTTATAATCAGTTTCCATTATAGTACTTCACTATTCTCACCTGTTTCCTACTTAAAATATTCATTGAAACAGACACATCAGGACATGCATCTCAGGATGAAGAGAAGTGTGAAAAATTGAAACAAAAGCTTCGTGTTGATGTTTAGAAAAGAGCAAATCCATCTAGGAGATTTAATCAATATTAAGAATGGTATGAAAATCATAACAGATGAGAGTAATAGATTGAAGGATACAGCAAGATAAAAAGAATATTTCTCTTCAATATGAGCTGCAGGTACAGAGTACACTCAGGTCCAGCAAATAATAACATTGATTTACATTTGTTTGGATGAACTAATGGAAATTCCAATCAAGGCACTGACATTGCCATCTTCTCTTTCACAATACAGCTTTATGTGTTTTGAGAAGGCCTGGAAAAAGGCCAATAAAAATGATTGCACATTCAGAGCCAGAGATAAACTGTAAAATCTTTGTAGCTATATAATTAAATGGGAAAATTTCTTTCTGTTAGACTAATTGATGAAAAACTCATCATGTGTGTCTTAATCTATAAATTTTAATAGATAAAACTGACAAACTCCTCTTGTCCCACAGTATTCATAGCAAATCAATCCCTATAGGAATGGGGAAAAACCGTTGCCAGTCAGATTCTCTGACATAAGGAAATAATATATCAAATAAAAGATTAGGTAAGTAAAAAAACCCACCACAAACCACAAACCAAAAACAAACCAACCAACCAACCAAAGAAACAAACAAAAAAAAAAAAAAAACCCCAACAACAACAAACCCAAACACAATCCAAGGTTTTGAAGATGATTATGGCTAAAAAATGAGCAAAAATAATTTATAATCTGGTACTAGTTTATAGCATATCATCTTCTCACAAAAACGCTGTAGTTCACTTAATAGTACTTAGAGTTGAACACAAAGACTGGTGAGCCAATGTGACAAGAAAGGTGAAGAATGAAGCTGACATATTACATATCATCAGTCATTAGGTCCTTTCAACTTCTTAATTTGTATGTGAACAAATGTCTTGATGCAGACTAGAAAAAATTAAATTAGAAAGAACAGAAAATACTTAAATCTTTATGAAAATTCTGACCCAATCAATTAAGCCAAATCATGATTTTCTGCTTTAATCATGGAGCCCTTTTGTGGATCTGACCAAAGTAAATTTAGTGGAACAGACAAAAAGAGAAAGCTACACAAAATAAACTTAAAAGAAAAAAGAAAAAATATATACAAGATAAATGATTTTTGCTTTTATTAAAACAATGTTTTAATCCTAATATAGGTTTACTGACAAAAGCTTAACTAATTCATTGGATTCACTGTACAAGTGTTTCCTGGTTTCATTTTAGTCATGTTGGAAGTGCTTGGAAGCTGTTACGTGTATTTGCACAAAATTTTCTTAAATTAGTCTTAGAGGATAGATTGCTCTGCACTTCAAAAAAGATTATACTGTTATAAATTCACACACACATACTCAACTGTACCTATTACACTGTGGCAATTCTATGGTGATTAAGAGGTTAGAGACCTCATCTGCATACATTTGTGATTTGATTTTTACAATGAAATATTCCTCTGTGGTATTGCCCTACACTGCAATACACCAAAACAGCATGGAAATAACTAGCAACAAGGAAGAATTGCCATTTGAGCCAACCCATATTTTTCAGAATGTTTCTCAATGCTTACCAGATCTAAGTATTCACCAGACATTATTGGGTTTTGTCCTGTCCTGTATATAATACTTGGATATTCTATCACAATTTCATACCATGGGAAAATATATTTTGCACAGAAAACCTGTTGATGTCTTTCAGCTCACAAACACTACTATCAGAGCTCAGTACTACTAAACATTCCTATATTTTAATGACACACCTTGTTCCTATAAGATGAAAACTCTCAGCTCCCACAAAAGATGCAGATTGCATTTACACATTTACACTATGACAGCCTGCAAGAAAATGAAAAAGGGATGGCATGCATGTTCCTGAATGAAAACTTAGAAACCACAAAGCCAACCTAAAGAGATAAAGAAAAATGGAGAGACACAGTCATGTGAAACTATAATAGAATTAAAAGCATGAGAATAATTCTTCTTCTACCCTCTCAGGTTGAAAGATAAGTGTGAGAACAATAGCCAGGATCAACCCAAATAGAGCTCAAATTGTGTACGAAAGTTTTCTAGGAAATAACAGGAAAATCAAGACTAAGAACAAAATCAAGAATATTTTCTTCACACTTAGAGCCAGATTGAAGTAGACAGGAGTTTAATAGTATCAAATACCACTTATATGACATTTTATACCAAATACATTTTGACAGGGAATAGATCATGCCTTCTAAAGAAAGAAGCAATATGAAAATTCTGAATGAATATTTGAATACATCATGTTTATTCCATCTTCTTAATCAATAATTCACGATGGACCTATAGAAATAACAGTGCAATATTTTAGACTTCTCACATGGAAAGGTTTTTATCACACATATACTGATGATATATTAGAAATGTGATTTATGATTTCCTTAGACTGCCATTGGAATTCAAAGGATATGGATGCTATGATATATGTATAATTTATAGAGCTTAGACATCATATTCCCTGATATTCTCATGAACACAATTATAAGACAAAAAATACCTCACATAAATAATATGTGGTGCTCACACCCCTGCAGAGTGTGTCCAGCAAGACCAAACTGCTGCCTTAGCAGGGTAGTAAGACAGTGTGTGCTACAGGACTCTGCTAATTCATGTGGAGGAGGGAAATTTTGCATTTATTTAGAACTTTTAATCTTTTTTACTTTGCAGCTGTGCAGCTTGGGAAGCTGTACTACCAAAGAAAGCTGGTAGCAAAATGCAAATTAAAAATAGAAATTTTAAACAAAACCCAAGTGATACATTTTAAGTGGAATAACTAGTGTACTCATAAATTCATATTGTCTAAATAACTCTCCTTTGAGAAAACTTTTGGTTAGTTTTTTGTTAGTTTGGGTTTTTTCCTTCCTTTAATTTGATAACTATTGATAAACTGTCTCAGACCATTTTTATAATTAAATTGATTTCTCCAGTTTAATAGCTGGATTTTGGAGTTATCTGATTGTATTTATTCTTCTGAGAATTCTCTCAGCACCATTTTTCATGGGCAGAACCCTAAGCCACTACATTTAAGTATGTTTTAATATTCTGTATTTTGAAGTATCTTGTCTCAGTAGAAACAAGTCTAAAGAGGCATAAAACTAGGAATGTCATTCAATAACATCTGGAACATGTCTGCTTCTCTTCCTCAGGTCTGTGATCACAGGACCCAACATTTATAGGTGCTCACCCCTAACTAATCAGAACAAAATAAATAGGAACAGACTATTTTTGCCAATTTCATGCTTTAGTCTCTGAAAATAAAATTGTTTGTACATAATGGAAAAGTCATGGAAAACAAAACTAAAGTATTTGTCTGTCATAAATGTAAAGGAAAGTCATAAATGAAACACAGGATTTAATACAGGAAGAACAACATATATCTTATTTCTCCATTTATTTACATTTACATTTATTTACATGGATTTAATTTCTCCACTTCAAATGTTATATTTATCAAATATCTGCTGTGCACAAATACTAAAATGAATCTTTTTCAATTATCTGCAGGATGACTGTCTCTTAAATAATAATTTATTTGGAAACATGAAAATAATGAATATGAATTTATATGAAAAGGAATTAGGATTTAATGGGGCAAATATAAAACTCTCCAAACAAAGATTTCTGGATAATTTAAGATAATAGCAACGTTACTGAAGGATTTTTGCACTGTGTAACAGTGAAATTTTTCCAATTCATAAATATCACAATTTATTTTTTTACAAGAACTGTAATTTTTTCAAGTTCTAGTTTAATTTATCTTGTGATAATTATATACTGCTCTTGGTAAATAACAGCCATGAAATTCTCCTATAAGGCAGTGACATTGTTATGTCCTCAGTGGAATCCCACAATATTTTCAGACACTTTGATTTTATGTCTTTTGCTGAAAAGTTAGTTATATGCCTGTAGATAACCATGGCAACAATGAACATGTTTATCTAGCTAAGAGGTTCAAAGTTATAAAACTGTCTTCAGAAGAGAAAATTTTACCCTTAAACCACTAGCTTGACGTTTTTAAGGAATAAACTCATTAGAAAAATGTTTACATTGAAATGAGAGCAACATATGAATGTGCATTCAAAAGACAAAATACCCAAAAAGTAGTTGTATAGGGTGTTAAAAAATAATTGCAAACTCTTTAATGTTGTTTTTCTAGGCAGTAAAGCTAAAACACAAAACAGGAGAAAATACACAGTGTTATGTTTACAGTTCAGAGCTTTCAGAAATAAACTTTAAAAGACTGCCAGTGTTTCTGCTCCTCAGTCTTTCAGTTTCCTTTTAGCAAACATAGTGGAATGAATGGCTCATCTATCCTTCACATTTCTTATCGATTCATTAGCATTAAACATGAATGGTTGTGACACAGCAGCAGTTAAAGACCAATTTACAAGGACACAAACAGCATTTTATGTAGTAGAAAGACACTAATAGAATAGATGTTGGTTTGCTCAAGTAATTTCCTTATTACTGTACTTACATAAAACATGACCATACTGTACAAAATTTACATAATTGCTACAATGGCTTCCTAAATTCAGAAATTATTTTCCCAGGTCTCTTGTCTGTGCAATCTAAATTTCATTATATTTTTCTTGGCTCTCCTTGGGCAAGTTCCTCTTCTAGTAAACAAAACAAACAAACAAAAACACCCAAACAAACAAACAAAAAACCCCAATA
>VWYO01001139.1:98439-109674 GCA_013400275.1 Rhadina sibilatrix | reverse complement strand
AAAAAAAAAAAAAAAAAAAAGACAGCATTAAAAACTAACTGAAAAATTCTGATGATCTCTGGAATTCATTACGATGTCCTTCTGTCACAGGCATGGGCAGAAAAGACCTGTACCTTCCTGCAGCTGCAGGGCTGGATGCAAGCAGTGCTCTGCACCCACACAGCTCACGGAGCTGCTGAGGAGGAAAGGTAGACTGGGGATACTGCATGTCATCAGCAGGCAGGACAGGGTGACAGAAGGAAAAGGATCTTGCTGTCACATTGAATCAGGATTAAACTGTGGCATATGGCAACTGCACAAGAGATGTTATACCCTTTTGGCATGGACCCTGGATACAGAAGTGGAGAGTCTGTGTTTAGTCATTAGTCCCTGCTCTGTATCAGGGTAAGAGAACTGGGCTGGAAAATAATAACTAGCAGAAGTAGCAATATTGGAATATACTTTTTAAATGCTTTTAAGAAAAAACCTAAAGAACTTTTTTTTTTTTTAAAAAAAAAGATGTCTATTTCTTTTTTTGTTTCAACACAGAAAAATTTTACTCTTGGATTCTCCCAGATACCCCACCTCCTTAGAGTCTGTAAAGGTGAAGGAAAAAAAGTCATCTTTTGCTCTGTTTTCCCCAGGGGAGTGTCCATACCAACACAGCTTTTGCAGGCAGAGCATCACAGCACCTGAGACTCTTGAAACAAGGCACAGCTGGGTGGCTGAACCCAGCTTTCAAAAAGTGACTGGCAGAGTGGATCTCAGGCTAAGGCAGGAAACAACAAGTGAGATGAGAAGTGAACTAAGCCAAAATTTCACTGGAAAGCCTGGTTCCTCCATCTGTCCTCTGCATAACTGCAGCTCTACGTTCATGTTCACTTCAGCAATTATGGACATTCCTTTAAGAAATAACTGCAGTCATTTTAGTAGCACTAACTTTCTAGCAAGCTTATTTCCTATGGCCCATGTGCTGCTTTGTTCCAGCAAGTGTTTAAGACAGCATAGACAAGATTCACATTCATAAAGTCATTTATTTAAAAAAAAGGCAAGAAAAAACATCTTAGTAATGTAAAATATCTGAGGATAAAAGAAATAAAGACAATAGGAATATAATTAGTACTATGTGACATGTGGTGAGATTGCTGCTTTTGATCATTAGCATTCCTACAGCTTTTTCTGCTCAGGAATAATGAGGATAATGGGGTGCTTTTCTCTAACTGCAATCATAAGGTATGGAAATTAAAGAAATCTCTACAGAGTCAGAAATCTGAAACTATAAATAATAATGAAGGTTCTCGGGTACCCTGGAATTAACTAATGACGCATTTTCTGAGAGGAAAAAAAGCAGCTCCCAGCACCATGTCAAGTGTCTTGCTGATGGTGTGTAACACTCTCCAGCTCCTACTCTTATTCTGATCACGGAACGAGCAAAAGCACTTTGATGCACAGGGGCCTAAGATTTTATACAGCAATGCTATTCAGTTCATATTCTCTGCCCCACAATTATTTTTTTCCCATGTAGATTTTGTGCAGGTCATTAGCACTAAGCCTCACAGGAAGACAGACACGAAAGCATGGACCCTCAAGGTGGTACTGGACACATTATAAACGAGAGAAGAGGGTTCTACTGAGCCCTCTCCTTTATCCCCTGAGTTGGGATGACTCAAGAAATCATTTCAAGATTAGAGTGAATTCAGTGTAGCAACACCTGTGGCTCAGTGGCAGGGAATGTAGGGATTCCAATAGGACCTTGGGATGGAGACCTTGCAAAGAAAAATCTTTCTGATCTACAGTGTAATTTTTTCTATTTCTTTCATAGGAATTGCAACAGCTGTTTATTTTTCAGAACTGTTATATACCATTTATTTTAAAACAATTTTTCATTTCTGAAGTGGATTATTTGTTATAAAAGGCTTTATAATGGTATTTTTAGTTCACTCCATAAGAAATAAGGCACACGTATTGTGGCATTCAAGATATATAAAATTTAATTCTCACTGGACATACAGAGCGACTTCATCTGTGTATTAAAAAAAATTCCTACAAAGAGAAGCAGAAATGGATTTTCTCACCGTTTTCTCACCAAGATTCTTACACAACCCATTTTTAAAAAGTCTATCTTAGCAAATAAACTGTAGGTTAAGAGTGTGTTTTGAAAGACAAATATAAGAAGAAGAAACTTTAAAACACATGTAGGTGAAAACAGTAATAAATGACTCCTTTTAGACAATAAAAGAAAATAAGTGGATTATAAACCAGTGGCATAAATAGATTTTTTATTTTTAACTTAACAAAGAGGAAGAATAAAAATATTCCCTTAATTCAACATTAAAACTGAAAAGGTGGGGTGTTTTAAAAGATTTTTCTATTGGGAAAAGCCCTAACTGGATGGAGAAAGTATAAGGATGGAAAGCAGGCATATCACTGAATATACCTCTTTTTTTACTTTCTCATAGGAAAAAAATGCTTTTAAAGTTAAATTAAAATCATACTAGGTCATCTAACGTTATTTTTAAATCTGAATTTTGAATGTTGCCTCAATTCATGTCTATTTCACAAGACCCAGCTCACTTTTACCACACTAAGCCATCAGATGAAAACCTTATAAGCAGTAATTGGGAGCAACTTTTCAAAGAGTAAAATTAGCTTAAATAGATAACTCCTGAAGATTATTTAAGGAAACAACCCCTTGCCTCATACCTTTTGCACAGCTTTGAGTTTGAGCAGTGGCAGAAGGGATTCCCACATTACCTTCAGGGGTCCCAGACTTTTTATTGAAGGATCATGTCTAAGTATAAGAATATGAATGTGCTGAGAAAAAAAATCTCCAGTGCAATAGAACAGAATATGAGGTGAAAACCAGAAATGGCAGCAGTGACTCGTGTGCTCACTGGGATCCCTGGGGAAACCATTTCCCTCATTACCTGTGCTGGTAACTCATCTCCAAAGGTTCCTCAGACAAATTGGTGTGTGGGAATTTTGATTGCAAATAGACTTGTCAGCAACCTGGATTTTAACAGTTTCTGTTTGAATAGCTCTCAAAATAGAGCATGTAATTTGTCCATTTTTAATAACCTTCATTGAAAAAGATCATATCAACAGTGAAGAGAGTGCAAAGAGCAAGTGAAATAACAAGGGAGTCCAGGAAAACTTTGTAAGGATTACAAGACAAAAAAACCTCTTAAATAGCTCTAATGAATGATTTTGTCCTTAAATGATGAGTTATGTTTTAGAGCAATGCACAATTTCAATTGACAGCTGCAATATAAAACATGAAATAGGAGAACTATTTAGGCATGCATTTATGTGTAACACACATAACTATATCTATACATAATTAAATAAATATGAGCTTAATTCTGACACACAGTGTCACTCTGATATTTTATTTTTCTGATTTTACTCTCATCATAAATCAACTTATATTATTGGAATCTGACATATTAAGCATGCACCTCAAATAAATTAATCAAAGGTATTCCATTTGAGATATCACTGGTTTAGCTGATGCTTCTATGCTTGCATCCTTAAAAGAGTTAAATCTGTTTCAATATTAAGATTTTTGAAAAGTGCAAGAAATAATGGGATGTGAGTATAGAAAATAAGAGAATAAGAGAGTTGCTTTAACTGGACACACTTGATGTTAAAATTGCAGAAGGTGTAGATGAAATTGAATTTTCTTTACCACTTTATTTTTTAATTAGCACTTATTATTGCTTATTCCTTGCCTTATCTTCCCTTTTCAACTTGTGGAGTAATTATATACTAATAATTTATCTTGCAAGTCTGGACACTATGGTAACATTTAAGCTGATCTCCTAAATTTATGGGCCAAAAAACCCACCACCAGCATATTCTGGAAATATGTAATCTAAAAAAATATTTTTATATTGTTGTTAAAAATTCACAAAATAGTATGAAATATTGGAAAGTATTGTTTGATACTGAATAATAGAGAATGGAAAGCAGAGTTGGCTAACCTAATGGAAGGAAAGTTTCCTTTAATTTCTGCCTTGATAAGGAATGGAAATAAAGATAATGATTTTGAATATAATATAGATGAATCAAATTTAACAGATAGCAAAAGAATTTGAAGTTTTGTCTTTGTTTGACCTTTCTCTTGTCTGTCTTCATGGTATTATCTGTGAGTAAAACAATTCACAGAAGTTCAGGAAGATTACTTTTGTGCAACAAGGATTTAATCATGTAATTTTTCTGACTCATAACTCAGTTAAAAAAGATATATAACATAAAGAAACAGAAGGAAGACAGAATGAAAGCAAAAATTAATCTTTTTTGTGAAGGCCATGTAGAACATTATAATAAATACAAAAAGTAAGGATTTGCTGCACTAATAATTCCTATTACTAGCCTAAAAACCATTTAGAAAGGTCAGGATTTTTCTATATACCATCCAAATTACCCTCTACTGGTACAAACATGAAAATACTGTTTGGTATATTGTTTTGTCAAGATTTGTAACCATTTTGAATAATTCAGAATACCATATATTGTCTAAGGGATCCCAGGATGTCTTTACTGAGACTCATACTTTTAAAGTTGAATGCAGAAGTGGCCAAGAAAGGGGTACTGCACTATGGATATGTAACTATTACTAAAATTTTAATACCAAGAAAAAATTCACTTCAAGCCTTAAATCCAGATATTTTGGATTAAATGGACAAAACCCATAACTAAAAGTAATTAACAACCATTGAAGAGAAAAAACCTTTTGTCAAGAGAGCTGAGTGGCTCTGCCAGAAGTTCTTTGCTGTATGTCCTGAAAAGTGTGTTGGCCTCATTTAAACTTTGAAAAGAAGTTCAAAAATTACATAAAATATAATTTCAAGTAATTCAGTTCAAATGTTCACTCTATGTAGAATTTTTAAAAATGCTTTAATTAGTTTGTTTTATTATGTTGACGGGGTTTGATTTTTAAAAAAATTATTTATATTGTTGATAGTTTTAGCGTGACAAAACATGCCCCAGGTATTTTTTGTTTTCCCACAGTGCAGAAGGGACAGAAATGTGTTTCAGAAAGCAGAGGAATTAAAGTGATTGAGGAGTCTGGAAATGGCTTTGCAGAATGGAGTATGGCCATTAAAATTGGCCTTCTGAATTAAGTGCAGAAATAAAAAGAGGTTTAACTGAGCTGACAGCAGTTCACCTTTGCTTGAACATACACATGGAAATTCCTGAAGGTTCATGGCTTTGTCTTTAGGTGCCTAAAGGTGTTAAAAGTTAAATTCTGTCAGACTATTTCAGGATATCTGCCAGAAAGCTTGTGACAGACCATGGCATTCTGCCCAAACTTCTGACACAGCTTTGTGTGCAAAAGCTTAGTGTGTTTTGGTCTGTCCAGCAGACCAAAATCCTCCCTGAAGTTGTGGGATTTGTATATTTTACCAAAAGTGTTGAAGAAGGTAACGCTTAGTCATCTAGACATGTGGGTCTTCACAGTCATATAAATAGTCGTCTGTGAGCAAATATAGAAAAATCTTCATATTCAGACTCTTGATTGACTACATGAATCAGTGCTAAAAATAGTTAATCACTTTCTACTCTTCTGCAACTGACAGACCAAATGTGACAAAGATTAGCCGTCATAATGTGTTAAACATGCTCCACAGTTCCCAGTGAAATGTATGATTCAGCTGCTTTGATATGCACATTTTGCTGAAACAGCACAATTATTTATCTTCAGAAAAGTGTACAATTGAAAGAGCAAAGTCTGCTTTTGATCACCGCTTTGAAATCTTCATTAGCACAGTTTTATTCAGAGCTGCAGCTGCTTCTCTTTGCTGGTGGAAACTAATCAATCAAACTGCAAACTTACTTCTGAAAGAGTGCAAAGCAGCAGCCAAGTATCACTGTATTTTTGGTGTGGCTTTAAAGCACACTAATAAGGAACAGAATATATAATTCTCTTTATACTAAATACACTATTCACAGCAATGACAGTTAATTAGCAAGTAAAATGCAAAAGTAAATATTTGGCAAGATTACAACTTTTAAGCAAAGGAGTGTAAATGAACTACTGGGGTAAGTAACAGATGTTTCCATAGCGTGTACCTGACAGGAGGGCTTTTTAAATTAGGTCAGCAACAAATTCCTTCAATTATATTTTTCTTTCCATTCCGGTTAGAAAGGATTAGTTAGTAACTTATCCTCTGTAATAACCTGCAATTTATTGAGTGGAAGCTTCTCTAAAGTTGTTGGTTTTTATCTCTTGATGACTGCCTCAGGCTACAGGCATAATTGAGATTGCCAAACACCAGAATTGACTGAAAGGAAGTTTTGAAGAACTTTGTCTGGTTTTCCATCAGCAAATGCACTAGCATGGCCAAAAATTTTGATGTGAATTCTGGCTGGACAATGTTGTCTTTCATCACTTTTAAGGAAGATGATAACCCTTAATACAATTTTGATGAGGATTCATGAATATGTAGCAAGCAGAAAATTCTATTTTGCTTACTTTTTTGCATGAAAATGTTATATAATCTCAATTAGTTCAATGGAACAGAGCAGATGTCAACCCTGGGTATATATTAATTGGTTAAAATACATATGGGACAAGTACAGATGTCTCTCTCTGGCCATGCGGTGCACAGTGAGAACACACTCCATTCCAGATAGAATAAGGCTGGAAGTAAAGACACATCTGGGGATGTGTCAGTAGAGACACACACCAAAAAGGAAATTATAAATTATTCATGGGGGAAAGTATTGCAATTTTTTAATAATTAAGAGAAGCAGAATTATCTTGCTCAGGCAGGATTGCTCTAACTCTTCTGCAGCACTCAGTAAACACTGTTTTGCCAACAGAAGGGCAAACATGGCCACAAAGGCAACTTGGTTTGACATAGATCCCAAACTGCACCAAGCTGTGAGCAGAACAAGCTTACACAGGCCTGCCAGGTGTCCCTCAATCTCCCAGGGCCCTCCAGGGAAAAAGGCCTGTGGGACCCACCCTGGTTCCAGGATGTCCTGCTTGGGATGCCACTGCATTGCAGCTGCCCATTCATCTGGGGGTCTCAGCCCTGTGACCCTATACAGACAAATGTGAAGCAATGAGTAACAACAATAGGATGGGAATTTTGCAGTGCTGAAGAAGTATCAATCACAGTAGATAATCAGTGCAAAACCATTGCTGCATGGAAACTTAATGTACATGGTTCGTTGTTTTACCTACATGCATTCAAAATGGGTACAATAGGACTGAAGACAGCAGACAAATGACATGTTCTTTTTTTCCTAGAGAATCTTTAAAGATTCAAAAAAGCTGTTATATAAATTCATCATTTTTAGCCTGGGAACTGAAGAGTTGCAATGATTTTAGCAAAATCCTTAACATCCTGTGATCATTGAGTTAGTTGACAGTGTCAATGCAATGTGAAATAAGGCAAAATGATAATAAATTGTTTTTTAGATCTTCAGGACAAAACACTTGTGTATCCTTGACTCTGTTCTCTGAAAACAAACTATCACCTGATGGGATTTTTTTTTTTTTTTTGGTGGTATTCTTTTCTCAGCTTCAACCAAGAAGCCATAATAAATCACCTGAATTTAAAAACTCTGCTTGGTACATATTAGGAAGTGACAAGCCATTGAAAAATGCCTTTCAACAAGGAAACAGTCAACACATAATTCTTTCTATAATACTTTCTGAGAAGAACATATGCAAGTGGATAATCCTTGTTCTGATATGTAGTTTGGCAAGCCTCTGGGATAAGTAAATGCTATGTGAAAAAAGAAAAATTTGTAGTTTCTCAAAGAGTGATTTTTATAAATATAATAAGTATATGAATAGAGGTAAAGTCCTCCCTTTTATTTCCCTCTCCAAGATTGTTTTCAAACAGTTATTTGGTTCTGCCATAGACAATCTAATAAGAGAAGATATATTTTTCTTCAGACACTATTAAAGTAGCCTGTATAATTTTTTAAAAGCAATTTGCAACAGACATTTTATTGCTCCAGAATTTTCATAGATGTCAGCTACTATAAAATAATGGGCACATTACTCACAAACACAGGCTGCAGAAAAACAGTTTTTCCAGAAATCCTGATCTCATTCTGTCATTCAGAAAGAATTCCCATTTTTCTAATATGGAGAAATTGTCAAAGTTAGCACAACATGTGCACCTGTGATCCGAAGATGTGTTAATTTAAATGAACAGCAAGAGGTCCAGCAGACTTTGACCCTTTCACTGATATTCCTTTGAGGATAACATAAGTAATGAATGGGTGGTGATTTAATTAAAAAAATGAACTCTTCCTGGTTATGCATGATTAAGTTCACAGACCAATAAAGATTAACACTTAACATTTGCTTGTTTTAACAATGCTCCATGGTCCTGTAGAACTGCATGAGGAGAGCATTTTCTCCTGTAAAAGTTTACAGTATTCAGTGATAGGTGCAGAATGACTCTGAAATGGCTAGTCTTTTTTAATTTTTTTTAAAAGTGAATTTTTAAGTGAAAAGTAATCACAGGCATTAAAAAATCACTCTAAGAATTTCAAATGAGAAAACATAAACCAAAACAAAACTGGTCTGTTTGTTACTATTATCCTTCCCCTAATGCCTCTCACCACCAAAGTTACAGCACACAAAACTGTGTTAACAAGGTAGGGGTTTTTTAATATTTCCTATGTCTTTGTGATTTTATATGTATGCTAGTAAGTCTGGATAAAGAAATGAAACCCTCTTTTNTTTTCCAGAAATCCTGATCTCATTCTGTCATTCAGAAAGAATTCCCATTTTTCTAATATGGAGAAATTGTCAAAGTTAGCACAACATGTGCACCTGTGATCAGAAGATGTGTTAATTTAAATGAACAGCAAGAGGTCCAGCAGACTTTGACCCTTTCACTGATATTCCTTTGAGGATAACATAAGTAATGAATGGGTGGTGATTTAATTAAAAAAATGAACTCTTCCTGGTTATGCATGATTAAGTTCACAGACCAATAAAGATTAACACTTAACATTTGCTTGTTTTAACAATGCTCCATGGGCCTGTAGAACTGCATGAGGAGAGCATTTTCTCCTGTAAAAGCTTACAGTATTACAGTGATAGGTGCAGAATGACTCTGAAAATGGCTGGCCTTTTTTAAGTGAATTTTTAAGTGAAAAGTAATCACAGGCGTTAAAAAATCACTCTAAGAATTTCAAATGAGAAAACATAAACCAAAACAAAACTGATCTGTTTGTTAGTATCATCCTTCCCCTAATGCCTCTCACCACCAAAGTTACAGCACACAAAACTGTGTTAACAAGGTAGGGGTTTTTTAATATTTCCTATGTCTTCATGATTTTATATGTATGCTAGTAAGTCTGGATAAAGAAATGAAACCCTCTTTTTCCCATATATATTCAGTATACATACGACTCAGATAAAAATTAGACTGCCCCTAGTGCTGGAAATTAGTTACCAGCAATATGATATTATCCTAGCTTAGTTTTTTTAAACATACATATGAATAGGTAATGCTGTTCTCAATTCATATAAGAGAAAGAAAGGAAGAAAGGAAGAAAGGAAGGAAGGAAGGAAGGAAGGAAGGAAGGAAGGAAGGAAGGAAGGAAGGAAGGAAGGAAGGAAGGAAGGAAGGAAGGAAGGAAGGAAGGAAGGAAGGAAGGAAGGAAGGAAGGAAGGAAGGAAGGAAGGAAGGAAGGAAGGAAGGAAGGAAGGAAGGAAGGAAGGAAGGAAGGAAGGAAGGAAGGAAGGAAGGAAGGAAGGAAGGAAGGAAGGAAGGAAGGAAGGAAGGAAGGAAGGAAGGAAGGAAGGAAGGAAGGAAGGAAGGAAGGAAGGAAGGAAGGAAGGAAGGAAGGAAGGAAGGAAGAAAGGAAGAAAGAAAGAAAGAAAGAAAGACATTCTCCAGGTGAAATAAAAGCATAATTAGCCTCACAAAACACAGCATTGACACAGAACTCTAAAGCTGTAGCAAAAAGCCCTAAATTTCATGTAGTATTTGTGCCCTTCAGCTTCACAGACATAAAAGTTAAGCAAATAACTAGTGTAAACAGCTGATTTTCTTCTGGGGCTCGTATCATTCTAGTGCTGGTACAACAGTTAGATGTGATGAAGTCCTTGTAGAGATTCTTATCTGCCTTTTGTAAATATTGCAGGAGTTAGCCACCAGATTTTTGTTCAACTGCCATCACAAAAAATAGTCCATTACTCCTCAAGCATATTAAAACAAAATTGGAAAAAGCCCTCAAGAATCACCTGGTCCAGATTTTCCTGGTAAAACCACAAATACTCATTGATGAAATGGGAGGGGGGACAGGAGGGAACTGGATAAAGAATAAAACAAGTTTTGATAAAAACCTTAGAACTATAAAGATTTCACCAGAGTTCTCACTTCCTCATAAGAACAAACTCCACAGCAAGAGCAAAGTTTTGCTGGTGTGGCAGGAAATTCTGGAAAAGATTTTGCTGAAACAGAACCAATAGCTGTGACAAAAAATCTGGCAAGCCCAGTTAACAATAACAGCCTCCCTCTATCTTATGTGTTGAGGAAAGGAGAGGAACTCTACCTTCCAACTAAATAAGTAAACATTAAAGTTACAGTGTTAAAAGAGAAGTTTCATTTCTCCAGCTTTGATTTATTTAAGAATAGAAAAATGTATACATTGGTTCAAAGTTGCTTATAAAGTTTTAGATGTGTACAAGAGTACAAACACTAAGAACAGTCTCTAGTTTCTTTTCTGTCTGGTTTGGGGATGTAAATTGGCTGCTATGATTTTAATTTACTCTAGGATATGTATTTCAAAAGAAGAGGTCACTTATTTGATCGAGTCCAAACAAATTGCTGAAAGTATAAATTATTCATTACCCATCTGAAATCAATTTTAAAAACCCCAAACTCCTCCCCATAAAATAACAGAATTGACTGATGTATATCTCCAGAGGATATCTTTCTGTGGATTAACTTAAGAATTATTCCTATGATGAGGGAAGATGGTTTGTTCATGTATGTACATATTTTAAATACTCAACAAGATAATTTTCTCTTGTACCTTGCCCTTCCCCTGGGACTATTGAAGCTGATGAGAAAAAAAATGCTGAGAAAAAAGAAATCCCTACATGACAAATGAAAGTTTCACTGCCTGCAATATTTAACAATTACAGAAGGCACAATACTAAATACTAAATGCCCCAACCAAAGTACGCCTTCCTATAGGTGGTGTGAATCTTGTATTCCTTTAAGTATCTTCTGATAGGAGATACTTATTTAAAGGAATACAAAAAAA
>VWYO01001139.1:76843-98427 GCA_013400275.1 Rhadina sibilatrix | reverse complement strand
AAAAAAAAAAAAAAAAAAAAAAAAAGAAAAAAAATCTAGTTCAACTCAGAGTTCAGAAAGGTGGGTGGACAAACAAGCTGACATGTCGTGTATGAGATCCCACAGAGTTTTATCAGCTTAGTATCTTACAAAAAATATACTTTTGTCTTCCTCTTAGCTTCCAAGGAGGCTGTAGGAAATTAATGACCTGAAAAAAACCCCCACCTCATTATAAGTCAATCAAGCTGTGACTGCACTGACATTTTTGGAAAGATTAGGAAACAGTTTCTATGACTACGGTGATGGCCTAGGATGGTTATGGCTCCAGCTGCCCACTGACATCTTAAGGATACGTTGAAGGCTTTCCTTCTTGATTCTGCACTGGTAAAGGCTACTCAGGTACCAACAGCCCAGGCCTGGTCAGGACCTCACACCTCCTCATATGAAAGCCTTGAGCAGACCAGGTATTTTGTTCCATGAGGCTTGATTACCCCAGCTCAGGTACCAAAGCATCCCTCCAGAAGAACAGCCATAATTAGCACAAAATGCAGAAAGCCATCTGCCTAGCAGCCACTAACACATTACCCCTCCTTGTGCAGGCTTTGTCCCAGATGAGCTGAGAGACCAGCTCAGCCTCTCTGCACTGACCTCTAAAGCCACCTGGAGCAGGCAGGTATCATCTACCTGCCTTCCCATCATCATCATCATGCCTTCCCATGGCAGGTATCATCTCTCCCCTGGTAATACTCTGCTGCATTCTCCCCTATAATGCATCTGATGACCCCCACGGAGCCCCATGGGTGCAGGAGCAACCTTTGCACTTCAGAGAGAGTGGAGAATGACATTTCTGCTCCTAAGGTACAAGGAGGACACTCATTAGCACAATTTACAGAACCTAAAAGTTGGTATTTCCAAAATGCAACAGTCCTTTCAAAAACTTCACATAGAATAAAACCCAGGCTCATCTTCCCTGATATAAATTATCAACCAGTGAACTAATAAAGCTAATTTTATAGGCTAAAGATATTCCTAATATAAGTCCAGATAGCAGAACTTTGCATAATATAATCTGACCTCTTGCACAATACAGGGCATAAGATTTCATTGTGTTTCTTTAGACTTGAAATAAAATTATTTTCTCCATATATTAAAAAAACCCAAAACCTCATTTAAACAGTCTTAAAACAAACAAACAAACAAACAAACAAACACTCTATTTTTTACTGTTTCCAGCCAAAATTCTTACATTTCCAGGAATTCAATGCTTTGATAGAGCTTAGATTAACTTTATTTCCCACAACACTACTCTTACAAAAAATATTCTCTGACAATTAAGAGAAGTATTAAAAAAATGTTACTTTGTAAAACAAATTTTGTATATTCTAGATTTGTAATATACATCCATTCTGAACTGCTGGTTCAGAAATCATGTGGAAACAATACTAAATTACTGACAACAAAAATTTACTTCTTTATCAGACAGAGAACATCATTTTTAATTATATGTGCCAGTACAACTTTAATGATGCAGCCATTTATAATGAGGCTCAACCAGCAAACTCGAAAACATTTTAATTAAAAAGCATAATGGTGAGAATTAAGTCTGTCTTAACTAAAACATTTAAATTATAAAGAAAATATTGTAAATGTCTAGACCCAAATACATTAAGCTCCCAAAAAACACTTACATCCACCCATTCCTTTCCAGCTCTCCCATTTTTAGACTCAAAAGTGCTTTGCTTTATTAGATTAACACTAGAAGCTTTAAGTTTTTTTCAGTAGAAAAGTCATTAGAGAAGATAGAGTTGCAATAGCAGTGGCAGTTTTCATCCTTCTGTGCCTTTCTGCATGGCAGAAATCCCTGTATTTCCCTGCCTCCCTCCAAAGAAATTCCTCCACCAGCTGAGTGAGGGGATGTTCTGCTCCCCGTGGCCCCAGGCTGTGCTGGTGGCTGAGGCTTGGCTCCTTCCCCTGCCCAGCCTGCAGCAAGGACCTCAGCAAAGCCACCAGGAGCTCTCCAGACTTTTTAAACAAAAGTGAAAATACACCCCCATGCACTTTCACTTACCTAATAAATGAAAAGCCTAAGCTTATATTTCACATCGTTCTTTTAGCCTGATTTTTATAAGTATTATGGTACTGAGAATTGAACAAATCCTTCATCTCCTCTATTTTTCTGTAGGTAAAAATTTCTGGATTTTTATTGTGAACATTTAAAACTATGGAAACATTTATTCAAGAAAAGAAGCTTTATAACCTTAGTATCTTTATTTATATTGATAGTGTGCTCTTGTACAAACACATTAACCATAAACACAAATGAGCCATGTTTTAGTGATTTACTGAAGATGTCTTTTGTTATAATATCTCTGCTTCCATTTTGAAGAGTTTCATGAGTCATTAAATCATCCAACACTGCAGATACAATAGAATGCCAAGTAAAGGAAATAATTTAAAAGACATTTGGTTTTATTAATAATAGCAACAACAACAGAAAACTCACCATAAATGTTGACTTCTCATTAAAAATTGAGTTTATCTCTATGCTGAGTTTTATATTTTTTCCTGTGCAGTGCATAGCCACATACCCATATTGACAGAGGATGCTGTTCTGATTGTTAGCCTATTTCAAATCCATGGTATACTAAAATGTACTCAAATCATAAATAATAAGGATGTTATTTTTACAAAAACTTCAGAAATATTGTGAAAATCTGAGAATATTCTTACTTAATTCCTTAGGCAATTAAGCCACACAGTATGATTCAATTTAAGCACTAGCAAATGGGATGTAATAAAGACTGCAAATGCACACTGTTTAGATTAATGTAAAGCCAAGACTGTTGGTTATGCAATTCTCTTTTGCAATCGACTGTCACTTGTTTCATTTGAGATAAGTAAAATATCAAATAACTTTACTATCCATACAAAATTTTGGGAAAAAGAAGCAAGCGCAAAGAGACAAAGCAAAATACAGAGATAAAACTGTTGTATGGTGATGGTAATTTCTTTTATTACAAATTCTGGCAACATGTGGCATTGAAACTATTGATACTAATATATGAATATTAGATGCCAGTAGTTTGTTTCCTTAATAAAATAAACATTTTAAATATGAAAAGGAAAAAAATTAAATTAGCTATGATATACTCAGAGGGATGCTCTTCTAAAAGAGTGTTATTTCTAACTAGCCAATGCTCTGATTAGTACTATATACAAGCTGAGGGTCCTTGCAAAATTTTCTGGAGGATGCATTAAAAGCTCCTTGTGATTTTGTAATTAATTCTTCATGTAATTCCTAAAGGTCCTTCTTTTGTATAAAACCCGAGAATTTGGCAAGCCTAACATGATGTTAAAATATGAGAGGTGAGTCCTACTAGGAATTTAGGCAGAGGCCTACAGAGAAATATAGGCTTGGGGGAGAGTTTGCAGTGTAATAGATAAGACCAGAGAGAGATTCAGCAAAGACTAAAGCCATTTTTATATGTGCCTTGGGTTGTGGAGCCAGGGGTGTATATTCTATTTTCATTTCTTAAAAGCAGTTGAGGAGATGTTTTTCTTTATCTCTTGTAACTCAAGGGGAGAGAGGCCTGACGCCTTCTGATAATGGGCCATTAACACCTCCCCAGGCTATG
Organism: Rhadina sibilatrix; assembly: GCA_013400275.1. Classification (NCBI taxonomy): domain Eukaryota; kingdom Metazoa; phylum Chordata; class Aves; order Passeriformes; family Phylloscopidae; genus Rhadina; species Rhadina sibilatrix. The sequence continues at coordinate 94,813 of VWYO01001139.1, read as the reverse complement.
CCCCTGCATTCCATCACCCTATTGTGAGATGCCTCACAGCCNAAAATTGTTGTTTGTTTGTTTGCTGGCTTGGTTGGGTGGTTTTGTTGTTCTACTACATTTATATTATTAACATTCCTAGTAAAGGACTGTTATTCCTATTCACAAATCTTTGCCTGAAAGCCCTTGATTGCAAAATTATAATTTGGTAGGGGGTGAGGGGTTTATATTCCCCATTCTAAGGGAAACCCCAGTTTCCCTGGCAGATACCTGTCTTTCCAAACCAAGACAATATGTAAGGAAGTGCTGGCAATTAATGCAGCCTTGAAGAAATGTGTGTTAAATAGAAGCACACTCATCTAAATTAGCTTAGGAAAAATGTTTTGTATGCAGGGGATGACTTGGGAGAAAGTGTGTTGTACTTCCAGACTGATGCTATGCCTGGAATTCAGAAAGGGGAATAAATGATACTATGAGAGATAACTTAAGTGCCTTTTCAAGTGTTTCTTGTGAAAGTATCTTCAAAAGAAAAAGGTTAAAATGAAGTGTTCTATGTAACAATTACATTTGGCAGACGATGTTGGAGTGGGTTCATTTATAATAGATTAAATTAAATGGTAAATGAAGGTATTTGTGTAAATCATGTCCTTGTTGAAACTTTTTTTTTAATAGAATATCTGCATTTATCTGGATGGGAATTCTGAATGTGATGGCACATATCTGAGATATAACCAAATACCCCATAACCATTTTCAGTCTGCACAGGTTTGTCTAAACTTTGGCAGATTAATAACATCAAACAAAATCTTAAAGACTATAGATATTTTCCTAGAATCACAGAATGCTTTGGGTTGGAAGGAACCTTACAGGTCATCTCCTTCCAACCCTGCTGCTGTGGACAGGGACACCTTTCACTAGACCACGTTACCCAGAGCCCCATCCAACTCGGTCTTGAGCACTTCTAGGGATGGAGCATCCACAACTTCTCTGGGCAACCAGTGCTAGGTTCTCACCTCCTTCACAGTAAAGAATTTATTCCTAACATCTCATCTAAACACACTCTGTGTCACCTTGAAGCCATTCCCCTTGTCTTGTCACTCCAAGCCCTTGCAAAAAGTCTTTGTCTTTTTTCTAGACTCCCTTCAGGTACTGGAAGGCCACAAGTAGGTCATCCCTAAGCCTTCTCTTTTCCAGGCTGAAGAATCCAAATTCTCCCAGCTTCTCCTCATGAGGTGCTCCATACTTCTAATTATCTTGGTGGCTCTCTTCCTACGTGTATTTACAGGCATTTTTCCTGTTGCATTTACCTTATCATTAAAATAATCAAAGTGTAGTTTATATATGAATGCAGCTAAATAAAAATCACAGGAGCAGTAATTACAATTAGTCCTATTCTGATCCCATAGATCTATCAGTGACCATTTACAGCTTTTACAGCTGATGTGCATTAACGTGTGCAATGTAATAGTGACAATTGATGTTTATTGATTGGAAGTCTACTTAAGATCACAGCTCCTCAAGGTTTATTTTAAGCCTTTTCTCATCAGTGTAGCATTTAAACAAGGTAGGTGACATTTAGAGGTAATTTTTGTGTATTCTTGGACTAAAATGCTTTGGAAGTTTTTAGCATAATTCTGTATGGTGTCTCAGACTTCTAGGTTACTGCTTGATCAGACACAGTTCAATAACCTTGGCATAAAAACACTAATGGCAATTTATTTTGGAATGGAGTAGATCAGTGTCTCTTCTTCACATCTCACAAACCATAAAGAATTATGAAAATGTTTATGGAACAGTAGTCCAAATACAGAAATCTACTGTGAAATTTGTATTTACATGACACATTTAGTTCAGTGCATGCTTAGTGAATTATCAATGTATGACTTTCTATTTTATATTCAGAAAACAAGCAAATAATTTTATTATTATATAATTTTGCATAGATTTATATTTCATCAAAATAAACTTTATAAATAATTAAATTTTATAAGTATAAATTTATAATAAACTAAATAAAAATAAATAATTTTAATTCACTATGTTTATTGTGTAATAATATTGCAGTAATATTTTTGTTTTCAAAAGTATCAAATTTAAAAGCTAATTTGAGATAAAAGAGCAGAGAAAAATATACACAATTTGTTACACAATGAAAGAACAGAATAAAAAGAAACAGAATCAGTTGTTTATAAACAGCAGCATTTAAATGTGAGATACAGATGATTGGTAGCTGAAACATATAGAAGAAATTTCTCTCAATAACATATGAAACATAGTTTTAGAGAAAATTTCCCCTGAAGCCACTCCTTTAATTGTAGTGCATTTGAACTGCAGAACATGTTAATTAATGTCCACAGTTCATTGCAAACATAACATTTTTGTAAACTAAGAAAAAATGGGAAAAGCTTTAATGTTATTTTGAAAATTTTTCACTACACCTGTATTCATCAAAGCTTTTTGTGCATACTGGATTATATAGGCATACAGCAAAATAATAAGTAATACTGATCTAAAAGCCAGCATGTAATACTTGAAACCACTTTCCCCTATTTCCAGAGAGACTACTTTAGTGTAGTGTCTAAATCTTCCCTCCATCTCATCTAAACCCCTGAGGTTAATCCAGCAGTTATTTTGAAGCTGATAGTGTATTCTGCTCTGGGTTTGCAGGTCTTGAATAGTCCATTGTGTTGAGCAGGAGGAAAAAAGAGAGATTTATCAAGTGTGATATTTTGAGATGGCACTGATTGCCTGTCCAATAAGCACTGTACTAAAGGCATGATTGTTATAACTCACACATAACATCAGCTCCCAAAGCCAAATAGTTTTCTGAATACATAAATCAAACTACTGGACCGATGCAGACAAGTTTAAGACAAGCCATATATGAGAAAAAAAGGGCAAAACCTCTCACTTTTAAGAGAAAACATCTGAAATAGCCTCAGTGTACAATATTCTGCTGACAAGCAGGATTTCTCCCCTCATCTGCAGCTCACTTTCTCAGCACTCACTGTCTCTTTGGCTTTCACCACACTCCTGTTCAGAGTGGCAGTGACTGTCCACAGCTCCCATCAGACCTGTCAGTGATTTTAGCACTTTAAATTATCCTGCTTAAAATTAATTGTAATACTTTTGCTGAACAATGAGTGGGATGGGTTCCACGCACTCTAGTGTCCCATTGAAAATATGAGCAGGAATAAACACTTTAAATAAGAAAAATGTATTTGAAAGCATTGTTTCAAAACAGTGAAATGTTTCCAAAAGCTACTGAAGGATGGTATTTGACAAAAAAGTTATGTCTTCCAAAATATTTTTAGACTTCAGGTTTTAAAATGTAATTACTTGCCCTGGCTTAATCATTCTATATTATTGTTTTCACTGGCTCTGACTATTATTAGCACTAAATATCACCAAAATGTTATTGTTTCAGAGAGCTTATTTAAAATAAATTAAATCATCTTAGTTTGCCATTTATGGAATAGTGTGGACTAGACATTTTTGTTGTATTGACTATATATAATAAATAATTTATGCCAAAATGCAAATATGTCCTAATCTTATCTCATTACAAGCTGTATTGTTACAGAAGTGACTGCTTACAACTAGCCTCAAGTTGAACCTATTCAGCAAACAATCATCTTTGACATCTCAAGAATCACAATATGTTAGACACACGCAACAAAAACTTCTTGCTGCAACTCCCAAAGATTGTTGCAGCCAGCTACAGCTTTAACCTGGATTCTTGACAAGCGCAGTTCATAGGAAAATCACAAAAGCAATGATAACTGTCTTTTGCAAGTAAGTATTTTTTAAAATTAATAAGTGTTTATATTTAATGTTAACTTCAGCTATTTAACTGTAATTGTACTCATAAGGTATGAAAAACTATAAACTTAGCTTTGCAAAAATGGAATGAAAATTCAAATATACCTTTTAAGACTAATCTTTAGGACTATTGAAACTATCCTTCAAACTTTATGGACCTGGGTAAGTTTTTTTTCACAGTTTCCTGACTGAGTTAAATAAAGCACTCAGCCAAGAGCAGATGTGTAATTCTGCAATGGATGAGGGGGCAGGGGAACTGAGAAGTGACATTATTTAGTTGGTTTTCTCGTTCATAGTCTAAAGAATAAAGTCTTTCATTGACTGCAGTACTCATGACTCCTTCAGAATTTTCAAGGCTCATTATTTAACAAATGATTTAATAGGTTATTCAGGCTGTACAATACATTCAAAACCCAAGGATGGAAGAAACTAAATATTTTTTAAGATAGAAAAAATTTTAAGTAACATCAGTTCCAATGTGATTTCATGAAAAATTGTTTTTATGTGTACATTTAGGAATAGGTATCCAGAGATACAGCCATCTCCATTAAAAAGTCACAAAAAATCTGCATATATTGCAAATTTTATTCCTGATACAGTAGCTTACCAAAAAATTCTACAGAAATTGTTCTAGAAAAAAAAGAAAAAATAGCATCATTGCCTTAAGTATGCCTTAGGAACATTAAAAATATAACTTTAAAGCCTCCATTCAGGGTTACAATAGTTCATCTACCAGCAGATGTTTTCTCTTTGACAGGATGCTTATACTCCAAATACAACTGCTAGAGAGAATGAAAGGATACAGAGTGCTTTAGTGCTGAAGACTGAAACCCAAACGAAATTTATATGGGTTCATGCCTTATTTAGGAGATGTATTTTTAAAGGGGACTTGGAAATACCAACTAAAAGGATCCTGAAAGACAACAACATTCACTGTGTGCCACCACTGAATAATGAATTATTCAATAGCAGGATACTCTAAAAGACCACAATATATATAGCCTGGCTGAAGCCTGAGCTGGCAGGGTGCTTTAGTGCTGCCCTGTGTGGTGTGGGTGTGTGTGTATGGGAGAGAGTTTGGGAGATCCCAGCAAAGGCTCACACCAAAAGCATAATGTGTCAAATTCTAGTAGGCTTTCCAGGAAGAATTCGCCTTTCCATTTTGGTGCTTCTGGTGAAAGCCAGAAAGAGATAGAATTACAAAAAATATTGGAAAGACAAAGAAGTTGATTTGAGTTTGGTTTTCCTGTGGTGGGGGGAAGAAATCCTCCCAACAAACAACCACAGATGAAACACAAAGGACTTTAAATTCCACCTTATATTACTCTACCAGGGTCTGCTAGAGCAAAAATCTTTGCTGTTCCCCATACAGTTCATTGCTGGATTTTGAGGAACATCCATGGTTGCCCTTTCCTGGCTGCCACATCCTGCATCTGGGACAGGGCAACTCTGATGGTACACATGGTGATGTGGAAAGGGACCTGGGGGTCCTGGTCAGTGTGAAGTTGAATCTGAGCCAGCAGAGCCCTGGCAGCCAGGAGGGCCAAGGGTGTCCTGGGGCATCAGGCCCAGCATGGCCAGCTGGGCAAGGGAGGGGATTGTCCCCTCTGCTCCGCTCTGGGGAGGCCTCACCTTGAGTGCTGGGGGCAGTTTGGGGTGCCACAACACAAAAAAGACATGAAAGAACTGTTAAAGAACATCCAAAGGAGTGCAACAAGGATGGTAAAGGGTCTGGAGGGCAATGAGATGGTGATGCTGTGTGAGGAGGGGCTGAGGTCACTGGGTTCAGCCTGGAGAAGACAGAGAGAGACCTCACTGCAGTTACAGCTTCCTCATCAGGGGAAGACAAAGAGCAGGCACTGACCTTTTCTCTCTGTGACCAGTGACAGGACCCAAGGGAATGGTCTGTAGTTGTGTCAGGGCAGGTTTAGTTTGGATATTGGAAAAAGGTTCTTCACCCAAAGGATGGTTGGGCACTGGAACAGGCTCCCCAGGGAAGTGGTCACAGCACCAAGCCTGACAGAGTTCAAGAAACTTTTCAACAATACTCTTGGGCATGGTGTCATTCTTGGTGTTGTGTTCTGCAGGGCCAGGAGTTGAATGTAATCCTTGTGAATCCCTTCCAACTCAGGATTTCTATAACTCTATGAGATTTTGGGGATTATGGGGTTTTTCTTAGTTTTTAAGAACTGTTTGTTTCAACAAGTTTACTGGGCAGTAAAAAGAGAGCATCCTGTTTTGCTGGCTAAGATACTTCATTAAAGAAGACAAACAGCTGATTGCCTTATTTTGCCAAATACACACACACACACACACACATATATATTAGCATTTAAGAAGGAATTAGAGATACCTATTGCAGAACAGCAAATCCCTTGTGTTTATGTAGGAAGCTGAAGACGAAGTCCCTGATTTGAATTTCTAACGCATCTTTTAGTCATTTTCTTTCAGTAAATCTTGTCCTGCCCTTGGGGTCCCCTAAAACAGTTATTTTCCAGGGAGTACAGAACAGGAACTGAACATTTTCAGCTTTCCCCAAGTGTATTTTTCAAATCCTCTCCATATATGTTGGATATATTCCAAGTTTCCAGTTTATCTTGAAACATAGACTCCTAGAATTTGTCTGTCCTTTTTTCTTCTCCATCTACTTTTAAAAGAACTAAGAGGAAGTAAACAGTAATACTTTCAGTATCTGTCCATATTCTTGTGCTCCTGGGAAAGTTTTTCTGGTTCCTATTAACCTTTCCTCTCTCTGTGTGGAGATTAAGCACTCAATCCCTTTCCCTAATTTTCCCTATATTTCTTCCACTCTGACAAAAGAAAATGTATCCACCTACTGGTTTGTTTGTTTGTTTGTTTTTAATAATTTCTAAGAGCTAAATCAATTAAAAATGGTCATGGAAAAGGCTGTAAAATAGCTCAGTTTAAATAAATTTGTACATACCATTTTTATCTTTTAGAGTTGTAAAGCCTATAATAAAACACTATGGCAGGATTGGTAAAATGCTGATATTACATATTGTTTATGAGGAAAAAATTGTCATACAAAATGTATTTTGCCATCATCCCTTGTAAACAGCTACCACACCTGATTCACTGGTCTTTTTCTCTAAATTTCATATCAGGGGAAAAAACCAAACATTTCAGTAATCATAGGTTCTGTGTGGTGATTTCCAGAATAAATGTGTTCTGTTGAATTAAGTCTGTTAGAAGATCGGTAGACCAGAGTGGAGGAACAGAGAAAAAAGCAACTTGACTAAATGTGTTGCTTAGTCAGAATCTCATGTCCTTTCTAGAAACTTGACTGGAAATAATTGAAGTGCACACTTTAATCTCCACATATCTGTACAGTGAAGATAGTCGCGTATTTTGTACACTTAAATATGCCTACTATAAATTATTCAAATATGTTCTTTCCACTCAAACTTTTCAAAAATATGTCTATGTAGAAACTGAGTACTATAGACTAGACTGTAATACAGCCAGATGAAGTTAGGCAGAATTTCTGGGCCCATCAACTATATCAAATTGCTCTTCAGAAAGATGAGAGTCACCAGTAAAACACTGATTCTCATCCTTCCAATTTCAATAATCAATTACATAAGGATATTTCTTTGGTGATTTTTAAATTATAATCATTATTATTATTGTTGTTGTTGTTGCTGTTGTTATTATTATTATTATTATTATTATTATTATTATTTTATAAAAAACAGAAGCCAGTTGAGACAAGCTAATAGCCTGGTGCTTACCATGTCCCTGACAGATCCATGAGTCCAAGGCAGGCCAAGGCAGTGTACCCAGGTTAAGGAGCAGTCAAACCGTTTCAAGACCACTGTGTGCATGCAGCTACACATTGCATCGTATTTGCATCACCTGTCATTGTGTTTGCCAGTAATGTCCATCTGAATCTCCCCTTTTCTATGATCGTGCTAGAATCTCTGAACTTCTTTACCTTTCCCACTTTTCATCATAACTTCTGATTCATATTTACTACATATTTCTTTGTCCTAAATACGTGTTTTAGTTATCCTCCTATCTGCCACCAGAACCTTAATGAAACTTGATTTTACCACTATTTTTTTCTGCTGTTTCCAAGACCTCTTTCTAGGAAAAAATCTTCCTTATTTTCACCACTGCTCTGTGACAAAGGCGGATTTCCCCCAGTCTCATCTTTGTCTGTCCTTTCTCCTACTCTCACAACATATCCTCCTTAAAGAGTTTGATTCCTTTGCACTCAATTCACACCTTTTGCTAGCAATGCATTATTTTTTTTCAAGTCTAAATCTATTCTGTTATACCTTTTAACAACTGCCACATCCAATTCTGTTCATAAGGTGCTATCATTTTTTGTAGTATTACCATAATTTTTTCTTGTAAGAGGATCACACTGTCTTGTAGTTAAAAATAAAAGAACACAGGATATTACCCTTTTTTTTTTTTTTTTGCTTTCTTCCATTTGTCTTACTTCTCATTGAGACACAGAATTATCTGTTTATGTCACGCTTGTCTCAATCACTGTTTGTATTTTACCACCTCTTAATGCTGATATTGTGGGAGAAAAGTTTATAGCTGTTTAAGGAACAAAAAATGTTTATATAAAGCATAAATGTAGTTAATTCCAACAGCTTACATAGAATGCAACGTGGAAGCAGACCTATAACTGATAAAAGTTATATGAACTACTTTTCCTAACATTTCATAATCTGTGATTGAAATAACTGTGACATGACAATTGGCAGAGGATAACTCTAATAAACTCAGTGGCACACAGTCATGATGAGTATTAGTATTGTGGTGTTGTTACTGTAAGCATGACCAGATCCTTTAGGATGAGCAGTTCCAGTTTCCTGAGTTCACCTCAACATGCAGTGGACTGCAAGGTCTCTTGGTCAGCCCTGCAAGCCCACAGGTGTCCTGCTGGTGTGCAGAGGCTGCCAGGAGAAGGTATTCACCTCCTTGGTACCAGTTGATGCTCACAGCCTGGCTCTGCAAGGCTCATTCTCCTCTGCTCTCCCCCTCTCTACTGCAGGGTTTGAGTGGCCTGACCAGCTTCCCTCCCTCTCTCTGGGACCTACAGATTGATGTCCTTCCCCAGCTTCTCCTGACAGACTGTTCCCAGTGAGACAGAGATACCTCTTTCTCTGATCCAAAGCAAATTGATCACTCAGTCCTTGGTTGCAGTTCTTCACCCAGGGGTTGCAACCCCAGGAATGATCCATAGATAATGAGTTCTGAGGCTGTTTTAGCCACAGTGGTGTCATGTTGTGAATGCAAAACCCAACAAATTGGTATCTATGTTCATTCAGTAGGCCAACAAAAAAACGGCTGGATTCTGTCTTGCCACAAGCAATTCTAAGCTTGTGCTCAGTTGACAATTTGTTTCCAGACCCTCCTCAACTCAGCATCTGCCATTCTTCCAGATATGGTCAGAAGCCTTTCCTGACAGGAAAAGAGATTTAATTTTCCTACTGCAGCTTATCACACCTAATCTAAATTACTCCCTACATTTCTCCTTTAGTTTTCACTCTCCTCAATTGCATTTTACTCTAAGAGCATAATAAATATCCAGCTGTGTCGGATAATATTGCTTCTAGCTCAGAAATCTGACTTCATCTAGCTGAGCAACATCAATGGGAAAGATTATTTAGACACTTGCCACTTTCTGCAAACCATTCTCCCACAGAGTTGATCACCCTTTGTCCCCTTTCATTTCACACAAACATGGTCGTCATCTCCATTTTCTAAAGAAAAAGACATTCAGCATTCCTCTCCAGCAAAATTTTTTTCATCCTTTCTCTTCAATTACTATGGGCACAGAATATTAAAATAGCTATCCCTACCTGAGTTTCCATATATTTTCCAAAAACCACTAAAACAAAGTCCTTAGTATACTCTCCAGATTATATAAAAAGAAGTACCCCATTTAAAATTAAATTCTTTAATTTAAAAGCTTTCTTAAGCCAATTTTTTCCCCCATCTTTGTCTTTCTTCTGCTATTTGATCCTTTCTCAAATTTCTTTTTACCTCACATGAATCACTATTTCACTCCATTCTAAACACAAAAATATGATCTCAAATCCTGTCATAATTTTCTCCATGGTTACCAGAGTTCCCTTTGCCTTGTGCATTTTCCTTTTAAATTATTTCTTTCATGAAACCTCTCTCTCTAAACAATTTCACTTTCCATTGTTACACAGAAACATATTCCAAAACTGTATTATTGCCCAAAAATTTACCACATGTGACTTCAGGACCTCATGCCTGTAGAAAACCACATCTCTCCTAATATTTATTGCAGAAAACCAGCCCAAACAAATCCAGTGTTTGCACTAATCTGTTTCAGAGGACTATTTTAGACAGAATGACTTCCTAGTTGTGTTTTATTCCAGCTACTAAAGAGTTTGGGTGGATACTCATTACAGTCATATATCCCCATTCAGGATATCAAAGCTACAATGTCCATTTGACTTTTGATTAATATTTTACTGGATGTCCAACTGTAAATTTAATTTCAGTTGCCTAAACCATGTTTTTTTCACACTGTTCCTTCTTGCTGCCTTGCTCTCGTCACCAATAATCTCTATCTATCTCCATTCATCCAGACTTTTGTCTTGGATGTCAATTTCAAATCATATTTCCTACTCAAGTCATCATATCTAGGTTATCTATATCTTGACAAGTTTTATTTTTACAGCCAAGACAATGAATGTCTATCATTTTAACCTTTATTAGCTTAGTCCCTTTTTTCCATCTCAAATGAAAAGCTATTCAAGATGCACATGACAAATTCATAATTCATTCCTATTACTTTGATGATACAAATTCCCTATTTTTATTTCTCTGTTGAATTCCCCTCTTTATCATATCATAAATGAAAGTAGAGAAGAAAGGCTTCACAGTATGTCAATAGTCTTTTCCTTTATCCTTCAATATTAAGGATTCACCTTGCACTTGCCACTCACAAAGTGCTCAAAAAGCAAAAAAATCCCCCACTGTGTCCTCAAGGGCAGTTACCCATTTATAATTCACAGTGAATTATTGTTTCCTTGTGATTGTTTATGTATTAATCATAATGCTATTATGGTTAATATCACTTATATCACAAGCTATTTAGGGAAAGAAGAGCTTTTCTTCTTTATACAAACACCTATTAAGTGGGGTCTGGACAAGATCTTCTTCTATCGTGAATATGGAATTATAAAATGAGAATCATGTAATTTTTTTTTTTTTTTGGATGCATAATTTTGGGTGTATACTTTGTATAACTGGAAAGTTTCATACCAAAATGTCATGCTTAAACACAGAGAGAGATTAGTTCTCTTCCTTAATGGATCTTCTGTGACCCACAGTTAAATGAATTAGCTCAATAAATTCATATCTCTGAATCCTTATCATTAAATTCTCAATTGCTATCTAAAAATTACTTTAATTGGAGTAACACCAGCAAAGTACAGTCCATTAGTATTCTGTGAGCTGTACTGTCATATTATGACCATTACTTTGATATAAATATTAGTTAATAATATAGTTGTGAAAAATGCAATTATTTTCTAACATGAATGCATCATTTTTGCTTTCTTGGGTTCTTCTCGTTCACATGGAATGAAATAATTCCAATATTCTGACAATAAAGTGAAATGTAAGGGTGTTTTTTTGCCTTTTTGTTTTGTTTTGTTTTGTTTTGTTTGTTTGTTTGGTTTTTTTACTAATAGTTGTGATATAATTTTGAACACTAATGCAAATCATAAAATGAGTAAAAACCACATAATTGCTTGATGCATTTAATGGAATCAAAGGAAACAGTCCAGAAGGGACAAAACTACCTCAGAGTGATGAAAGTTGTTATCACCTATGGGTTTTTCATGTCATCAGAGGGTACTGTAAGTGTACAGAATACTGTACACTATTCACTGTAATAGGCTGAAATAATGGAAAATTTGAGTGTTGCACAGGAAGATTATCTGAAATATTTGTACTGGGAATTAATCTACCACTCCACCCTGGTATGATGCAATACATGAGATTTCTATGCAAAACCACAGAAAGGGCAAGTGGGTGTACACTCAGCTCACCTCTGGCCAAATTCACTCCATTGGGGATTGGCATCAAAGAGCTGCCAAATGTCAATTATCCATGTTCAGAGGGGACCTGTATTTCTTATAATTAGATTTAAATTTAAATTCACAACTGCACTTAGTGTCAAGGCACTTAATGCAGCCTGTGAGAAAACATCCACAAGATTATCAGCCTCTACATGAATACAGCAGAGGAACCATTCACAAAGGGCTGGTATCACACAGCTGGTGCATGAGGTACATACACAGGAGACACATCCACGTCTCACAGTGACAGAGCAGGAAAAAAAATTAACTAAGAACCTCAGGTATCATACTTGAAGGACATCTTGATGGATCTTTCTATTTTCTAAATTCTAGTCAGCTGCTAAGAGCTAAGGAAGAGTCCATCTGTGCAAATCAGATCAATTTCTAAACTGAGGTTATGTGGGACATATAATTAATGAATCAATTGATATTTTGCCCACACAATTTTTTTAGTAGTTTGCATAAAGTATGAAACTGCTCTGATAGAGTATGGAGGCAGAAGCTATGTGAAACCTAACCTACAAATCTCTGAGTTTTCAGAAAAACTGAATATAAAACCAATGACATATTACAGTCAATTTCCAGGCTGAAACATCTTAGTGTAGTTAAATGATGAGGGCCTTCCTTGAAACTTACACTTGTTATCAATCTAAGGTTGAAATTAAGAAAATTATTACTTTCTTTATAATGTTTTTTGCTGTACATATAAATTAACTTTTATCTCCATGGCAGCTTGTTTTCACAGCTGGTCTTTTAACTTCTAATCCTCAATTTGGCTCCTGAACAGAATCCACACATCAGGTTTTTTATTTAATATTCAATCCCCTTCCTAATGCCTGTCAGAAAACAACTTTTGAACAGGAAAACATAAAGAAGTGCACTTTAATAGTTCATTAAAAGACTTCTCTGCAATTTTTAAGTGCCGGGAGGCCAGCAAGAAAACCCTGAACAGCCATACCTCCTTCCATAAGTTCTGGATTTGCAGACAAAAATATTTTCACAATCTTTTCTACCTCAGTTTTCAGAAATATTTGTCAAGTGTAATACTCTATATTTAAGAACACATGTAAACAGAAAGGCTTTTTTTTCAAGTACTTTGTTTACATGAAGTGTATTCTCTCAAGGTAAATTAACATGAGTAGAATAATGAGACATCATAAACTATGCTCAACAACAGTCATACTCAAAGTTAATAAAACAAATAAACATTAATCCCTAATAATTATCACTCTGTAAAAACCTGCTGTGGTATTGTAAGACAAAGGATTTGCAAATTAAGGATTTCAAAATAATAATAAAAATAATTATTAAAAATTATTATGTTCTTTGTTAGTGACAAGCAGAGAATCATAAGTAATCACAATATGTGAACCTTATCAAATCTCCCTTTTACTTATATGGCATATACCAATACATACATACATACAAGCTACTGCATTCTTATACTAAGGAACTCTTATAGTAATCATTTTTGGTAGGATACCTGAACATCAGTTCAGTCTTGTTTCATTTTGTTAGTTCTTCCTTTCCATCACCAGTTGTCAAACTAGAGCAATAATAAAAACACATCTTTATATGTTACTTTATATGAAATATGTTAAGCATGTAGCTTAACTTCTTTCAGATGATGAAAAGAGATCCAGAAGGATCAAATATTACCCTTATTTTAATGGCATTTTCTTTTCTTTAATGAGCTTAAAACCAGCTGCTTTAATTTTAAGAATTCAGTTTTTAATTTGCATTTTATTTGAACCAAAAACTATGACTTCAAGAAAAATTGCCCATTCTTTTAGCTTCAATGTCTGAACAACTTAAAAATTTATATCATGTAGAGGGAGAAGAAATGGATTTTAAGTATATGGTCTTTCATAATTTGTTGTCTGGGTTTTTTCTGTTCTCCTTTGTCTCTTTAAGAAGTTTTTTCTAAAGTTCTATTTCAGCCTTCTGTGTTTACCTTTTGCAATAGAGTCTTTCACAATTTTCACATAAACAACCTATTTGTTATTGTAACCATCTCTTTATGCTTACATTCTTCTCATAAGGAAGAGACTGTTGAACTGTTGGGTTGACCAGTGTGGTTGGAGAGGAAGATTTTCTTCCTCCAATCCATGGTCATTGTTGGAATTCTATAAATGTTGAGGTCTGTAAACAAACCTGCCTTTTTTGCCTAGAACATCTCAGTGTGTGAGTGTCGTTTCTTTGTGTCATGCTGCGACAATAATTATTTTTCAGTTTTGTTTAGGTTGTTGAGGTTTTGCTTGCTTGCTTCATTTTGGGTTGGTTTTTTGGTTGTTCATTTGTTTGGGTTGTTTGGGTTCTTTTCTTTGTTTAAGTTTGCTGGTTTGGGGTTTGTTTTTTTTTTTTAAGTGTAGCTATTCAATAAGCATAATGCCTACAGCTTTGTGCTTTGCTCCTCCAAAGGAAGTATGAGACCTGAAACTCATTAATCATGAAGGGCTGTGCTTTACCTTGTGATCATGCCAGCCCCTAATCGATCAAAAGCACTGTAGGGGCATTTAACTCAGTTTGAGGTCTAGCAAAGAAAACCATACATTATTCAGAGATGTCTGGAACTCAAGGGTCAGGAAGACAGATTGCATAAAGAACTGCAAAACTAAAGGAGTTTTAGGTTCTGACATAGACGCAATAGTCTCAGAGAAGATTAAAAGTGTGGAATAACAGTAATGGAAACTTTATTTATTTACCAAAACTACTGTAGTACAAGTTTCTTATCTCAGCGAGCTATCAGATAATAATGATCTTCAGATGCAATCGACTTGTGTGAATTTAAACTCATGACCTGAATATGACAGATCATATATCCCTCTATGACTTCTTGAAGACAGCAATTTGGCATTTGGAATTACTTTTTTGAAATAGATAAAATCATAGTGATCTTTGTGTGGCATAAACAGGGGTCAGACAATATACGCTAAAACCATTGTGAAAATACATTTATTTTCAGCAACTCTTGATAAAAAGATTAAGAAATTGATAAATTGCCATCATGTCACAGAACTGTTAGATATGTAGCTTTGTAAGCTATGAAGAGGATCCAAGTTAACAAGCATTCATAAATGCAACAGCTAAATTGCAAATCCAATTCTATCATTGAGTTATGCAGAAATACTTTAGAAACTCAAAGAAAATAATTTTTTTAAAAAATTAATGCAATGCAGGCAATCTGAAGGAGAGACATTTTGATGGACCATCATTCCAGACTACTTATAGACTTCTAGTAGTCTTAAAAAGAAAATCATGGAAGAGGGCTGGCTCCTCTCTTTTTTTTAATCTCTCTTTTTATCTTTTTGTAAACCCACAGAGTTCTTAAGTTTAGAAAAGGCTACTAAGACTACTGAGTCCGACTGTTAACCCAGCAACACTGTCTTCACCATTGAACCTATGTGCCACACTTACAAGTCTTCTAAATATTTCCAGGGATGGTAATTCCACCAGTTCCTTGGGAACCTGTTACAGTGCTTGATACAGCCTTCTCCATGATGATTTTTTTTCCTAATATCCAATATAAACTTTCCCTGGTGCAACTTGAGACCATGTCTTCTTATTCTATTGCTTTCAGCTTGAGAGAAGAGACCGACCTCTGCCTTGCTGCAATCATCTTTCAGGTGGTTGTAGAGAGTGATAAGGTCTCCCTTGAACCCTCTTTTCTCCAGATTAAACAATCCCAGCTCCCTGAGATGATCCTCCTAACATCTGTGCTCCAGACCCTTCCCCAGCTCTGGACTCACCCCAGCCCCTCAATGCCTTTCTTGTAGTGAGAGGCCCAACACTGGACACAGGATTTGAGCTGTGGCCTCACCAGTGCCCAGTACAGGGGGACAATCCCTGCCCTGCTCCTGCTGCCACACTATTGCTGATCCAGGCCAGGTGCCATTGGCCTTCCTGGCCCCCTGGGCACACCTGGCTCATGTTCAGCTGCTGTTGACCAGCACCCTCACCTCATTTTCCTTTGAGCGGCTTTCCAGCCGCTCTTTCTCCAAACCTGGAGCATTATCTGGGATTGTTGAGATCTGAGTACAGGATCCAGTACTTGACCTCACTGAAATGGATGCAATTTGCCTCAGTCCACCAATCAGCCTGTTCAGGTCCCTCTGCAGAGCCTTGCCACACTCTCACATATCAACACTCCTGACCAACTTGTGGTCATCTGCAAACTGACTGCAGGTGCCCTGGCTCTCCTCATCCAGATCATCCAAAAAGATCCAACAGGACTGCCCCTAGTGCTGAGTTCTGATGAACACCAGTGGTGTCCATCTCCAGCTGGATGTAACTCCATCACCCGTCAATTGCTGGGCCCAGACATCCAGTGCCAGTGTTTATCTAGGAAACTGGGCACCTGTGCAAGATATGAGCAGCCAATTTCTCCAGCAGAATGCTTTTGGAAATGATGTCAAAGGGTTTTCTAAAGCCAGGGAAGCAATATCCACAGCCTCTGCTTTACCTACTAAGTGGATCTTGTCATAGAAAGAGATCAGGTGAGTCAAATGGGACTTGCATTAAACACCTCAGCCTCTACTTTCTCCTTTGTCATTATGTTTCCCTCCACACATAAAGCATGAAGATTCTCCTTAGCCCTCCTTTGCTTGTTAGTGTATTTACAGAAATATTTTTATTGCCTTTTATGACAACAGCCAAATTAACTTCTAGTTGGTCTCAGCCTTTCTGATTGTAAGCCTTCATAACCTCCTGACATCCTTGTAATCCTCCTGAGTGGCCTTCCCCTTCTTCCAAAAGTGGTAAACTCTCTTCCTTTTGTTCCCTGAATCCCAGCTGGTTTCCAGACAAATCTTTCTGTTCAGCCAAGCCAGTCTTCTTCCCTGTAGGCTCACCTTTCAGCACATAGACTCCTGCCCCTTGAAATTTTTCATCTTAAAATTTTTCATCTAGCCTCCCTGGACTCCTCTAGCCTTCAGGACTACCTCCAAAGGGACTTTGTCAGTCTTTTAAACAGACTTCCCTCCAGAAGTCAAAACAGCTGTTCTGCTGACCCCCTTCCTTTTTTTCACCAGCCATTCGTCTGATTATATTGAATTGCTTTACTTCAGCATGAACAACCATTCTGTAATGCCAGTTATTATATTCCTACATCCAATTTATTTAATTGGCTAAAATGGGCAGAAATTGGCTTTTTCAGCCTCCAGAGAACATTCAACTTCCAAATGACTTGGTCTGGTTTCTGAGTGAAAAATTGATGTTGCCAGCTGACCAGTCATCTCTGATCAGGTAGCTCACATCTGAACAAATAACCAAATATTCAGGAAGATTTACAAAACCAGCAAATAATTCCAGATAAATCTGAAATGAAAGGATACACATAGTAAACATGCAAGGCACAAGAATGTATATATATCAATTTGTATTTAGAAATATTTACTAATTTCCTCTCGGTTATTTGTTTGTGTATCATTGTTCATTGATAAACACGTAAAATATTATTTTCTACACATTTCAAGGGCACAAGCAGCTCTTTAAAAGCACAGATAACAAATAGTGTTCTATCCTTCAAATACATAGGTTGTCCTGTTATAAATATTTAATAGAAACTTCAACTAAAAAACTTCAGGCCTTTACTTTCATATAATATTATTTCTCATTGCTTTGCTTCTGCTTTTGGTTTACCCAAAAGACTATGAAAGATTTTGTTGCCTGTTAAAAGCCCTGATCCAATTTTATCCAAAATGGTTGGACTCCTTTCTTTCCCTGTATGCCTTGTGCATAATAAGACAAAAATGTCCACCAGCATTTTCCTATAAACAAATTTTTTCATTTGCTCTCATAAACCATGTATGTAATGAATTGTCACATTTACAAAACCATAATATTTCAAGTGGGTTTTTTTTGGTGGTGACTGTATGAAATGCCACCCTAGGGTATTTCAAAGGTTTCATTGGCAGTGTCTGATAGAACTTCAATGAGAAATAGATGCTTGGGTAGGCCTTTGCTTTTAGCCAGCATTTCATTTGAAAAATCAATAAACCCTTTCCCATGAAATTATCATTCTATATAAACTCCTCAAATTAAAAAAAAAAAAAAAAAAAAAAAA
>VWYO01001139.1:57175-76817 GCA_013400275.1 Rhadina sibilatrix | reverse complement strand
AAAAAAAAAAAAGTGTGATTTTCAGCCAGTTCTCAGAGCCCAATAACACTCAATACATGCTGTGGCTTCACCAAACCTCTGAAAGTCTGCTGTGATACTTCTAGGTATCCCTAGCTCTACCTGTGCTTTACCACAACCCAGCACTTATTTAATGCATAACAAACTATTGGGAAAAAAAAAAAAAAAAAAAAAAAAAAAAAAAAAAAAAAAAAAACAAACCACTCCCTCATANTTGTATCTCTGACTCTGTCAGGGCTTATAGGTTTTTTTTCATTTGGTTGGTTTTTGGTTTGTTTTTTTTTTTTTTTTTACTACTACATTTGTTTTCTTAATATTCCTAGTAAAGAACTGTTACTCCTATTCCTAAATCTTTGCCTGAAAGCCTTTAATTGCAAAATTATAATAATTTGGAGGGAGGGGGGTTACATTCTCCATTCCAGGGGAAATTCCATCTTTCCATGGCAGATACCTGTCTTCCCAAATGAAGGCAGTGTTTCATCATTTCCCCCAGAATTAGAAAGGATTCACAAGAGTTTAACATTCTCTCCATTAAAAAAGACCTCTATAGTAACACAATATTTGTCTTCCAGAATTTCTTGCATCTTGTATGATGTCTCCAGTATTTAATAATGAAATTTCCATTTCAATTGATGTTATCTACATCATTAAGATATAGAGATGCAAATACTGAGAAAATCTCATTCTATATAAGGCATCTTTACAAGATAAATTGTTGAACATTTTACAGTTCAGTCAAAGCTCAACATTGTAAATATCAATTAACTAAGTTTTGCCAAAAAAATTTTAAATTACTGATTTCCAAGACTTGGGAGAATTTTTGAGAAGCAAAACCTCATATATATGGAATATATCCATGATTATATCTCTCATATATATAGAATATATCCCTGAATAAAGTCCAAAGTTAAAATCTTTCAGCAACTTCTTACGTGAAGGCAAAGATTATTGTAATGATTACTGTCACATTAATGTATTTTACAAACCAGTAGTATAAGCTAGCACACAAAGAGGGAAAACATGTTCCTTTATTCACTACTACAGAAAGCTTAAATGAAGTGCATGACCAAGCCCTTGTTTGCATGGAACTGAATATAGGATGCATTTCTCCATTTTTTTATAGTGGGTGCTTTGTAATGCCGTTGTTCCAAAGATTTATTCCTTCTTTGTTCAAAAAAACAAATTCTTCTTTAAAAAGATATTATATGATATTTTATTATTTAAAGAGTTCTGGTTCAGAGAACATGAATGGCAGTAAATTCATCAGTGCCTCCCTATCATCTTTAAGCAGAAGGATTAGAGTAAAGAAGTATTTTTTTTCTGTGCCTTATCTTCAGTCTCAGAGGGAGAAGACTATGGCAGACCTAATTATATTCACAATGAACTCAGAGGAAAGTGGTTCGGAGGTGAAATTCTCATTAAAACAATAACTCATATCTCCATATGTTAGTTCATAAAGAGATGCTGAACTGTGGGATGAGGAGTTTCTCACATGTATCAACTATATTTAGTGTTAATGAGCTTTTTAAATAGTTGTCATGAGAAGTCATGTGCCTGGAATTTTGGTAAATTCCAGTGACAGAGAGGAATAGACCCATTCAGACAGTAAGCCTTCAAACTATATTCAAAGCATGACATTTTCCTCCATGCTGTATCTGAATTACCCATTAACCAAGATAAGTGGAAACAATCTGACACCAAATGTCATCAGCAAGATACATAAAGGTCATTAGTTTATTAATATTACACTCAACACTTGTGCAACGTTGGATGGAGTCACTTTCATTACATGACACAAGAGGGGCAATGATACAGAACAATAAAACATCATTTGAGAAGGGTTTTCAATAGTAGAACATAGAATGACAATTGTCTTACATGTTCAGAAGTCAAAATTTAGGGCACAATTTTTGGCATACATTTAAAGTTAAGAAAAATTTTAGCAGTTTCTTCATGGTTGTCTTAGACAGTATTTAGTGATATCTAATACTGCATGGCAACTTTTATGTCTTTTACTACCTTTGAAGCACAGCTCTAAAAGTTATTTCTCATTGACATGACTAGGACATTGCAAACTTTAGCATCTCTCTTCAAATCAAGTAATCCCTTCAGTCTAGTTGATATTGCAAAATGCGCTCCAGGCATTTTCTTTTTAGCACCATAAATGAGATAGCGTTCAGCTCTCTTGCATACTTATGCTGCATACGAAAGTGAGGAACATTTATAACTATTGCTGAAATAGGGTGATGCTGAAACTCTAAATTTAACCTTCAGAAATGTGAAAAATTATGCATCTATTTCTATAATTTCACTCATATTAAAGATGCTTACAAAATACAGAAGATCTGCAAATGTCTGAGTTCAGGAAGAATTAAAGTGTTCTGATGTCCTTAGCTGTACATCTATGACCAAAATCATAAATGAGTTTAGGTTACCATGGAGGCAGAAAAATAATTTGCCCCTACTTCTGGTTATTGTCAAATGCATATTAGATTACTGGAAAATATTTCATTTCTTTTAAAATAAAATAATGATTTATAAGGTTTTTTTCACAACTATTTATACTCACATGCTCAAATGCAATAGGCATCTAATATTAAACTCTGTCTAAGCAACAGTCTTAGTAAATATAGATTGAATTGAAAGTCAGGCATCTCAATATCATTTGGGATTTGAGTCATAGTAAACAATGAAAAAGCAAACTAAATGAGGTTCACAATGTCAATGTTATTTCAGAGGAACAGGAAAAAAAAANAAAAAGTTAAATGTAATTTAAAAGAAAAAAAAAAAAAAAAAAAAAAAAAAAAGAAAACAACCCAGGACTGTGAATTTTGACATACTCTGGTACTTTTTTCCCAGCAAAATCAGTATTCTTGCTTTAGGGACTCTATTGTGAGCGCTTATGCAGAAGCTCAAGCCTAGAAATGTGGTTTCAGTGAGTGAATTACATCTTTGGGAGGAAGAACAGAGGCGAATTTCAGAACAGACCTACAGGCTCAAGCTATACAGTAAATTTTCTTTATATTCATCTGTGCTGGAGACATACAGCTTCAATCTTATTTAAATGACAAATTGCTTTTCCCCACCAGCCTCTCCTACATTTATCCCTGCAAATCAGTGGTCAATATGTATGTCCTCTCTGCCATTTTGATTTAATTTTATCTCGTATTAAAAATATAATCTGTCAGAAAGTGTTCTATAGATGTACACAGGTTTCCTAGATTACTGCAGTATTGCTAAGTTAGTGCCCTTTAAATATCAGCTTCATCAGCAGGGACTTAAAAGACTTTGAAGTGGCTGGTGAGATAGAGAGGTGACAAAACACGTAAGTTGCATTTTCTACAGAAATGTTATAACTGTGGCACAGCTATGGTGTACTTCTACCACCGAGTGTAAGAGAAACATTCCATGCCTTCCTCTACTGGAGAGCTCAGATATCAGCTATTCTACTTTCTGCTCTCTCGTTCTCTTTGAAATACTTAGGAAAGCAGTGAATCTGAAAATTATTAAACTACATATCATAAATAACTGATAAGCTATATTACATTTTTTATTTAGCAGGAGTTGTAGTAAGAGGAGCCAATTGTGTTAATAAATATACATACATGTATATCTAGAGAGGAGGTAAAGGGAAGTAGAATGGGAAGAATCATTTCATTTTCTACTGAAATACAGCATTCTCTGGTATAAAATGAAGCAATTAACAACAGTTCACAGAACTGCACAAGACCGGAAGTGATTATCACAGCCAATTAAAAGTGCAGGGGATGATTACATTTGGCAGACTGCAAACCCTTGCTGGAATCTGTCCAGAGCACAGGTCCAGAGCAGCAGCTCAGTTAGTCTGGAAGCTGGTTCCAAAGAGCAAGTGCCCAGGGTGAGTGTGCCCAACATTGGCTTTCACACAAGCAGCTGCTTACTCACGAGCTGGCCAACAAAGCTGTCACAAGAATGGTGCAGCAAAAAAGGGATTGTCAGCATCTATCAGGCAATAATTAAACCTCATCTCTGTACTTTTTTTCAAGCATGTACTTCCTTTCTGTATATCAGCTGACTAAATAATTGTCACAATTAAAGGTGCTTCAGTCAATAGACATTTCAGCTGATTGATAATTTCAATGAAGCTTCAAAAACCCACCACTGACATAACTTTATCTTTTTCCAACTGGCATCACCAAAATTCAGGAAGCTCTTATACTGACAGTCGAGTTTAACTTGACATTTTCTGAATGTGCCTGTCAGACACCCATTTTTTGTTATGACATCGAAATCCTATTTGTCCTGTATATGGCTACTAATGCAGGTAAATAATTCACCAAGTGAAAAAAAGAATATAAAACTTTTAGGCATAACCTAAACTCAAAACTCTTGTGCTTTTGTATTTGTTTGCAATGACCTCAGCAGCCTCCCAGTAAATAAATGAAATGGATGAGGCAAGAAGCATGGGGTAGAACAATGTCCAACAGAGGCACTCATTCTTATCCACATTTATTCATGTTACCATGTTTTGCTCACTGATACAGTGAAATTTTCAAAGATACAGAGACTGGATGAGCCTGGCAGGCATCTCTGGGGATTTCAGGCCTCTGCTTAGAGCAAGGACTATGACAGCAGGTTGCTCAAGTTGAGTTTTGAATATCTCCAAGGATGGAGACTCCACATCTCTGGGCGACCTGCTCTTGCCTGTGACCACCCTCATAATGAACATTTTTTTTTTTTAGTGGAATTTCCTGTGTTTCAGTTTGCACCCATTGCCTCTCATCTGTCTCTGGGTACCACAGAGATGAATCTGTCTCTGTTGTCTTTACTGCTGGATCACACATTTATGGGCATATATAAGTTTCCCCTGAGCTGTCTTCTCTCCAGGCTCAGTGATCCCAGCTCTCTCAGCCTCTCCTCATTTGTCAGATGCTAAAGATCCTTAATTTGGATACTTAATTTAAGGATCCTTATTTAATAATTAGGATCCTTAATTTCAATCCTTAATTTAAATCCCTTCCCTGGGTGTGTTCCAGTAAGTCATATTCACTTTAACTGGTAAGCCCATTTTTTTTAGTTAATTTTCTAAGATTTATTTCCTCAGAAAAGAAGTGCAGCTGTGCTGTCACATCCATTTGAGAAGTAGCTACAAAGCCCATTTATGGTCCAAAAACAGCAGCAACACACCTAAAATACTAGTCCTGAAATTTATTATCATTGTCAGTAAAAACACCACAACTTTTACTAAGGAGTTTACTAAATAAATGTATGAACATATCTTGTACATAATTAAGTTCTTTAATTCGTTTTCTATTTTTGCTATCCATAATTACTTATTTTATTGTGAATCTCTCATAATTTTATAACTTGCTTTCAGTTTGCTTCTGAATGGAAGAGGTTCTTTTGGTACTGCTGATTTTGTATGTGCTGTTATATATGTAATAAGTTGTTCAAACCTATTTAATTCATTTTTTACAAGTAAAAAAAAAAACAAAACAAAACAAACAAAAAACTTTACAAAATAAAAGGCTTAAAGGGTATTGAGCCTCAAGGTATATTAAACTGTGTCAGTCATATGTGTTTTTCTCTAATTTGTTGATGAGGTAAAGGAATATTTGTAATGAATGATGAATGGTTTGTCCCTGTAAAAAAAATATGGATAATATCATACCTGAGGGTTTATTACCGTATTTAATGCTTGTATTTACTAGTTAATATATAAAATCATGAAAATGCTTTTATCATTTTCTCATCTAATTCTAAAGTTTTTTTTGAATTTAATCCCAGAAGTTTCAGCATTTTCAGAAAAAAGAAATTGATTTGAAGATGAATGATAAAGGCATGAAAATGCTTCTCATAAAGTAATAGTACTGATGTGTTCTAAAGTATCTAAGAACAATATTATAGTCATGTCGCCTTCATCACATTTATCCAACAAATCTTGTCAGGATTAATTCCCATAAAACCATTAGGAAGTACTGTGAATGCATTTAGGAAATTAGGTGGTTAATTGAATCAACTATGTGAAGTTTTCTTTCTGGTTCAGGGTGGGTCCAGCAGAGACTACTTGGGAAGACAGAGTAGGTGAAAGGGTGCTGCCCTATCTGAACCCCTTTGATCCCCAATGGGAATGAATTTATGAGAAGATGTAGAGTAGCAGAAGAGGAGCAACAATGTCCAGCGTCCATTTCACACCCTTCTGAGTGTTATTATCAGTAGGAAAAAACATAAGGAAAGAAAGTTCCATTGAAGGATTTGGAACTATCATTGGCCTGCTGCAGACTGGACTTCCTTTGTGTGTGGGAGTTAAGTGAGAAAGATGAAGAAGAAATGAAGAGTAAGGACAAATGAACACACAAGGGAAAAATAGATAAACCATTTGAAAACTACCATGAGAAAATTGTCTGCTAAACATTTTTATAATGTTTATGGAAAAATTCTTTGCTGCAGTAAAAATTATTTCACTTGGCAAATTCAAGCATGACTACTGAAGACTTAATGTCATGTTTCAGGAGGACATGGAAACAGTTTAGAAATAAGCAGGAGAGCTGAGCGTTTTATGACTCTCTTGTACCTATTGCTATTATTTCTCAAGCCATCACACCAATTACAGACCCTTACAGGAGACTGCATGCTGAGAACAGGAATAGTTATACTGACCCCTATAAAAATAACTAATTTTCTGTAGATGGTGTCATCACAAAAGAGTCACAACTCCCATCTCCAAATGACAATACAGCTCATGTTATTAAGCATGCATTACAAGGGATCCATATAAATTTGTTGCTACCTAATATATTGGATTCACTGAATATCTCAAATATTCAGATAGAGGTCCATTTGGCATTACTAATTTGATCCTATTTTCAGTTACCTGTAAGTTTCAGCTTTCTTGTAAAGTTTAAAAAGGACATAAACTGTAATCATAATGATGAATCAACAGTTAGGAAAAATATTTGCATTCTATTTAAGATAGCACTATTATAATGGAAATAGTTTGCAATTCATTTGACTTCTACTTAAAATAATATCATAATTTTATTTGAATAATCAATGAGAATTGTAGCATAGGAGCTTAAGAATATTAAATAGATTGTACTCTGAACAGAATAATTGTGTCCCTCAAATCTCATTTTATTGTATTTCATACCAGGGAATGACTTTCAATCCCAAACTACTTCTGCACTTACATAAAATTGTCTGAGAAAAAGGACTACCTTGACATCATTCAAACCCTTAACAAGCTCTTACATTCTGAAAACTTTTCTTTGCTCAGTACTTTGCAGCTCAGCCAGAAGATGCACTGCCTACCCACTTAAAGAGTAAAAGACACTGGGAAGAGATCTTTTCTATTTCTTTTAATGTGGAGCTAGATCCTTAAGAAATCCTGTTAATTTCACATCAGGACCTATACAAGCCAAGAGGAGAGTTTGGAAATCCGGACTGCTTATGTAGGATTGCAAGGGGCTGAAGGCTGCTACATGTTAATGGGCACAGTGAGTTTAGAGAGGCTGTAGAGAAACACAGAAGGGATTTTGTGTGAGGAGGGATTCTGCTGGTGGTGCCTCACTGCTTTACAAGTTAGGAGCACTTAAGTTAAATATTTTGTCTCAGGGAGACCAGACGATGATATCCACTTTGTTTTGAAATAGAATTACATGGAGGCGCCAAAGAAGACAACTCAAAATCTTTATTCCTGACAATTTTTAATGCTTTATTGGGTGAAAGGACAATATGTATACGGGTTAACTGATCTCAGCACATAAGAGTTCAATAGTATTCAGCAAATGACTAACTGTTGCTGAAAACCTGTAAGACAGTCTTTTCCTTGTAGGGATGACACTCAAACACACATCCCAGTATCCAAACCCAGTTTTCTGCAACTTTATTGAACCCACTAAAATATTTCCACTGTTTAGTGTTTCAGGGCGTAGATTTACAGATGGAAATATGTAGTAGGAGTTCAGGGTTTAACCACAGAAACCAATGATAAATTGATAAAATTAAGTTTTTTGTGCTCATACCATTGTCAGCAGATGATTATTAAGGAGTAATGTCTAACATTCACCCTCTTTGTCAACTGTCCTTAGTCTACTAAATTCTATTCTTTCATTCTCCTGAAAAATCAAAGTTTTTACATATCAACCAATTGTTACATGAGAAGATGAGCTACATTTAAATAAAAGATAGCACATAGTGGTAAACTCTAAACATCTTTAAGACTGATAAAGGTAAACGTAAAGGTTCATAAGGAAGATAATTTGAAACCTTCACAGATTCTTGATTTTCTGCTCCCATCAAGTCTTCAAAACCACTCCTCCATCACTTTCTTTATGGATCAAATATTCCATCCCTTGCAAATAAGCACAGGAAAGGAAAATGAAGTGAAGAGGGAGATGAATCTGAGCACCATTCTTAACACCACCTTTGATTTTTAAACCTTTTGAGCTTCTGAAAAGTCTGCATGTTTTGGTACTGTTTACAATTTTATAGCCAGGAAACACTGAGAGATATGGTGCTACAGTCCAAAAATATGATCAGTTTAAACTGATGAGAAAATATCAATTCTCTCACCCCAGCCATATTAATTCAGCAGCAAAACTAATATAAGGAATTTATTAATAGTGTCAAAAAGTAAAATATGTCAGATTCTTAAGCCTTGGAACTCTTACTATTGCCTCTAAATTTATTTAGAATGTTTAGATTTAACATTTCCATTACAGAAATTCTGCAATACTCGTTGCATTAAGTAGCATATTTTATAGGCATCAGTGTTTAATTTTCAGACATAGGCCTAACTCTATTCACTGAGTGTTTAATGAAGTCAAAATACATATTACCAGATGGGAGTATTTCTTATTAGCATTCTCCTCATCCTAATTGTGCTGAGGAAAATGAGCACAGGAAATTGCACAGGAAATTGTTGATCAGTTTCAAATCCTGGCCTAACATGTTCTTTCTGAGTAATCATTTCATATGACAAGATCTTTATAATTATGTGATCAAGTTTTAATTCTTGTGTGCCTTGGACCTCTACATGAGAAGTGCATGGCCTATGTCCACCCAGGTGTTACTATAATTATTTTCACTGGTAAAGATTCAAGGATGAGAGTAAGGGTGGAGTGGAAGAATCTGATCAAATAGAAAAACTTGCACTAGTTTTACCAGATGCTGGACCTCTTTTGCCTTGCTTAATGACAACTATGCATTAGTTATTTTTTATGAAATTTAAAAAAAAAGGGTGCTTCATTGTTCTTCATTTGATGATGAATAATGTGAAATCCTTTCATGCGAGCAACTGAAAGCTTATTTTGTGCATTTGGATATTCAGGTACCTGAATAGCTTGCTACGAGTAACTTGGTGTTTAGTTTGCTCTCCTACTGATTTTTGGATTAAGAGCAACAAGGAAAAAGGATTAGATGAAAAAATGATGATTTTTAAAAAAGATTATGTATCTTTAATCTGGCATATCTGATAGGGAACATTGTCACTTAGTATTTATGTTGCAGAACTTGCAAGAGACCTCAACACAAAGCAAAAAAGAAAAAGGACAATCTAAAGGGATATATTGTCTGAAAAGCAAGAAAAATACAATTGTGTCAAGGAATTTCCTTTTGCAAGGAAAACGAAGGTACACAAAAGGTAAATGTCAGAATGAAAAACAGTAGTAGAAAATTTTTAGCACCTGAGCACATCAGCACATCAACCATGAATCTGCTCTTTATCTCATCTGTAACAGTTCAGCTGCCATCAGTTTTAAGTGACTGGTGGTTTCTGCTGACCCTGCATGGATAGAATCTCACCAACCAGAGCCATGGGAATTGAATACAGCCTCCCCTAATGAAGTAAGCAGGAAACAGACACACATCTGTGTGAATCAGCCCATCACTGATTGTGGCAAGAGCTCAGCTCAGATTAATCACTGGTGGCTTTCTGTCCCAATGGCTACAAACAGGTGAGACAAAGCTACATACTGAACACCACCACACACATTATCTGCGCTTGTCTGTGCTTTTGTGAAATTTATTTCTTCTGAGAGTCTTCAAGATAACTTCAGACTTTGGGAGTATATCTAGGTGACTGCCTTACACAGCTGGTATTTTAAATTGATCACTATTTTATCTATATGCTTAAACATACAGATGGTGCTGTAAAATAAATAAACACTCTAAGTAAAGCTGGGAATAAATACTGACAGACTGAAGAACTCCAAAGCAGCCAAACAAACTCTGACTTTACACCCTTCTTGAGCAATTTAAAATCCCAGTGTGCAGAATTTTTGAGACCTGGTGTGTAACTCTGAGAATTATGAATCATTTTCCTTGGTTTGAGCATCCTTTGCATTACCATTAACTTGGAGGATTTGAAACCATATACTTTTAGAATTGAGAACCAGAATATTCAACAGCAGAACAACTGCATCTCTTGGAACCCTTTCTGTTAAAACTGTTAAAGCAGCTTTGTTCTTGGTTTTCAGCAATGTCACTTAGAATAGAATCAGACACTAACTACTAACAGAAAAAATTTCAAACCAAGCAAAAAAATACCATTTTTCACACAATGCTTGATTACAAGAACTGTATTCCTTCCTGCAAGATCTTGTGGAGGCTTTAAAGATACATAGAATTGTAAAAAAAAAGGTGAAATGGAGTTTGGAAAAAGACAATTATTATATACAGAAGTGGAAAAATTCCCTGAACTCCAAGTAAGAGAAGACTGAAAGGTATTCTTGGGAAATGTCATGGCCATGACATTCAGTTCTTTTATTTCTTCTTATTCTTCCATTTCTCTTTCTACTAAAGACCAAATGTGAAGATATGGATTCTTTCAGGGTAGAATTAGTACCTTTAAAAAGAACTTCTGAAAAGTTCTGTAATTAAATCCCAGAATCCTCTAACTGAAAACCATTTCCCAAGACTAAAAATAAGAAGAAAGCTTATTTCCATGAGCTACAGTACATGATAAAAGGGCTTTTAAATATTAAATGATATATCCAACCAATAATAAACATATTCTGTATGAATATGTGTCCTATTTAAATTTCTCAGCATTTGCCTTCAATGCAGAATTAAGTAGCTACTGCATTTGTCTAAGAGAAAACATAAATACACTCAGTAACTACTTTCTTATTACTTCAATGAAAAATTCATGTCTTAGGCTACAAATCTATGTTTTGTTCACTTGGTTCTCTATCTATTGGGAAATTAGTGTTGCATTTCTGCTTTTTGAAATTATTTGGGTGTTCAGGGAGAGAGAGAACATGGAGGAAAACTGATTATTCATCTTGTTTTACATACATTTAATCCAAAAGTACTTGTATATGCTATTTGTTTATAGCTCTAAGCAGTACCCCTGGTCAATTGTATCAGTTTTAAGATGAAATCATTTATTATTTAGTTACTACTGCAACACAAGACTTTTTTTTTTTCCTTTTTTTTTTTTTAAATTTTAATTCAAATATTAAGAATTACTCAAATATTCTAATCTATGCTAAAAACATAACTATCAGGATATCTGTCTATTAAGAAAGTGATAAATGTTCTCATAAAAGATTAAAAAATAACTTACATTCCTTTAAACACTATTAAGATAGAGGGATGAATATGCCAGGAAAATTTTACAGAGATAAAAAAGAACTTCAAGAAGTTTTTGGCATTACTAAACTAGTATCTTAGTAATAATTATATATTTGGGTTTGCAAAAGAATATATTGGGTCTGTAAGTCACGTCACACCTACTCTTCTGGAAACTACTAATTTAATAAAGATATTCAGTATTATGATATATCCATTTTTATCCTATTATAAATTACTTATTTAAAAGCAAAAGTTGTGCTAGGTTTTTTTTTATATTTCTTCTTTCACTGCTTTATGCACTCCTACCATTTCAAAAGCAGAACACATATCCATGTGTATCCATTACAATAAATCTAAATGTACCTTTTGGTTCTGATTTAACTAAGAGATGAGGCTGGATGACAACAGGAAAAATGAGGAGCGTAAAAAAGATTAATATAGAAAGCACATAATAAATAGAAATACCATGCACCATTAAAAAGTTACTCAAAAACTAAAATTTAGTAACAACCCAAAGTGATGTCAGCTATTGGCAGCAGACTCTGTGATAACAGGGACCTCCAGTCAGCTGGATCATAGATGTATTTCCCCAGAGAGGATCCAGATATGCTGCAAGTACCTGATAGATGCAAACATAAGGCAGTTCCAGTGCCAACTAAAACAGTCTCACATCAATACAAACCTTTAAAGACTCTTCATATCTTTTTTCTAAGGAAAGTTTATTGGAGGGTGAAGTTTCTGAAGGACAGAAATGCCTCATAAAGGAAGTTGGAAATGGTTGCATGGATATCAATCTAAAAAAGCAGTTTATGAGAATTTTTCCTCCCTTCTTACAGCCAAAACTGATCTAAAATCACAATTAGACCTAGGGCTCATTATGCTTTGGACCATAATTCTGACAGTACTTTGTAGTAATGTCAGTGTTTATAAGGACACAATTAGTCATGTCAGAGAGGTTTGACTTGCCAAACCACAGCCCTACTGCCTAAAATTGACTTTTCTTCCATAAAGTATGATACTAGCACTGATACACACTCATCTGAAAGGCAGTATCTTTCAGTACTTTTCAGAGAGGAAACATTCCACTAACGTCCACCTCTCACTATGAAGAAAGAACCATCATTTCTTAGGTTCTGTGAAACAGTAATACAGAGGAAGCTTCTGTCAAAAGAAGCTTCTTTATTGCCAGCCTATATTAATCAGTATAAATTTCTCTCCTTTGAGAATACAGCTAAGATTACACACAAATTCATGTTTTCCTTTTTTCCCTCTTTTTACCCCTTTCTTAGTCTCTGTCATTATTACTTTAACATGTATATCTCAAAGAAAGAAATTGGAAAAGAGACTGCTTGGAAAACATGCTGCATAGTTTTCCAATAAAAACATTAACTCAAATCCAAAAAGATTTTTTTAAAAAAAAAAAAAGAACAAGCCAAAGCAAAAAAACCCAACCAAACAAAACATCCCTGAGCAAAAAACCCAACAAACTTTCTTGGAAATTCTGTGATGATTTTTTTTAGAAATAATTTCAGCAATAGATAATATCTCTATATCAGCTGCAGCCTATCATACTAAAAAGCTTTTGCCAATCTGAGACCTGTTTTAAATGCCAAATGCAGAGGAAATACCTCTCCTACCTCCAAGCAGTTGCTTCTGCAGTTAACGATATTTATTACAATGTTTGCATAGGGACCAGAAACAGAAATATTTATCCTTTAAGGAACAGAAGTGTTGAAGAAAATGTATTTACACCAATTTCATATTTTCTTCTTTTTCCTCTGTCATTCTATTTTTTTGCTTTTTTAAAAATTTTTTGGGGCAAAAAACTGGAAGCTTGCAAAGATCATCTGTTTTGAAAGAATAGGACTGTCATTCTAAGGCTATTTTGTTACACAGTCTCTTTCTAAAGTGGTGGGTGGTTTTTTTGTTTTTGGGGGTTTTTTGTTTGTTTGTTTGTTTTGTTTTTGTTGTTGTTGTGTTTTGGTTTGGGTTTTTTTTGTTTTGTTTTTTTTGTTTTGGTTTGGTTTTTGTTTTGTTTTGTTTGTTTGTTTGTTAATCAACTCATACCATGTTTTAAAAAGCTTATTTATTTAAGTAAGTATTGAGAAGCAAATTTAAAAAGATCAGTCCCTTTTCCAAGACAATGGAGTGCTACTCCAGTTTGATTATATTCTGGTCCTTCAGGTGAACACAGTTCTTATCTGATTCAAACAAATTTATTTCAATGAACTCATAAGAGAACAGAGCAAAACAATTTTATTCTCATAATTCTTATTTTTCTGGGAGGTCACTCAAAACGTAGCAGTGCTGTAGTGAAGGGAATCATGTCGACAATTAAAAATGGTAACCAAGAGCCCAATGTACCATGACTAGCACCAGAGACGACCAGAAAAGACATAGTCATTAGTTTTGGGGAAAAAAAAAAAAAAAAAAGAGAGAGAGAGAAAAATTGAGTTCATAGGAATCATGTTTCTGGTCTGAACAACCTATTATTATCCTTACTTCCTCGTATCATGTGTATACCTATGTATACACACATGGTTCTATGAACATCGTGCCTATTTTCCACTTCATAAGGTACCTAGCTCCTTGATAAGCAAGAATCAGAGAGGAAAGGTCTACATGGAAAAAAAGTCAGTTTCAAGATAGCTTAGTCCTGTTCCATGGGTTTTTTGTTTTGTTGGGGGGTTTTGTTTATTTGTTTGTTTGTTGTTTGTTGTTTTTTGTTACAAAGCAGCACTAATGGCAGAGAGAGACATCTAACACTAAGCCTTGATCTCCTGGGGAAGCAGAATGACAGTTCCATCTGACCCAACTTTTCATTGCCGTGTGAGAGGAAGGGAATGTAATTCTTAAAATGGTCTGAAAGTCAGTAAGGGGCTAATGAAAGTTTTCCATGAAAGGTGATAATCCAGAAAGGAACTTAAGCCTGCATTATCATTCAGACAATACCCATTGGGTAAATAAAGTTACAACTATCTATTCTGTAGCTCTAAATGTTTCACAGATGTCCCTTTCTATGTCTGCAATTATTAAACTCAGAGCAGTATTAATTCAAAACATTTTATTTTTTAAATAGCTAGTTTAACTTTAAAAAATAAAAAAGTCTTTCTATAAATCATTCAGGATGACTGATGCATTCCTCTGATGTCCAAATGCTGCTGTTTGGCTCATAGTAAAATTATGCCAAGCTGGAATTACAGAATCTGAAGTGAATATCTGAAGACTTTTCTGTCCTTCAGAATGTGATCAGAAGAGTTTGTGGCTGGGAAGGCAAGTCTCTAGTTGTAACAAAGAAACTCATAAGAGTTGTAACAAAGAGAATGTTTTCTGCATTTTACTGAGTACGAAGCTAAAGACTGGTCCCAGCACTGCCACATCCAACCTATCTTCAACTTACTAGAAAAAATCTAGATTATCTAGAAATGAGCAGCTCTTACCTGCCACCACCAGTCTGAGAGGTCTGACAGTCACAGGCAACCATGTATTTTGCAGTTTTCACTGCCAGTTTGATATGTTGCCTGGTTTAGAAGCACTGGAAACTTGGGACAGAAAAACAATTCCCAAGTGAGTGCTGCTGGAAAGCATTTTGCACAGCTCACCTTCAAGGAGCAGGTAGACAGATCCAGCAAGAGAGAGAGAGACTGGTAGCAGCATGGGAAAGTTTCAGCTGGCCATTATGGAAAATTCCAATATCTGTCTTGGCTCTCAGAGCAAAATTCAGTGTTTAATTTTGCATCAGTTTTAATGAGATAGGAGCTTTAGAAGTGCAATGCAGCCATGAACTTACAGTCAATGGCTTGAAATTTGGGCAGGATACTGACAGCAGAGTGCAAATGTTCTGCTTTCCTTTCACATGTTGGAATAAGCAGAACAGGCTATCACTAACTTCTGCTCTTTGCTGGTGGGGTTCTGTTTGTTTGCTTTGAAGTAATATTGCCTTTCCGAGTGCAAATACTGATTTTTGCCCTGTGAATTGCTATTTGAAAACAATTATCTACGATTAAGCAAAATTACTTACAATTTAATGAGTTTAGTACCATTAAAATATATATAACCACACTGGTCTCATGATAACTATCTCCAACTTCATTTCAAACCTCCAAAATATTATTTTAAGTTAGAAAAATATTCAGAGAATACCAAGTGCAGTCTGGGATCCTGATAGAGCAATGATGGATTTCATTTGCAAAGAGCAAAGAATCACCTTCTTTTCAGGCCACTGTCAAGAGTCAGGACACACACTAACACTGATACCTACTGTCAGCTGCTGAACTATGTGGCTGCAAAACATGGCTGGGCTGAAGGGATCTTGTAGTGACATAAGGGAATAATGCCACAGCTATTTTCATAGAATCATAGCATCACAGAATTGTTCAGGTTGGAAAAGATCCTTAAGTTCATCGAGTCCAACTGTTAAAGACACTGTTAAACAAATATTGAAGCCGACACACTGGACAAGCTGAGCAGAATACATCACAGTCCTTCAACATAAATGTTTGCAGTTTAGCCTAACTCTGGCTGATCCCCAGGCAGACCACAGTCTAGGAGTAATTTGGGTATCTCCTTAAGTAGGGATCAATACATTTAAATTAAATTCTAACCTAGGTAATCCAATTTTCTTCTTTCTACGTGAAAAACAAAACAAACAAACAAGCCTATTTGAGTCTAGGCAACACTTCAGTAAACATCCTGATTTGTCATTCAAGAGTTATTTTTTCCATTTCTATATCAGCCACAGGCAAACTATTGAAAGATGTCTAGAAACCAGACAGAGACCATTTAATTTCAAATGAAGTTATTTATCCTGAGTAGCAAAGAATCATGATGTCATGAACCAAATTCTTTATCTACAAACCTGAGCAGAGAGGTTTCTTCATCCTCCCTGTCCTCTAATGTACTTTTGGGACTCTGCCTAATAGCAAGGATCCTAGTACAACCTCCAAAACCATTCAAGTCTCATCTCCTCTGAGATGACCAAGGAAGGTGCCAATCATTGCTGACTGTAATGGCATTTTCTGTGATGTAGACAGTGTCAGACAGGAATCACAATGAGATATGCCTGTTAATTTATAAACAGGAATTTAGCGTCTTCTTTGTCCCTCTTTTCACCAATCTAGTACAGATGACTGAGAGATTAAGAGAGATTTTGAGTTCTGAGTGCTTGAATTCATCAGTAATGAAACTAAAGGGTTTGTTTTCTGTTTTTTTGGGGTTCTTTTTGTTTGGTTTTTTTTTTTTTTTTTTTTTAAGTATCTCCAAACCTGGAACTGTCTGAACACACCCAAAAAGCTCCTGCCTATGACTGACTGCTCTTGGAATGCAGTATTGCAGTAGCTGTTTAGGATGTGTTTTTATTTATTTTGTTGGTAAGCCTGTTTTTCAAAAATGACTGCTAGACAGGGGTGACATTTCACCGACTCCAGCAGTGTCAGAAAAATCATCATTTGATGGAACTACTATGCAAGTAACAAAATTATGTCATTCAGAAAAAAGGATTTTGTAAACATTGTCATCTTTCAGGCAGCACATCCTAATAATTAATTCCCACTAGTACTACCAAGAGTTTTGAGCCAAATTTGCTGCAATATCTGCCTTCTTTAACATTTCCTCCTCCCAAATTTCTTCATTCCACACAGTCTAAGTTCTCAATTATGTATTTTTTTTCATTTACTTTTCCATTTGTATTTCATTGACCATTAAGACTTGGCTCATGACTTTGAAAAAAAGATAGATTCTAAATAATTTTAGTTAATTTTTTCCTGGTGTATTAGGCAGAGATAAATCTTCCAAGAAGAAAACAAGGGAATAGCAAGCAATTTCTAAAGGCTTGATTTCTAATGTAAGCATTCACTTACAGATGACACATGAAAAAAAGATTAAAAGAATTCTAAATGCTTGTCTAGTTGTCAAGCTGCCTCAGACTCACAATTTCAATATTTACAGCTTGCACTCTTACCTGTTTAACAATGCTTGGTGGAGTTCCAGGCACGCGGATCAAGTCTCAAAGGACAACCGAGGTTATTTTAAAACAATTTGGTATGTGGATGCAGAAGTCCCACCTTAAATTTAGCATCAAAATTAAAAGTACTTCTGATTTTTCCTAGCTAAGGTGTTCTGCTCTCAGTGCAGCAGGAGGAGGAGGGCTTACTGGCTGCGACAGATTATTTGTATAATAAATCCATTTAAAAATTATTTTAGTCTTTTGAAAACCTACTCCAATATTCTTCATGATTTTATACTTCAATATTGTTTACCATTTGTGCAGAAGATGCAGAGATTTCTCTCAAATGTCTGTATAGGTAGCTAACATAACCTTAGGATGAGAGAAAAATAGGTTTATATATTTGACAGTGTTGTTTATTTGCTGTAATGCCATTTCTAGAATAAAAGCAGCTAAGCTAGTAAAGGAACATCATGGTGTGGATTACGTAGTAATAGCTTTAAAGGCAATTTGGAGCCTCTCACTTTCTATATTCCTTAGAATGAGCACAGCAGTTATAAAGGTTTTCAAACAGGAAAAGGCTGCATGCTGCAGCTGAACTATTTCATGATGACAGGTAAAGGCAAAGCTGACAGGTAAAGGCAAAGCTCCTCAACGTATTTCATATAAATTCTAAAATGATTTTGAGAACTACCCTTTGGAGGGGGAGAAGGAAATCATGATTTTTTGAACAAGTAATGATGTCTAGCTGTGCTTTTGGCTGATGCTTTCACTATACAAACTTGGGCAGCAAACTTTCATGAAAGCACCATTTCAATGAGATGCAGGTGGGGTGTATTCATCACCAGCTAATATACATAGAAATATATAACGCAAAAATTTAAATATCCATCACCTTTGAACTTCCCACTAGTTAGAATCTAAATACTTAAACTGAACAAATCTTGTGTAACAGTTGTTATACAGCCTGCTGGGACATAAATGATAAATTAAAAACTTTACGTAACCTTATTTTTTAACAGAAATTTGAAACAAAATTCAGTGTCATAGCTGTGACAATCCTAATGATATAGTGATATTCAATTTAAAAAAAATACATTTAATAGTTTAAAGAGTGACAAATACTGTCTACTATAGCTGTAGCAGTATTTTACCCTTCCCAATTATTCACATCTTTAATTACTTTTCACAGTGGTTTGTCTTGTTTTTCTCTCCCTCTGCTATTTCTTTTTATAAATCAGTTGTACGGAGTAAAAAGAAATCTAAGCATATTCATTCCACTTCTATTGTTTTCTTTAATGGAATGTCAACAACTATTGTAGTTCTCAAAAGCTCCATTGTACCATGGACTGTTGAAGCCAACAGTGGGCTTTAAAAGCTGTGATTATAGCAGCCATTCATGATGACAGATACAACTGTATTCATTTAAATATACTCAGAACTTTTGACTACCTCACCAGTCTTTAGTGTCAATACTATCTTGTGAAAAATGGTACAGATTCCCACAGCAGGGAAAATCATAGTCCCATTTACACTGGGCTTCCTGTAGGAAAAAAAAAAAAAAAAATCACTGAAATCACTGTCTTCTCTACATGTATTTTTCCCATCTCCACTGGTGGAAGCCACTTACTCCTTCTATGTTTGCATATTCATTTTCTCCCATACATCACAAATCTTTAAGGGGGTGTTGTTGCAGTCCTCCCAGGCTCCCTGGGAAGGGCAATATGTTCCAGAAGAAATATATGTTTGACTTAAACAAATGCTGTACCCACAGCTATTCCACTGCCTTGGTTTGAATTCACAGCTACTCTTCTCCTGCACCCAGTAAAACTGGCATCTTATTTAGGAAAAAGAGTTGGTGTATTACTATTAGCATTAAAAGTCTGCCTCATCTCATAGAAGAACTTCCTAAAAATATAGCAGGATTTTTAAATTGTCTTTCTCTTGTTAAAAGTGTGTTTTCCTTCCAGGGCAGAAAGTTTCCTTCAACGATGCGCTACTCAAAATTTGGTAAAAGTCAAATACAGCTAAGCACTTTAAAAAATGTTTTGTTTTTTTTCTCCCCACTGTGAGTCTGCAAAAAATGATTTAGAAGCTTTAGTTATGAATACATTATGAAGAGTG
>VWYO01001139.1:30820-56772 GCA_013400275.1 Rhadina sibilatrix | reverse complement strand
GAGGAGAGGGAAGGGGAGGGAAGGGGTGGGGCGAGGCGAGGAGAGGAGAGGAGAAACAACTTGCTGACAATTTATATTTTTTAATTAAAATAAATACCCCTTTTCTACACATGAAGATACAGTCCGTATCCTGAAAATTTAACAGTAGTTCAGTCAATTTAACTAGATGCTATCAATTTCTATAAACAAACAAGAATCAAGAACACCTCCAATGCAGTTTCTGAATCAGAACTGCATTTCTTACTGTACTCTTATTTACTCTTCTATAATATACACGAGCAGGAACTAGAAGGACCTTCCCCACATGTAGTTATTCATTCTGCAACAATTACCTTATTAAAAAACCTCTCCTTTCTGCCCATAAAATCCTTTTAAAATACCAAAAGTAAATTAATTATTTTTCTGTTGACTCTGTATAGTATTTTTAATCAAGTTAATGCAAGTTTTCTGCCCTTTGATACTCTGAAGCACTCAGTTTAATAAGAGAACCAGATCAGCTGTCATGTTTTCTTAGAGGAGAGACTTTGCCATATGTTCAAAAATGGAAAGAAAACTTTCAAGTCATTAAAGTCTTTTAATTTGGCCTGTAGGGCCCAACCTTCCCCCATAATTTACATTGCTTAGGTTAGTTTTCTTTTCAAATAAAGTAGCATTTTTAAGAACTGCTGTTTTCAAAGGACATATCATAAAAAAAACAACACTGATCATTATCATGTGTCTTACGGAACGATTAAGTAAAAACAGGACTCTGTACATAAATATTATAAAATATTTATAATATTTTATTCCAATTTATATATACTATAGTCTAAAGCAAGACACCTTCAGTGCCTTATGCTTTCTGCCCATCCCCTAGCAGGCACTTCTACCTGTATGTCCCTCTGAGTGGAGCTTATAAATCCTTGTTTTCTCAGCTTTATGTGGATATCAAAACTACTATGACAGATCACAAAGATGCTTTTGAACCACATAGACAAGACACCTCGAGCAGAACAGTACAGACATTAGCTTTTGAAAATATGAGATATAACCTGCCAACTACCATTTATAATATATTAGAATAAGATATTACAGAACACATGCAAAAGCATTTTGAAATGTCCTAGACTTTTCAAAAGCCAGACTAGGTCTTTCAAGCATTTTCCTTCAGTCTTTTAAGCCTCTCTTAGTAAGAGAAGTAGCTGCATAGGACTATTTCCTATTAAGTGTAGAGTTTTTTATTTGTGCATGAGAATAGGGAAAAAATAAATGCTTTTCCTGTTGTGATCACATAATCTTCACTAAGTGTCATATTATCCCCATTTATCAAGTATCTTTTCTTCCTAAATCTCTGCTCCTGCCCTCCCATTCATCTTAATAAACTGTCACTGCTCAAATGTAAGCAAAAAGTCTAGGTAGTGCTAGCTGTATGAAAATAACAAACAGGTCACCCAGATTTAATTTTCCATTTTTCCTGGTGGTGTCAGAGTATCTCCTCTGAAAACTGAATTTACTCCTAAAAGTCTAGATATTAAATTAAAAAAATAAAAATGCATATCCAACCCACACAAAGGAATGAGCCTATTTCTATTTAAATTAGCTTATCACAATGCATTTTTTGCCCTTTGCCTAGTTATTCATGAGTGACTTTTTGAATTCTGAAAGCTAGCTGAAAAATTCAGAAAAACTAATGGAATTGTTTTGAAAGAAGAAAACACCTGAAAATTCAAAACAGGATGTCAGCAACGCTCTGCCACTGCATAGAGGGGTGGCTGCTGGGCTGGAGGCCAGGTGGGAAGGTGCTCACCCTGGCCCTGCAGGAGCAGTGGTCCCTGCTGTCTCCATCTCAGGGGATTGATTATTTTCGTGCTGCCTTCTTCCCAAGGCTTGGCTCGTCTGCTGCCACTCCCTGAGTTTTGCCCAAGGCAGGATGCGTGGTTTGCAGGAGGGCAGGAACAACCAGAGCAGTGTTTGTGGGGTGGCAGTGTGGCCCCTCAAAGGAACCTCCTGCTGTTGCACATCTCAGATGTGACACCAAGACCCAAAACGCATTGCTGGTTTGTGCGCTCATGGGCAGGCTGCGCAAAGAGGTTTCGAGAGAGAATGGCCTGGGCCACTGAAGTCACAAACTGAGAGGCAATTGCCAACCCCAAAATACAAAGATAGAAACCTTTCAGCAAAAATGCAGAGTCAGAAGGGGTAGCATGGTAGGACAGGTCCAGCATGGGATGCCACAAGGCAGCTGATGCTTGGGCTTTAGTGCCAGGCTCAAAGCTGCTGAGGAACCAGATGTTCATGGCAAGTTGCACTTCTCTCTTGGATGTGCATGGAAGGGACAAGGTTTCCTGGCAGAGCTCTACAACAAGAAAGCAAAAATCACCTCTCTTCTCAGTTCTTTACCCACCTGGGCATTAAAGACTATTGATAGCAACAATAAAAGTCCCCTGTTAGAAGATATGTGTAAGTACTGAACAGAAATAGGAGCTTACAATAAATTTACCATCTCTACACTGAAGCATCGTAACCCACCTGCTTTCTAATAAAACATTTATTCTGTTTACTGCAGCTCTCAAACCAAAACCTTTGTTTTTACTCAGGACTCATTTTTCTTTATGTTTAAGTTGCATTGAATTGAGAATAGTGAAGTACAAAAGGAAAGCTTCCAGTAACCTTGTAGTCACAATCATCACTTTGAAATAAACCATAGAATGAAAAAGGGAAACTCGGTGTTACAGGTGAAGCACAGTTTATTTTAACTGCCAAAATTAATCAAAACAGCAATATTTTAATAAAAAACCTTATACTTATTTTGCTCACTTCAGCTGGCTTAAAGAAATGCATGCTGTGATTCTATCATAAGAAAACTTAAATACCATGAAAAATAATAACAGTAATGTTGCTTTAGATATATCAAGGTAAAAGCAATGTATTTTATTAGACCCACTGGTATATGAAGCCCCTGAGATTTAAAGACAGCCTTGTACACCCAAAAACTTGAGCTTTTTTTCCCCCAGCTGTACATCTTGTTTAAAAAACAAATAATATTTCTACTACAGATTTGTACTTGTCTGCTTTGAAAAGCTGACATGAATATTTGCGCTTGTTTTATAACAATAAATATTATGTAGAGCCAGCTTGCCATTTCCAAAGGTTATAACCATAACAACTGTGAAACCTTAAAGCAGGATTCATGTGATTTAGATGCCTATATTATAAATCTGCATTTGAGTTTGTCAACTAAAGCCCTTGGATAATCAAGAGATGGAAGCAGAATTCTGTAAAACTCAGCTCAACTGATGTTCAACGCCTTGGCATAAAGAAGATATCAGTCATGCCATGGAATTGCCAGCTCATATGACAGTGAATGTTAATATTAAACTTAGGTGAAGAGAGTCTTACCTCTTAAAAAAAAAAAAANAAATAGTACAACAAAAAAAAAAAAAAAAAAAAAAAAAAAAAAAAAAAAAAAAAAAAAAAAAAACCCCAAACAAACAAAAAAAACCACCAACAAAACAAACCCCATGTACTCACCATAAATAAACTTTCCACTACTTGAGTAAAATTACACTGTGGGACTAGTGGCTCCACAAGGGGCTTGTTAAGGGCTGGGAATGTTGTCATATCAAGTGTCTGGAGAAATATAATCCTCTTGTTGAACATGGGAAGAATGCAGTGAGGTGAAACAGAATGATTTAATAAAGGAGAAAACTCACAGGCATCTTTCTACTCTAGTTCTTCCATCTTCACTTTGTGTAAAGAATGTGGAGGAAATTCGCTGATTTATATCACTCCCCAGTCATGTTTCTATGAGGTCATATCTAATATTTTTAAATTAATCCAGTTCTGGGTGTGAATATAATATTCCAAAGCAAAAACTGCATTAAAGAAATGGAAAAATGTCATTGCAGGTTTCCAATTTCTTTTTCATATTCAAACAATTATTGTGTGTTATCACATTCACACAGAAAAAAAAAAGAAAGAAACAACCAAAAAACCAAGCTGGTGAAATTGTTGTCCTATATTAAGCTCTCACATAGATAAGTAAAGCATCAGAAACTAAATCATTATACAATTTTGATTTAGTAATTTCTATTCCATTTAACATATCTTTAATTTTTAAACTTTTCAGATAAGTACCCTAGAGTACAGAGTTATTTCTCTTGACTGCTAAATTTTAGCACATTTTTTTCCAATAAGTCAGTAGGTGTTTTACCCAAATTTATTCCAGTAATGACTGAAACAAACTTTACCGAAGTGAGTAAACAAGGAGGAACTACAGTTTCAGACATTCAGAATTAAAATCTGTACTTTATAGTTATGTAGAGATAGATGTGTTTCCCTTTTTTATTATGGTAAAAAAAATAGATTTCATCTCTTGTTCATCCTGTTTTGGAGGGTTGCTCTGCAGATACCATGCATTTTGCCTGTTACTAAAGCATGAACATAGAATATTTAAATTACATTAAGAAAATTGTTTCATTCTTTAATTGAAAGAAATTGCATGACAGAATAGCCAATAAAACATCAGGGTGATTTGAAGATCTGTTTTTTAAAAAAACCCTGATTTTAATTTTTAAAATTAACATCAGTTCTGATCTTTCATAACCAGAAAGTCAAAAGATGAAGTGTTGACTCTTTAAGTCAATGGGCAAATAGATACCAATCTCAGAGAAACTAAGATTTCAGTCTTGATTCACCCTTGTAATAGAATTCCAAGTAAAACTTGTTTCCTAAATCTGATATGTACTGTTTTTCTATTGTTTATGTACTATGATATTTTGGGTAATTAATTCATACAATGAGACAACAGCATGAAAAAAGGCCTTTTTTTTCTTGGGGTGTGGTGAAGGGGAGATGACAATATTTCGGAGGATGTCAATACTCGTTAATATAAATTATTACTCTTTTAATACAAAGACAGATATTAGATACCTTCTAAATGATTTTGAGGCTACTCTTCTGTTAACACACATGTCCCCATGTGATATTGTGGAATTTAAAATGAGATGTCTTTCCTTTTCTTCTATAAACAAAATAATTCTACTTCTAAAAACAATTGCAATGATTTCAGGTACATGTATTCTCTGGAATTTCTCTCTGAACATATGTATTACCAATAAAATTTTGCTTAATAGCTCTGAGTTTAGAACTTAAACCATTTGACAGACACTGAAAGCATAGAAAAATGCTCTCCATTTTAAAGCTAAATATTCAGTTAATCCAATTTTGTATAGACTTTTTAAGAATGTGTACAGATTGTTTTTAGGATGGGGGCAACACAAGGTCCATATGCTGTTGTACTGGTACATTTTATACTCTGGTTTATTAAAGAACCATCCTGGAAGACTCCACTGTACATATAAATTATCTAAAGCAGTGTAAGAAAAGCTTTGGAGATGCCAAATGCTCAGTTACGACAGTATTGGTGGATTTAACATGCTCTAGAGGAAAGTAACTTAAAATGAAGTCTTCTGATTCCACAGCAATAACGTGAAATGTTAATATTCAGTGTAATTTATCTACTTTTTAAAAGGTTGTTTAACAAGCATCTTGGGTGCCTTAACAACAGATTTATTTAATTTTGTGAGATATTATTGAACTACAAGTTTACATGTCTTTTATGTCTTTAGTAGTCACTAACACATTTTCGTGATAAACTTTTGTCTGCAAATTATTTCTCTCTGTAGAATGTAGTTCATCTTAAAAACCTCACTACATTAAACTGAAACATTATATACATAATGAAACAGTCATCCTGGTAACAACATCCACTCACATTGTTTTTCTTTCAATATTCTCATATGACTCATATGAAGAAAGGGAAATTGACACACAAATAAATTTCCATTTTTGCAAGGTATTTTCCCTTTTTTTTTTTTTTCCCCTCACCTGATGTAAGAAACCAAATTTGTTAGGACTTGTTATTTTACCTTAGTCTTTAACCTTACACACAAAGCCAAAATTGAAAAAAACCCTAACATCTTCACAAAAAAAAAACCCCAAAAAACAATACAAGTTTAAAAAGACATTAGGTTTATAATAACACTTAAAAATAAGCAAAATTGCTGTAAATATAGCAACAGTATGCACAGTAATGTGCTGCACTTCCTGCATAATATCTAATTTATTAATTTAAGTGGAATTCTTCGTTTTGATTATGGACTACGATTTCCTCTATTTCCTAGCAATTATTGACACAATGCCTAACTTTTACTGTCACTGGATTGTCCACAGGGAGTACAGGACTCCAGCAGAGGTCATGACTGCATCATCAAATACTACTGGCCACATCCTGGAGGAATTTTGGTAAATAACAGAAAAAGAGCAGTATCCTGTGCAGGAGACAGGACATTGTCCAGAATGATGAGCATATAAACACATTGCCCAAAGGGAACAAGTTACTCATCAGGTCTTATTTTAGAGAGAGAAAAATTTCCTTCTAAAGCCCATAGAGTCTGTTTTATTAAATAAGACCACCCTGCTCTGCCTGCTTCTTTGAATTACTATTTAGAGGATCTTCTCTCTACCCTAACTATGATAGGAATAATCTCTAATAATTAAAACAGGTCTTTGTGAGCACCCCAACTGAGCATGTGACAAAGGAAGACATGTCAAAAGGTCACCAGCACCAAGGTTGAAAGTGAATCTGGAACTTTTTTCTCCCTTAAACGTTTGCATCTCTTCTTTGGCTAAATTACTGAAGTAGGTTTTCTAATTCATCATTCCAATGTATAACATAGAGTACATGACATCATCTGCACTTCCTTTGAAGTAAAATACATAAAAGCTTTGCTCATTGCTGTCTTTATATAAGGGTGGTTTTGAACAACCCTCTAAACCCATTTACAATAAATATTTTAAATTAACATTTGTAGGGAATATTTTATCAAACATCAACATAATGTTTTGATTATTATTACTCAAATACAAACAGGAAATTAATTTAGACCTTTGTTTTTGGGCGTATTAAAATGATTGCACTATAAAAGAAAATCACTCATTTCTAATTTACAAAAAAAAAATCAACCCGCTCTTCAGCCATAAATTCATTAAACCTACAGGACTTTATGCATTTTAAAATGGTGGGTTAGTATTTTGAACATGCTGCTTTCAATAAGTCTACTGTTTGCTTTATAATTTATTAGTCTTTGCACAGA
Source organism: Rhadina sibilatrix (assembly GCA_013400275.1). NCBI lineage: Eukaryota > Metazoa > Chordata > Aves > Passeriformes > Phylloscopidae > Rhadina > Rhadina sibilatrix. The sequence continues at coordinate 49,636 of VWYO01001139.1, read as the reverse complement.
GTAATGGTAAATAGAACTTCTATCTGAGTATGTTCTGGAATGGAATTAAATTAATGATGAACAAAATAAATGAATGCTAGCTCTGATAATTATTAGGATCAGCTGAATCAAGGAGTCACTGGGTACATTCAATATGGTTCATACCTGCTATTAACTTCAGAAACCAAGCAGAGCCTGTGCTAAACCTCTAAATGCTTAGAAAACAACTCTTTGTTCTTTAATACTTTTCTCACCTAGAACCTGCTAAAAATAAAGAGGAACATACTTATGGCAACACTTATCTGCAGTCTGATGCATTGAATGAGAAAGAGCAGCACACCTGGAAGAAATTGAAGCCAAATTTTGGGGGAGGGGGTGGTGGAAATGGTGAACATTTTGTCTTATACAGGTGAAATACAGTCCACTTAAAGCAGGCTATAACCTTCAAAGTATCTGCGTGTGTGTCTGTGTGTCCCTTTCAGGTTTTGGGGGTTTTTTTCATTCACAATATATGCTGGTTAGCTGCATATAAAAGATCCACATTTTTGAGCTGTGAGGCTAGGTATACAATATAATAATAATTATTTCTTCATACTATTTATTTTTTACAGTGATTTTTTTCAGCTCTAAAAATACATACACACATGTAGTCATTCAAGATTTCCCATTATGCTAATGAAGACTACATCTTGTCAGAAAGCAAAAGAGACAAAACTTCAACATAACCCAAACTTTAAGCAGCACTAAGAGTTGACTACAGCATAACTGAATGAGAAAAAAGGTGTTCCTTTTTTTTTTTTTTTTTTTCCTAAAAAACCCTAAAAATGAAAAAAGTAAGAGGTGGAAGATGGAAAAGTGTGAAGAGGCACTTTCAAGATTATTGCAGAAATTTGTTAAACCAAGCAGGATGAATTTAAATAACAAAAAATTACTCTGTCAATTTATTATTCCTATAGCCTGATTGTAAACATGCTAGAATCTGTAAATCTAAAATTGTGCTCATTCCAGCAGGAGTTGTTTCCAAGGGAACTTCTCGGGGTCTAATCATCCTTTTTTTTAAACAAAGGGTATCTCTGAGGAAAGGCTTCAGATTGATTAGTTCTGATTCCATCTGCAAGGTATGAGGCTTTCTTACTTTTGAAAGAATGGAAAACATATTTTAATATTTAAAACTAAAACAGAATAGTTAATGTTCCAGCTGCAAGGCTGATGTGGTCTGTTGCTTTATGATGTTCATGGTGGGGAGCTGTATGTCATTGCAATGGGGATGGCTATATTCTCTCTCAGACACAGGCTGGGCTTCATTTGACCTGAAGGAAACCCTTCAAAAGTGGAAAGACTAGTACCTTGGTACAATAAGTAAAAGAAAAAGAATATTACTAAACCTAATATTTAAATAAAACAAATCACTGAAGGAAAGTATTTTTGACCCATGTTGTGCACTATGACTAAATTAACACTATAATTTTCTGATAGGATTCTTTCCCAATACTAAACACATTTTTAATTAATTATGTCAGAGACAGCAGTATGCCTTAATTAAAATTCCACATATAAAAGAAAACCTGCTAATCTGAAGTATAAAAGTCCACAAATGACTTTGTACATTGCAGGACATTTTAGAATGTCTAATTGCATAACCACAAACCAAAAAATCTCTACCAGTTATGCTTTTTATGTGAATATTTTGATTAGTTACAAGCTAAAATAATCAGCGTATAGTTTTCATTTTGCAAAACAGGGAATCTCAGAACAATAGAGAAATTTATTCTAATTACTTAGACAATACTGTTTTTTTCAGTGTGAGATACAGATCTTCAAGAGAATTTAAAAGCTTCCATTAAGATCAAAGAAAAAAAACCCAAAATGACAAATAAAAAAGTGAGCCATGAAATAGTTGTTACTAATAGTTGTTACTACAAGGTGGCATTGAGTGCCTTATAATTTAAGATAAGAAGGGGCAAATTTTTTTCTTATTTTTTAAAAGGAAAGGAAATGATCTTTTTCTATGGCTTAGGGGTTTTCAGCTGCTATACTTAGATGAGATGGATACTGCCTATCAAGTGAGTTTGGTCTTTTTCAAAATGTATGAATTCTCTTGTTATTTTTCAGCTTTAATGATAAATCAGAATATGAGCCATTCCATGTTTCACTATGAGGCACACATATTTAATGTGTAAAACATGGAGGTTATATTAACAAGAATATACAACACCAATATTGAAAACATGTTTAAATTACATCCATATTTAATAGTCTGTAAAGGTTTCCCTAAAGGAGACAGCAATTCTGACAAAACACATTGTGTGGGAAAAACATCCTTAAGAGGTGACTGTCCACAGTTGCTCGGAGAGAAGAGGTGTTGAGGAACAGGTGTAACAAAAATTAGTATTGTGAGTAAATCTATCTGCTTGTTCTGTTTATTCACATAATATTATAAAGATAATATGAAGACCCACAGTACTACTAAAGGAGTTTACTAATTTGGAAGTTGTCCTTAAATCTGCTGGGGTTTGCAGAGGTGGAAATTGAATAGCTCCCACCCTATGAATTCATTCATTTTTAGCACATCAAAATCAGCCAAGTCTCTTTCTGTCTCTGTCTAGTTAAACATTAAATACTGAACTCCTACCTACACTACAAGTGATGAATTACGTTTTTTAAAACTATTCATACAAATAGTAACATGAATCTAGTTCCAAAGCTTTCTTTTTTCTTTCTCTTTTCTGTCAGTCTGAGCCTGTTGAAATACTGCTGTGCAGTGGAGCACCAACCAAAGGGACCAGAAGGGATCACTCAAAGATGCAGTAAATATGTACTTTTGAAATCCAGGTATCAAATATTGCAAAAGATAATTGACATTATTCTGGTATAAATCACACACTTGAAAAATCTTTCTCTGCTTTCTTTATATCAGAGTCAATCAGAGTATATGGATGTTTATTGTGAGGTTAATCACTCGACAGTAATTGCCTATCTGTACTGACCAAATAAATCAATGCTATACAGCAACAAAGAGATCCTGGTTATTGAGTTTAAATAAATATGATTGATTACTTGAATGCCCCAAAACAACATAAACAATCTGATTTCCAGACACATCCAACAGCAGAAAATTGCATTCCCTAATTGACTATAATTTCTGTTAATGTGGAGGGGAAATGGGACACAGTGAAAGAGAAATGGACTTTTCATCATTGAAGGAAACTGTTGCAATTAAACCTAATGTTTAAAATAAGTGTGTTACTGGTTGCTGCTGTGCCTCAGATTTATAGATTAGATACAAAAAAATGATCAAGAACAACCCACACAGTTATTCTGGAATATTTGTTCCTTGGTTTACTAGATATTTTGAAGGTGCAAAAACATATACATGCAAGCCTCTTTGTCAACCATTTGGATCTAGTTCACCTCTAATTTGCCATAAAAATCCTCATTCTGCCTTCTTTTAGGAAATATACCATGAAACTACACAGCATTACATAGCTCATGATGTACTCCTGCCTCCCATTGTAATCCTATAATTGTAAAAGCCCATTTTTTACCTTACATGTATGTTCAGCTATATGGTTTACCTAATTGTAAAATGGAGGTTAGAGGTCTGGTGATAAATTCAAAGTTCATGGACCATTCGTCACATTGTTCTGCCACTGTGGACATTATTGTTACAATATATATTTTGTTTCCATTGATGATGGATTTAAAGTATTGATATGGTACTTTTAAAAGCAGGTTATATTAAATACATCTTATGCAATTGCTGTTTGCTGAATTATAGAGTTTATTCATGTTACATAATTACGATGTGGAACGTAATACCTCAAAATTTTCTGAGCCAAGACGAAATGGATTAAAAAAAAATAATCAGACCAATGTAAAATAGATGAATTGGTAACCACAGCACATGACAATTGTGATCAAGAAATTCTTGAACTATAAACTAGAGAAAGTGGGGAGAGAATAACAGAGGAAAAATGCTCCTGTCCCTCACCATGCACTGCTCAAGCACCTGTGACACACTTGCCATGGTCTCAGTGGGACAGAGCTACTGCTCCTGGGTTGTGGCTACAGCTGCTCTCACATCCAAAGACAATTAGAGTGTCTACCATGGAGTTATTGCTACAGCTGTGTTTATGTCCCAAGTAATTTAATCACATGACAGAATATGATAGACAATGATTTTTTTTTTCCCGTAAGAGGTCATGCTTTCTGAATTTACCTGTTCCTTGAACACACTTTCCACTGAAAAAAACCAAAAACAAACAAACAAAACACCAAAGAAGAGAAAAAGAGCTGTGCACTTTTGGAACAGAACAAAACTTAGACTTGTCAAGGTATTACAGTGGTATTATATACTACTGTGAAGTATTCAGGACAGCTTTAATGTGCCTAGGGTACATTTAATTCATACCTAGGCACACCACAAAGTTGTGTGCAAATTGTATGACTCCAAACCACACAATTTGAACCACAACATTCAATGGTTTTTGTTTTGTTGGGCTTTTTTTTCCTAAATATAAGAGATAGAAAGAGCCTGTAATTACCTGTAACTGTCAACTCCGTAGTTCTTCTGACAACAAAGAATCCATATTTTAGCTCACAAGTGTAATTTCCAATGTCATCCTCTCTAACTTCCCGAATGACAAGAGTGTCCTTTTTAAACACAATACTTGATCTCCACGTCTTTGACTTGCATTCCTGTTCAAAGAGAATATAAAACTTCAGGAATTGTGTTCTTACACTTGAAATGGACCACTGTGGACAATGCTACCCAAAGTAAAGGTGGCTAGGCAAGAGCCCAGGCTAGTTATAAATGTATATAAACTAAATATGTAAAAATCCAGGCTATTTGGAGGTTGGTTAAAATTAATTTTATCACCTGATTTGATATTTATGCCCCTGGCTATAAAAGGGAGTTGATTCCTTTGGTGGGTTTTTTTTTTTTTTGGCATTAGTTTGCTGAGTGGCTCGTATTTAATTCACTTATTTAGCATTACACTTATGTCTACAATCTATGACTTTTATATTACCAGCAGCTCAGGCTGCAGGGGATAATTTTTTTTTTCTTTTTAATTCAATTTAAAAAATATAATTAAAAATGTAGAGAAACAGGATGAGAATGGGGAGAAATAAGGATTCCATATATCTCTCTCTAAAACCATCTTAGAATCAAAGTTCTCTGAACCTATGAAAGGTACGTTCTTAACCTAAAAAAGTATTTTATTACAGACACAAAATCCAAGATGAGATCCAAGCAAATAGTTGGCTACATTTCTCCTGGATATGCTACAGTTAATTTGGATGTTATCTTTCCAGGCCACAAAATTTTACTTTTTGGATAACACAGTCTCATATACCATAAGTAATTCCACTGCACTGCCCACAGGCAACACCACTTGCAAGAATTTGGCCCTGAAGTAATGATGTAGAAAGAACTACACAATATTGAAATAAAGTTATTCATAAAAACAGTGAAATTATATTTGCAAATATAACCTTAAGTATATATGTAGAAACTGAAGTTTTGGTAGTATCTGATGAATTTTATGCTGCAAAATTAAGCTGTTTATTTAGGTAAAGCATACACAGATATCTCATACAGTTTACTAAAGAAAGCATTTGAATTTCTCAATTAGTTCATTCTTTTCTACCATTGTTGGTTCTTTTGTCTTTTCTTGACGAAATTAAAAGCAGCCCAAGCTTCATAACACATTTAGATCAAGACAATCATAAGAACATTGCATAATATATACTTAAAGGTATAAATCTCTTGCATTCCTTACCTTATACCACAGAATTTCAGGCTCCCTAAATGGAAATAAAAAATCCTCAATTTCAGGACATGAGATTTCCTTGCTTTTGCTAAGTTCAGCTTTTTCAAAATATTTCATCTTTGAATTGTAGCAGAGTCCAGTGTCATTTTCACCCACCGTCAGTGAAATGGACACTTTCATACAGTATGTTGAGTTTCTGTAATGCAATAAAAATAGAAAGAAGAGTCTAATAAATTGGTACTAAAGCAAGACACCAAGAGCCACATATTCATCAATGCTGAGTATGCCTTAAACTGGAAGTGGCAACATTTTACAGATGTTAATTAAAAAGAATCTTATGACTAATTGTAGAATGAAGGAAGTTTCAATCTAAGGCACTGCCAGTCTGTTGACCATAGCCTTCAATGCCAGTACTCTTAGGACAAAATGTTCTGCATTACCTACAGACTTCATGAGGTTGTGTTCTCCCCTGAAACTTCTCATTACATCTGCTTCTGGATGCTGATAATTGAGGCAGCCAGAAACTAGGGGACTTTGTCTGCCTTCCCACATTCCACTATGTGATTCCATCAGGCGAAAAGGCAGAGTTGCTTGAAATGATTCTTTAATTTTTTCATTTGAATTTCCAGGTGGGGAGCAAATGAGTGTATGAAGTTGAGTACTCCCTGGGAGCACACTGCGACGGTGTGAAGATTTCTCTCCTACTGTTCTGTAAATGCATTTTACTGCTGGCTTGCTGACAGGGGATCCTGCAGAGAGCACTGAGGAAACATTCACCTTCTTATCACCATTCTCATCCTCTATGAGCTGATTGCTTATTTGTAATGGACTCGTGTGTATCAGACATGGCAGAATCTCAAAGATCAATTTACTAATATCTGTTTCCTTTTTCTGTTCAGTAAGAGGGGATAGAAATACTTGAGGATAAAGAATAAGAAAGCTTAATTCAAAGAATTCTAGAGTCCAATTTTCTACAGAAAATGTAACCCTGTAAAGAACTATCAAATTAGAGAATAGTCTTGGAAATGTAAATTTTTGAACAGAATGACCCTTAGCTATCAATCTAATTCATGGACTTCTAAGGAACACAAACACAAAATTATTTCCTCATAATGAAGAAGTAAGTATAATTTGTTACCATGTTTGAGGATCTGGCTGTATAAAACAAATAAAGTTGTTTAAGCTTTATGCAAATCAAAGAAAGGATCCACTGAATATGGATCACTCTTGCTACATTTAAGCTGGTAAAAAGCCAATTCCCATTCTAACCAGTACATGTAATTGAAAACCACTTACTTTTTAATGAATACTTTTTCATTAGTGTAAATCATGTTATTTCTCTATTAAGATCTTACTTGGAATATTTATTTGTTTATCATGTGTCTTGAAAATATCATAAAAAGTCACTTAATTCTGCTTTTCCAAATTGGTAAAATGCTTCTTTTTTCTTGAAAGACTCATCTGTTGGAAACAAGTTCTGAATAATTCATCAAACCATGAGTAAACTAACTAGATGAGAGTGTCCCATTATTGGATGGCAGGGAGCAGTATATAGAAAGTTGTTTGGCTATACAATTTTCACATTTAAATATTCTTTTTAATTCCTTCCTGTGTGTTTAAGTGGCTTACTACTGAAGCAGCAGTTCATGTTACTGAATTTCATTATTTAACTGTTTCTAGAAGGACATGGCAGGGGAAAAAAAGAGAGGACACTGTACCATCTTCCCTGTCTCTGAAGAAGCAATGTTAGTAAAATTTTTGCATAGGCATCCCTCAGTATTTGGAGTGAATTTTTGAAAAATTATGATTAAATGTTTTGATGTACTAAAGAACTCTGTTCTGCAACAGTGACAATGTCAATTGCCAGAATTTTGTCTGAGGCACATCCAAGTTTCCATTGCAACAGCAGATCCTTTAGCAGATGCAACTAAGGCTTCCTGCTCCATAAGAGAAGCATTTTGGAAATATTTCAGAATGTTTAAATTCATTGTTTGAAGTGGATCTTTCTAAACTGTCAGATACAACATACTGAAAAATTTTGGGTGAATTTTTGTCAGCTGAGTTCCCTAACAGAATTTTCTTTCAAAACCTGAAAGTATTATCAAAAAACCCTACAGTTCCAGATGCCCACTGGTGACACAGTCTTCCTTATTTCAATTCTACATACTAACTGCACTGCCAATCTGACTCATCTCATGCTCTGTGTCAGAAACTAAGGCTGTTGAGATGAAACAAAACTCAAAGCGGTGGATACAGAAGCAAAAGTAACACAAACATTATGAGGTAAGAAAACCAAGATAATGGGCTCATAGTACAGAAAGAGAGAAAGAAAATTAAATAGTCCCCAGGTAGGAATAATGAAGAAGAAGAAGAAAGAAGAAGGAAGAAGAAGGAAGAAAAGGAGAAGGAGAAGGAGAAGGAGAAGGAGAAGGAGAAGGAGAAGGAGAAGGAGAAGGAGAAGGAGAAGGAGAAGGAGAAGGAGAAGGAGAAGGAGAAGAAAGAGGGGGTGAGTTTGCTAATTACAGCTAGAGCATGAAGGGTACAATAGATGTCAATCCTCTAAGGCAACAGAAAAATTAAAGGCAGCAGAGCCCTCTGGAGTGTGCATACACTGCAGAGGGTAAAAAAATGCTCATGTATTCGAAGTCAGAAAGTTTTCCATATGTGTCTTACTAGAGGGACCAGATAAGAAACAAATAAAACAAGTAAAAACCCTATGGCATGAGTTTAAGGGATTTTAAAAACTGGTATTAGCTAAACTAACTGTGCTTCAACTCACTTATCACATGATACCTTTGGGGCGTTTCTTTTATTAGTTTGTTTGCCTTTGTGTTTTCCTGAACATGGTGATTAGAAGAGGTGAAAATTAACAAATTATTTTTTCTCTAATCTACCAGTCACAAATGTTCATGAGTATAAAATCAGCTACAACCTTTTTGTACATATAAGCGAAGGTTTTCATTTTCATCTGTTATTCAATAGATTTTCAAGTGCTAAAATAATGAGGTCTAAAAGTACAAAATACAAAAACAGGAAGAAAAAAGACCTTTGGTGGTTTTTGTTTAAGACAATAAACCAAATTAAATCAAATTTATCTTAAAGTTAAATTAACAGGTAACTTATTAGAGAGAAAAGGAGAAGAGGAGACACAAGGGGAAAACAGACAAGAGAACACACATCAACCAAGAATAGCTTCTCTTAACTTTAGCTTTTGCACTAGTCCCATCTACATTTAAAGGAGTTGCTTTGAGAATTAAGCACTTAAAGCATGGTTTCATTATAAATACATCTCTAAAATGGACCAGATGGGTTTACGCTTACAAAACTCTGCTTTTTTTTTTCCTCACAAAAAGACCTGTGGTAATTGTCAGTCTCCAGCCTCGCCAGAGAGAGCTCAGTGATAGATTTATACAGCTCAGTACTGTCCAGGCAGCACCTCTCATCATCCCTATTCATGACAGGAGGGAAAGTGGGACTCTTCCTGTTACTTGCCCACTCCGGTGCTTTGCCATTGTACTGTTTACCAGAGTAAACAAACTGGAGAGCAAACAGGAAGCCAGAAAATCTCTCTTGCATTTCTCCTCATCGTACAAAATTGGAAAGTAACTTTATTTCCAGCTCCTTCAGAACTGGACATTAAAAAAAAAAAAAAAAAAAAAAAAAAAAAAAAAAAAAAAAAAAAAAAAGTCTGAGAAAACTCTTTTCTTTGGAGATTTATTTTAAATTCTAATAAGCAAACTTAGCCACTGATGTCCATAACCACTTTCTATAAATGGTCCACCACATTTCTGGGGAAAACTTTGTTTACTTCATTAATTAGTTTTTTCATGATTTTGCAGACACAATTTTGTCCTTTTTCAGTCCCAGTAATTTCTGTTACAGTTATTTGGATGCCTGAAAGCTGGAGAGAACAGAATTCATTCAAGACAGAAACAAAAACATGTTATTGATAATCTACTCGTGCTCTTGGCCTGTGGCTCCAAAGGCTCTTTGTGAGCTTGTAAACTTTCACACAAAAATTTTTAAAGCCTCTACATAAGGAGCAGGGTTTTTTGAGGACACTCCTGAGGCCTTGGGCACGTGGTGAGGGAGAAAGGCCAGGGTACCATGGGGCAGCCAGGATTACTCTTGTACACTGAGATCCCCTTGGTGGCAGGATCTGATGGCCTCAGCAGGTTGCTGCCCTCCCAGTGGCTTCTGGAGCATTCATTCAGGACAGTAATTCACAAACCTCATATGCAGGATTCCCTTTTATTGGGTTTGGGTTTTGTTTGTTATTTGGGTTTGTTGTTTTTTATTTTTATTTCCCCCCCCCAATGGCTGACTCCCAGACTCACTGGCTCTGATATCTGAAATCACAGATTGCCTTTTCCACAAAGCTTCCAGAGCCCACAGAGCTGCAAGTGCTGGGGCAGTGCTTCAGGCATGGGGAAAAGACAAGAAAAGTGGAGGGAGATGGACAGAAGCCAGCTGGAATTTTCCTCTGTGCCTTAGAAATTATCTCCTGCTTCCATACCCTGGGGGGCCAACCCAGTTTGAAAACTGTTTTTGACCTCAATTGAATTACATAAGCACTAATTTCTCCCCTCAAGGGTCACCTAATTATTTGCATGATACTATGAAGTAACCCAGTGCAGAGGAGCCTCCAGGACTATTTGAATATCAATACTCTGCAAAATACTTGTTTCAATAGGTTGAATTAGACACATCAGAAAATATTGCTTAGTTTTAATGCCCACTTCCATCCTTGGAAGCCAAACCTTCTCATTTTATCTTTTTCTGACACAAGTGGTATGCAGTGCCGTCCTGAGTTTCCCCTTCACTCCAAACCTGTCAAAAGAGAATTTCAAAATGCAGAGTCTAACTACATTAGAATAATGCTTTCCTTGTGTAAGAGGGAGCTAGTGTCTGATGCAAAAGGACTTTTATTGATGTTCTGATAAATAAAAATAAAATGATAATTAGCCTTTATAAAGGTAATTTAATTTTCTCATCCTTATAATACCCTAAAGTTGCTTTTTGGTAAACTAGAAAAAAATGTGTAAATTTTTATGTTACTGGTTTCTCTGTATGATCTCTGTCCTTTTTTAAAGTCAAAGTGAAACTTATTTCTCTATGAGAACTGGAATCAATCTGATATTAATTTCCCCATTTTAATAAAACTTCACTTTCTTAGTACAAAGTACTCAAACAAAATTATGACAATAACCTTAATGATGAACTTGTACTGGCAATTACATGGAAGGCAAAAGTACATAAAATTAACTAATTTCCCTAGTTTCCCTAATTTCCCCATGAAACATTTTCTTTCACATTAAAGCTATATTTCAGGTACATGAAAAGAAAAAAGCCCACAATCTTACTGTACAGATATACAAAAATATTCCTATAATGTAACTCTGTCTGCACTCCTACAGTATATGAATATAAATCTGAATAAATTTTATTTGAAGTTAAAGATTTCTTACAGAGAAAATGTGTCTCTATGTCTATACATACATGTCTATAAACCAGTCATATGGATATGCTGGGGATTCCAACAATTGTAAAACTAATACTAGAGGTATGTGATTCAAGAAAGTTACTAAATAAAATTTATAAAAACATATTAATAGTATACCTCTATGTTATTTAGTATGAGAAAATTTCAATTTTAAGAATAACTTTCTATTAAAATATTTGGCATCACAAATTCAGAGAATAGCACCTATGGATTGCAGGTAAAAATGTTAGAGGTAGTTAAAAAGGATAGTAATAAATCAAAAAATCATTTTACTGCACAGGGCATATAGGGCAAGTAAAATATGGATTGCCACTAGTCTGAATTTAATTGCACATTTGATACTTTAGTGCTAGTTACAAATTTAGTGCTACTCATTTCAGTAAGGGTTCCCAGGATCATTAGTGAAGAAATTTTGGGCCAGTGAATGATAAAGTGCTAGAATAGAGATGTTTCAGAATGATACTAAATGTTTTCACTGCAGCAGATCAATGTCTGTTCCCAGAGGAGACAGAAGTATGAGGAGCTGTGCAAAAGTGTAACCCTCACAGATGAAAATGCCTTTAGCTTTCAACAGACTGCAGTAGGGAGATAATACCATAGCATGAAATGCCTCTAGGTATACTATGCCCTCACAATACAGGGGAGGATGGCACTTGCTTTTTCTTGGGAACCAGGGATCCTGAAGAAGAGTGATTTTTATCCCCGTACTTAGCACCATACACCAGAATAGCAGAAATGCTTCCTTCAAAAATTACAAGCTGATAAGAGTTGTATTATTCCTGCCATTTCCTTCATTTATAGAATCACAGAATCACAAAATGTTTGAGATCAGAAGGGAAGTCAGGATGACATCTTGTCCAACCCCCCTGGCCAAGGAAAGCCACTTAGATCTGCCTGCCCAGGAGCCTGTTCAGACTGATTTTGAATATCGCCAAGGATGGAGAACCCACAACCCTCCTGAGCAACCTGTGCCAGTCGCCTTCATGGTGAAATTGTTTCCTGATGTTCAAACAGAATATTCTCTGTTCCAGTTTGTGCCCGTTGCCTCTGGTCCTGTCACCAGGCAACACTGAAAAAAGCCTGGCTCCATCCTGCTGGCACCATCCCTTCAGAAATGTATTATCTGTCAGTCAGATTAGCCTGTGCCTTCTCCAGGGTAAAGAACCGCAGCTCTCTCAGCCTGTGCTCACAGCAGAGTTGCTCCAGTTCCTTTATCATCTTCATGCTTCTTCATTGGACTCTCTCCATGTTTCTCTTGCACCAGCAAGTCCAGAACTGGACACTGTAATCCAGTGGTCTCACTGAGTAAAGAGGAAGGGCCACCTCCCTTGGTGTGCTGGCCATATTAGTCTAATGCAGCACAGCTCATCATTCATCTTTTTTGTTGCAGGGGCACATTGTTGGTTCAACTTGCTTTTCACCAGAACTCCCAAGTCCTTTTCTTCAAAGCTGCATACATTTTTGTTCATGGAAAATGTGTTTACTTTGGTATTTTTTTCACTCACAGGGGATAAAGGGGAACCATTAAACAAAAATACCCACACTTTTTCCAAGTATTATTTAAAAAGGACAGAAAAAATAATAGGGTTGGTATGAGAACGACTAGAAAAAATGCAGACTTTTTGAAGGTAGAGGTCCTTAAAATTATGCCTACTGTATGCTGCACCAGAGCCTGCTCCAGCAGCTGTGCTTCTGTGTTCAGGAACAATTGAGTCTTACTACATCCTGATGACTCACAAGGTCAACAAATACTGCAATGTCTTTATCACCAAATCATCCCTTTTGCAAATGCAACTGGCCTTCTTTTATAGTACTAAAACTGAAAGCATTGAAAATGCAGTGCTGCTAAATGGCTTCTCCCTTGTTCCTTCTCTCTGCTTGAGGAACTCACACAGTTCTCAGATAAAAGACAGATCCTGTCATTCAGTCTCAAATGTTAAGTTAGTTTTCTGTTCAGCTGTCAAGCGGATGCATAAAGAATATCCCAAAAAGGTATCTGTCTTGTTTCTGAATGATTAGATATTTATCTGTTGCTAACTCTGCACGAGTGTTATTTTCTGAATAGAAAAGTTACTCATTAACGGTAGATATGGACAGAGATATCCAACAATTACAACATTTATTATAAATATCAGAAGAATGACATTTGCACATGAATAAGATTCCCTTGAAAATCCCTCCATAACTCTTTCCCATATCTACCCAGTAAAAATGGGAATATATAAAAAATTCATCACATTTATTAGGTTCAAGGCTGTTTCCTAGCATACTGATGACACTTTTCCATACTCCTGAGAATTCTCTAATGGGACTTAATGACAATTCTCAATAAAACAAAACAAAACAACTAAATAATACCCAGAATTGTGATTCCTAGATTTCTTAAAAAAAAGACCAAACCCCTCCCCTCAAAAACAACTCCCTCCCAAAAAAATCCCAACCCCCACAGTTTTAGTTATACTTGTTTTACACCTACTTTCCTAAGAAGAAACAATTCAGATATCAGTCAGTCTTCCTTACCATTTACAGGATTAAATGGAAGACAGTAGTATGACATCTCAGTAAGAGCAATGCTGCGTTCAGATAGAGCCAGAACTCAAAAGAAAGTAGCAATTTGCTGCAGAAAAGTCAATCTTTGGAAAAGCTGCTACTGCTGCTACTAAAGCAGAAATTTAGAAATGTGCAAGAATTTTTATGAAATTTATACAACTGATGACCTCAGAGAAAGTCCTGAATTTCCAAAGGCAGCAGGATTTGAAGGAAGAAATCAATAAATAAAGGGATATAACACAATTTGGATTTATCCTTCATTTGAGGACCATAAAGGACACAGGAAACTTAGCTATTTACCATTTTTGACTCTCTTCATACGAACAGCTTTACCGCAAAACAGTTTCCAAAATTGCCTTAGTGTGATCTGTAACAATGTAATATTTGTTTTTATTTCACTCTAATTTTAAGCTCTAAAATGTGATCCTGATACCCTTCAGGCTGTAGCTGAAGATCAGAGTTATGGAAGCTCAGGCCATATAAACCAGTATTTGCAATATGTTCACATCAACAGCACCCCTGAAGACAAACGTGGGTAAGCAAGAACTTCCACCCACCCGAGCTACCAACTCTGACCAGCACTGAAAGTGTTCTCAATTCAGCCTCCAGAACTTCTATCCATTTCTGCCTTAAATGCACTAAACACCATCTTTATGTCCATGCAGTCAAGGGAAATTGTAGAAAATGAATCATCTTTACAGAGAAGAAAAAAGAACTCAGTGAGTCATTTTAGGTAAACATTATTTGAGGATCTTTGGAAATATTTTATTGAACAGGTTGGGACAGCCAGAGGGACACACTGTTATAAGGCTTTCAAAGCATGAGTTGTGACTCCATGCTAAAGAATTATAAATTCATTTTTTCTACAGAATCCTCAAATAAATTAGCTCCTTTAGTTTTCCTCAGCATAAAACCAATATGGACCTCTGCTCCTAATGTCACATTTCCATCTTCAGTGACTGAGCCTAAGTACAACACAACACATTTGGGAATTCAGCAGAGATTCAGGTTTCAAGCATATGAAACTATACTATTATTTGTCCCATATTATTATCTACCACCAAGGTAAACAACTCTGATGTGACAAAGGAAAAGGTTTCAGAGGCATTGGATGCCCAAACAAACAGAGTGAGAGGATAAGGCACAGGCAGGTGCCAGACACTATAGCCATATATTTTCATTTCTAGATTTAACTTTCAAGCTTGCTGCTACATGTCATCCTCAGAAGCATGAATCACCCAGAACATCCAGCCACGAAAATCCAGCCATATGAACAGCAGCAATATGAATGTATGAGAGCATTTCTACACAAGCTTTGAATAATTTCACCTAAATCAAGGGTGCTTGTGTAAGCTATTTTAATTTCACTAAAATGAGGCTTTCTTCACACATTTTAATTCGTACCTCAAACATAAAAGGTAAACTGAACAAGTTTAGATACATCTCAGATAATTGAAAGTCACTTCTTTTTCAGTTGGACTACGATGCAACATTTATGTGCCAGAGTCGTTATACAACACCTTTCAGCACAGATGCAGGGGGGACAGTAGCAGACACCTCTCTCTTAGACATATTTTTTCTTGGTGGTGGACTCACAGAAAAGTCCACTTCATTTGTCAGAAATGCAGAATCTCCACTTTGGCTTGTCTGGCTGCTTCCTCCTATAGCAGGACACAGCTTCCAGCTGGGCTGGTGCTGCCAGCTTAATCATCTGCTGTTCTTTGTCACCTAGCTTCACCCACAAATTCCCCACTATCTAAATATAGGAATAGCTGTATATAAAAAATTCAATTCCATTTATAAATACACTTTGGCTCAAAAACCTGCCACTAGTTTTTACAATAGGTAGAGAATGAATGAATACATGAACTATTTATGAGTAGAAAACTTAACCTATATCATCATTTATGTACCACATTTTCTGGTTTTTATTTTTGTTTCTGCAATCTATTTCAGTCACTTCTTTTTTCATTATATTGGGAAAGAACAAAGAGAACCTGTGAATTCCCATATTGATTAAACACTGTCGCATTTTTCATGGATGAATTAATATCCATTTGCAAGTATTTTAATATTCAGAGCAATTTGAATTTAATCGCTATTTTCTTGACGTTTGTTCAGAAACATGACTTCTGCTTCTGCTCTTGATGTGAGAGTCAGGTGAGTCTAGTAATCAGAGGGATGAGGAGAGGCTGCAGCACCAGGTTCATGCAGCACCCAGGCTAAGCACAGGTACCCCACAGGTGGGCACACACAGAGCTCACAGGGCTGCTCACACAGACACACACCCACAGAGATGCCCTGTGCTTGCTGAAATAATGAACTGCAGAGCTGACCCAGTGCCTCCCCTCCAGCTGATCAAGTTGAAGTCAGCTAGTGGAATACACACATACACAAACACTCAGTGTTGGTGCTTCCAGCAACTGGTTTAGCCTCTCATCATAGGAGCTGGCCCATGTCCACTGCTTGCCCCAGCTGCTGGCACTGTCACATGAGGTTTGCAGTCCCCACCAGCTGCTGGTCCTCAGACAACTTACCCTGCCCCCCAGCCAGGCCAGCTCAAAGCTCACTAGCATGCACCAGCCAACACCTGCTCAGTGGAGGCAACACACAACCCGCATGGAGAACTGAAACAGCCTTTAATGAGAAGATGGGACAAATTATACAGCTTAAACTAGAGTACCCACCATCAGCGTATCTACACTGATCAGCTTTTTATCTCCTTTTCCTACTGTCCTCTTGCCTTTTACATTCTACTCCATTTCTTTCCTGCACGTTAGTCTCTCTGAATCTCTGGTCCTTCCCCTAAATAAGATTCATGCTATCTCAGAATCACTTCAAAAGACAAAAGATCATTCAGCAATATTTTTGACATAAACAAAAAATGCTTTTCCTCCCTGCAGCCCAGTGGAACCCCCCAGCTCTCTTCAGTCCAAAGGCCTTTCCAGGAGGGAACATCTCCAAGTGATTGGGTAGTTTTCGGGATTTATAACCCATCTCTGCTTCTCTAACCCCTCACTGAGCTTTGTGTTCTCCACAACCATCTTTAGGCACTAGAGTGTGACTAACATGGCACTACATGTGTGATAGCAGACAAGGTATCAGTACATTCATTTTTAAACCAAGACATCAGCCAGTTCTCAAAGACCATACAGGGTAACATTCTTGACTGGGTTTTTTTTGTCACTGATTTTTTTTTTCCCAGTATCCCTTGTTTTTCTAGCTGGATCTTTCCTTGTCTCCCTTTATAAATGCTCTCTTCTGCTCACTTAGTCACTCTCCAGGTTTCTCTCTAAGACTATTTCTTTATGAAGCATTCACCGTCCTTTCTTTGCTATTTAATCTAAAGACTTCAAAATCACAGAATGTTGTGGCAAAAGCAGTCAGTTTGTGAGTGTAATCATATCTACTTTTGAATGCTTCATATTCTGGTAATACTCTTTTCTAATGATTTTCTGAAACTTTCTATAATCCAAAGCAAATGCACACAAAATGTCTAATCAGTTTCTGCATCTTCCTAAAATTTTGCAATACAACTTCTGTTTTGTTAAACTTCAGTTTTACAGAAGTATTTCTTCTACCAGGTTTTTCTCTGAAGTTTTAATTTAATTTTATCTACCATTTTTACCCCCATTCTAATATATTTAAACCATGATTTTGTCTGCTATGTAAGCATTATGTTTACATCAGTTTATAAGTAATTCTAAACATAGATATAATATGTTTATATAACTTCCCTATATCCTAAATATTCTCAAACCTTTTTTGTGTGTGTTCAAGAAAACAAACAAACAAAAAAAACCCTACAGAAATATTTGTCTCCTAAGCAAACCCATTTTGAAGATACTACTACTACTAAAAAAAAAACAAAAAAACAAAACAAAAACCAAACAAACAAACAAAAAAAAAACACAAAAAAAAACCAAAAAAAACCCCACAAACAAACAAAAAAACCCCTATCAAAAGTGTCAGATAAAATTTCAGGATAAAGTAATTATAGCTGTCACCAAAAAACTGTACTATGAGGAGGGACCGAAAGCACACAAAAATCAGAAAAGTCTTTTTCTTTCTGAGCCACTGAGGAATTGATTGTTTTTTAACAGAGCTTGTTATGGGAAATGTTCCATTGTAATTATGCATCAGCAATTGCTACTCCATAATACTGATGCATTCTGTAAATTTTTTTTCCCTTTCCTCTTTCCTTCTCCTAACACCAAAATACCTGAAACTCGGGAGTTTTATCTAAAGGCCAGAACTCCAAAATATGGTCAAATATATTGCAGCATAAAGATAAGCATCAATTTTGATGTATGATAGCTCTGATAAGCATCAGGTTTACTCCAGGATCCCTTTAGAGCATGCAAACAACCCAGTCTATTAGTTTGAAAATAAAATAGTTATAAAACCAGTTGCTTTCACACTGTAAAAACACTCACAGGAAAACAGTATGAGAATAGCCTTCCTAGATACATATGTGTGTTTTTCTTTAGTTTTTCAGCTATTTCACAATGCATGGTAATGATATTACTCTTTCACAGTAAACACAGGAACCGCAAAAAAGCCATAATAAACAAAAACCAAACTTGCACCTAAAAGCAATAGCACATGAATCTTATCTGTGAAAGCAAGATAAAGGCTCAGTAGAAATAAAATATATGGCTTTATTCCTGCTCAGACCATGGAGCTAAACCAAACCAGTAGGATGACTTTATTCCACAATTTGTGGGGTTTGTGTGTATTCTTCCTTCAGAGCTTCAGCATACACAATTATTCAAACAAGATGTGTACTTGAAGGAAAAGCCATATCCAGTGGTTTTACTATTTATATATATATACAATACACTAATATATACATATACTAGTTATACTAGAAATAATTGAGGCTATGTCACTATTTATAAGATAGTTCCAGAAAGGTCTTGAATTTCAGGGGAATGCCCCTTCTTTTTTGATTTGTTATAAGCTGTCATTTCAAGAGAAGCAAGACTGGACACAGAAAACCAACTCTGG
>VWYO01001139.1:4492-30698 GCA_013400275.1 Rhadina sibilatrix | reverse complement strand
TACATTTCTGCTGGCGGGCCAGTGAGATTTTTTTTTTTTTTTGGTGGGGAAAAGCTGTGCAATGGAGTTCTGTTCCTGTATCAGCTCAGTGACAGCTCATCATTACTTTGTGACTGAAGGCTGTGCTGAACACTTGGCAGAACTGAGTTTATTCTGTTGACAAAGCAGAATTTTGCCACAAGCTGCTGAAATGCCCAACCAGAGGAGGGATAGGCTGCCTGTTCCAGCACAGATTCCTCCCAGACACTTCCTTGCTGTAGTTCCCTGCACCTCTAGACTTCAGTCTCAAGTAAAACTATCAGTGGTGGTTTCAGCCAGTAAGATGGTTTTTGATATTCAAAAGCAGAGGGAAGTCCCTACAGCAGCATGCAGCATATGCACATTTATGGATTGATATTTAATGTTTTAAAACTAGGAGAATTTTTACAATTTTTTTTTTTATAAATGCATTGCCTTGATTATGTCATTAAAAAGCAGGAAGTCTCTGACTTAAGTGATTACTATATACTCTATTATACTATATAATAGATTATATTATCTCTACCTTTCTGTGTACTTACATTATACCTAAGTTATTAGCTATATGCTTATTATACCTTACTTTTCACTGTGAACTTAGCTCATTTACATGACCAGGATAGACTAGTGTTTTCCAATGCTTGACATTTCAGACTATGAAACATGGCTCCAATATTTTCAAACATTACCCTCAATTATTAAGTCTCATTCAATGGGTTGAAATTCAGAGATGTTGCTATGAGACATGCCATGGAGAGGCTCAGGAGCCCTTAGATGCAGCATGGTGTAATCTGATCCAGGAAAGAAAAAAAAAAAAAAAATAAGGAAAAGGAAAAGAGGAAAAAGAGGGAAAAGAGGGAAAAGAGGGAAAAGAGGGAAAAGAAGAAAAACAGGAAAAAGGAAGCTACTTCAGGGCAGAGAAAAAGTCCTCTATGTTCCTCTATAGCCCCTATGTTCCCAAGGCTACTGAGGCCCTCAAGTTAAAATACAGGCATGGAGAGATTCTGCATATAAAGTGTAGTTCAGAAGAGAAAAGAGTTGTTATATAATCCCTATATCCTCTCTCCTCACCAAAAAATCCCTGAATAAGATTGTTTTTGTGGGGAAAGTGTCAGATCTGACTGCAGCACCACCAAAATATCATTCTTTTATCAGTTGCCCTCATTTCAGTTTTAATAAGCTCTCTTGGCTCTCTTATCTTTTTATGTTCACTCCACAGCAATTAAACAGAAATGCAAATGTCATACCCATTTTTATAACAGTGTCTCTTATAAAACTGAAATGAAGACAGCAAATTATATATCTGTTAAATGATCTATCTTCTTTTTGCCAACAAAATCTAGCTAATATGAAGATAATGCCCCTATATGTACCCTATGTGTGTTTGCATGTTTTATGAACATGGGAAGATTATTGGTTACAATTGCAGCACAAATTCAGAGGAAACATTAGACTTTGAATGCTCAAATCAGTTCAGTCAGGCAGGGAGAGAGTTTATCAATAATCAGTTTGGATTTCAAAACAGCTGCTCTATTTGACCATTATAAAAATTGCCACCTTTTTTATTTACTAAATACAAACATCCAGTAAAGTGATATTGTATTCACACAAATATCTGATAACCATTTTAATCCAGATGTGTTTTCATACAGCCATCTTCCCTCTCTAAAGGGAAACCTCACCAAATGAAAAAAAACAAAACAAACAAACAAACAACCAAAACCCCAAACAAATAAAAACAAACACCCCCCCTCCAAAAAAAAAAAAACAACAAAAACCCAAGAAAATTCAGATTTACTTCTCTCTGTTTGTCTCTGAACTCTGAAACCAATCCAGCAATCCAATGGAGGCACAGAGAGTATAGCACACAAAATAATTCAGTAACCATCCATCTTGAACAAGCCATCACAATGACAACATCTGATCACTACCACCAAGTAGAAAAAATCTCACACAAACTAAGTGGTTTCAGCTATTTTAAGTGGGGTACACATTGCCACTGGAAGTTTCCTGACACAGAATGCCATCTGTCTTCTGCTCAGGTATTTGCCTGTGACCTCAGCCAAAAGCAGCCAAGTGTTTCACACTCTGTAATACATTTACCTCATCAACTGTGAAGTGTAAAAGTGTTATTTTGCAGAGGAGGAACTGAAACAGAAAGACTTCTTCCCCACTCCTCACAAATAGTAATATGACAAAATATCACAAAAATAATTTAAATCCAGTTCTAAACATTACCCTCCAAAATCAACCCTATTTCTCAATTAACACGCCACAGGATAAAAAAGCCAGAAAGAACATATAAAAGAAAAAGCTACCTTCCTACTTTATTTGCAGCATCCTTGTGACTATACCATTTTGTCCTCCACTTGTTCAATCTTTATACAAACTATTCATAGCCGTGTGTAAAAACAGGGTGGTAACATCAGGAAAATAGCAGGAGCAAAATCAAGATGCAGATAGATTAAACAGCAAAAACTAAGACTGTGTCAGACAGCAGACATCTTAGGAGAAGAGCAGGTAGATTAGAAGAACCAAGCAGAATAAAGGGCTGTATTGGGTTTTACAGCAAGGTGCTGGCAGCAGAGGGGGCCTGTGTGAGAAGAGACCAGGGCTGAGCCAGATGAGACAGAGCTTCTTCCAGCTGCCTCCAGCAGATCTGCCTCAGGACACAGCTGAGCTCAGCAGCCAAGCAGGACATGTCCCTAGGAAAGCTTATTTAAGAATGCACTTCAGAAAAACCACAGTGTAACTGGTGTGGGAGAGGACTTAGAGAAAACTGGAAGAACCAGCCTTGCAGACTCTAAGCGTGGTGAAAAAGGAAGGGGAAAATATTCTCTAGGTGCTGGAGCAGAAAGCCCCCAGGAGACAACCATGGTGGCACAGGCTGTCTCCCTGTATCTCCTGGAGGATCATGCTGTAGCGTACATCCACCTGCAGCCCATGCTGAAGCAGATGGGCAATCCATGAAGGAAGCTGCAGCCTGGGGAGAGGGATCCTGTGCAGAAGTAGGTTTTCTGGCAGGAGCTGCATTTCATTGGGGGCCCATGCTAAAGCAACCTGTTCCTGTAGGCCTGTACCCTGTGGAGAAGACCATGTGGAGTAAATCCTGAAGAACCACAGCCCACAAGGAGAACCCACACTTGGTATCCTCATGAGACTGTGGATCGCATGGAAGGGGCCCTACACTGGAGCAGGGTAAAAGCATGAGGAAGGAGTGGCAAAGATGAACTGCTATGAACTGACAGCAACCCTCATTCCCCATCCCCCTGTGCCACTCTGGGTTGGTGGAGATTAGAAAGAGGACTTGAGAAAGAGGAATAAAGTTGATCTGGGGAGAAGGAGGAGACCTGAGGAAGCTGCTCTTAGTTTTGCCTTTTTTTCCTCATTTAATTTTTAATCCTACACTTAATTTTCCCCTAGTCAAGTCTGTTTTTTTTCCCGTGAAAGTAGCTGGTAAATTATTTCCCTGTTTTTATCTTGACTCTCAAGCTTTTTCATCTTATTTTTCCCCCCATCCTGTTGAGAGAGGGGAGTGTGAGAGCAGTTGGGTGGGCATATGGCAGCCAGCAAAGTTTAACACACCACAAGGGCAAATCATTAACTTCCTAATGGAACTGAAAGTAATTTTGAATCCCAAAGCTATGATAAAAAATTTGGGTTTAATTTTTACTGCCGTTTAATTCTCTCATGATATTTTATTAGTCATACTATCCTCCTCAGCAATATCCTCATATATTAAAAAATGACTTTGTTTTAGATAGGCTATTATGTATTGTAAGCTCGAAAAACTAGACATGAGTTGCATGATTTTCTGCAGAATGAACACAAAGATGACATGGTAGGCAGGAACATTACTTGTCTAGTCTCCAAAAGTTTAAGCAAGACTTTTGTAGACTAGACAAGAACATCACTTTGATGTACAATACCAAGTTGGGTTTTTTTAAATAATAAAAGGCAGAAAAAGACCAAAAAAATGTAGCATGACTGAAAAGCTGTCTTTAGAAAGACCAGAATAAAACTGCATTGCAAAATAAATGGTTTGAATGAAATTGGGGGGTCATATAGGAAGGACTGTAAAAGGACTATATCTACAGATGGGTGAGGTCTTTTCTAAATTTGAAGTCATTTATCTTGTCTATTAATTTTTAAAGATATGTTTCCTGCTTTCTCTTTATCTAATTAATTTTGACATTTTAACTTTATCTTCCTGTTTTAAAATCTAGACTGCAGCAATAGCAAAAATACCTTGAATGTTATCTTAATCTGTCATATAAAGCAATGTACAGTCAAATAAATGCAAAAATCACACAAGTTTTCAATAGCAACCCTCAAATGCTTTCTTAAACACTGGTAGCATTGGCTCAAAGATGATGTGTCTTGAGATAGACGAGTAGCTGTAGGTACAGTACAGAGCCACCTTTCCAGCATGCAACAGTATATAGCTGGAAAATGCATATTTGTATACAATACTTGCTGTTTTTCAAAATTACTTTCAAACATCATTGCTGTTAGTGCAGTATTAATAGTGATTACAGCAAGAAAAGCAATAATCAACAAAAAGCCACAAAAAAAATTTTTAATTGATGGCTCATTCCAAATAAATCCCTCCAAAAGACACAGAGCAATCCTCCTTAGCCATACTTTGATGTTGTTATTCAAACACATTGCATCTCTCTGTGAAACTTCTCTTCCATTTAATCTTATATTCTAATTAGCACACAGGAGTAACTGAAAAGGAGGCCAAGCAGCATTAGTGCACAGCAGAACTAGCACAGCTACTGCTCGAGGACCCAAGAGGTAGCGGTCTTATATTGCAAGCAAACAATCTGGCCTGCTCCCCTGAATGGGACATAGCATTCTGTATTTCTAAAAGGTTGAATCAAGAGCTTGGATGCTTTCATTTCCTAGCCAACTGAAGCAACTTGGATGCAGCTGGTATTTACTAAGCAGGCTGGCCTCTATGATCACTTTAATAGGTCACAGATACCCAATAGTAAAGACATATAAATGTAACAGAGCACAGATTTTACAAAATCTGTCTCTCTCTCTGCACGTCAGTTTTAAATCCACTCATACAAATTCCTTTCTACTGAAAATAAGGAGAAATACCACATTTTTTCCTGTAGTTCAAGCCTTAGAATTGTGATGTGTTATTTGTATTCTAGTAACGTCAAATTTGCCAGTCAAAATGAATGCCTCCCTATTTTAGGTGTTGTGTATAAACACTCAATAAGCAAGCACATGACTGAAGGTCTTACAGAAAAGAAGAATAGATCTTTCATAAAGGGAAGGAAGAGTGCTTGGAACAAAAAGTTACATGGTTTGTTTTACTTCTTGTTTCAGAAAATTTACCATTTTTTTTCTAAAATTGAAAAAAATAAGATGAGTGTGCTTAGACTGTAAGTGGTGACAGGTAAATCATTGATAAAAAGAAAAACCTGGTCTTTTAAGGAAGTTTATGAAAGCATTTGTATCTTAAAGAGAGGCAGAACGTAGGCAGGGAGAACAGAAATCCTGACAGGAGGAGAGACCTAGAAGAAGGCCAGCTCTGAGATGAGTGATCTCTGAAGTGTCACAGAAAAGTTCCTGACAGTTGCAGTGAACAGGAAATTCTACACTTAACTGCATAAATTAGTAGCAGGGCTGGTTTGTTTGTTTCTTTCTTTTCTGTCCAAAGAGGAAGAAAAGGTGGAGTAAAGTCTTTAAGAAATCAATCAGCTTGATACCATGTGTCTTCACAAGGGCTTAATTAGACTCCAGGTCTCCTCTGTTCACCCCACAAGAGCCAATATTGGAAACAGGAGCATAATGTCTTCTGAGTCATCTCTGTGCAACGCTGGGAATGCCATAACTTTGGTGAGTAGGAGCTGCTCCAGGAACTGGGTTATCCAGCACACACTGCCCAGAGGGGCCAGCACTACCTCATGGAAACAACATCCAGCACTGCTGCTCCAGGCCATTGCTCAGATTGCATTTCTGAGGCCTTCAATACCCCAAAGTGGGAAAAAAAAAACCAAACAAAACAACTTTTACAATTGGTACAGGGATATGGAATTGGATTCTTAATGAAACTATTGCGAGTAGTCAGGAGAAGCTGGTGCATAATATCTTAGTTTCCAACTTATTTTTTTTCTGAAGAGCTGAAGACAAAAAGAAACCTCTAAAAATAGTATTAGTTTACCAAATAAATCCATGAAGAGCTGCTGCTGAGCATAAAGGCCCATATGACACTTACATATTTTAAGTAGATAGGAATGGGATAAGCTGCAACATGAAGTGGACACTGTGCTTCAGAAACAATGAATAAAATATTTATTTGTCTGGGTGTCTTGGGTTGCAATGCAAGATGTATTCTATTCACATCAATTGAAGACGTGTTTTTCTTTATCTCATAACTCTGGGGAGGAAAGGGCAGGTGTCTTTCTGCTAATGGGCCAGCTGTTAAAAGCAGGTGGGGCAGTGTTCTTTATCTCTTCCAGGACCCATCCTCCCTCCAAGGGAATATCTGCTGTTAATGGGCCATTGAGGCTCACTGCATGACTGATAAAATTACATCAGCCCATTGCTGCTGATGCTCCACCCAGCAGGAGGAGCCCAGCATTCCTACTTGGATAAAACCTGAGATTCAGAACACCAGGATAGCCTGTTTTCTACTGGATTCCCAGAGGAAGACTGGACCCATCTCAACATCACTGGACCCGTCTCACCATCACTGGACTGTTCTACAGGATCATCTCTACTCCAACAGAACCACATTTGTCACTCCAGGAGGACTTAACCGGACTGCTACCAACGCCCTGACCAACAGGGTGTCAGGTCATGTTCTGACTCTGTCAGTGTTTTTTTGTCTTTTCTTATTCTTTGCTTTTTTGTACTACTACATTTTAAATATTCCTGGCAAAGAATTGTTATTCCTATTCCCATATCTTTGCCTGAAAGCTCTTAAATTTCAAAACTGTAACAATTCAGAGGGCGGGGGTTTACATTCTCCATTCCCAGGGAAGCTCCAGCTTTTTCCCTGGCAGACACCTGTCTTTCCAAACTAAGACACTGGGTCTTTAAGTTATAATTAAGTCAGCATCTCCTGAGATATAGGATAAAGAAAGATTTACACTTCCAGATAGTATATTTATAAAATGGGAAAGACAGTACAGAAAAGATGTGGGAAAGACATCCTAGCCCAGCCCAGCCCACCTCTGTGGAATGCATTTTTAAATACCTTCTTCTACCACATTGGAAAAAATGCTGTGATGGTACAATTTCTTGTTTTCAGAGAAATGAAACAAAATAGCCTTGAGAGCAGAGAGAAAAAACCAAAAAACCTCACTTAAAGAATTATTGCCTTTGTCAGCAGCTGTTACTCAGATTTCTTACATATGGTGCCAAGAAAAAATATGCTTCTTCAGATATAGTACAGTACACTGTGTAATTTTGACAGATATTTATTTCTTGAATTCTGTTCAGAAGAATGCAGATACTAAAACTGAGCAGAACTGAAAGTTACTTAAAAGAGTCAAAGCTAACAGAGTAAAAATCCATATGCCAATATTAAACCCACCCGAAAAAGTAACAGTTGTGTACACAGAATCAAAATCACACAGGATGTACTGTAATAAGCAATCTCTAGTGACTGCAAGCAGACACTCTTCCAAAGAAAACCAAGGATTAAAAAGAAAAATCTTTCTATTAAAAAAAAAAAAATCTGCAATTACTTTGAGGAAAACTAAATATTTGCATTAATTAAAAAAAAATAAACCAAAACAAAACACACTAAATAGTCAGTAGTCCACTCAAGTATGCCTTATTTACCTGTGTAAAGACTTTTCCTATGATTTGCCACAGAAGGTATCCTTTCTAGGGAAGATGGATAATTTCAGTCACCTGGGATTACAGGAACACGAGGAACATGAATCTCAGCTATGGAACTACTCAGATATGAATGCAGATTATGAAACAAAATTTAAAAGCTGTAACCAAGTAGACAAGGTTGAGGAAGCACAATGGCTTAATTAAACAGTCCCGAGGGGTGCTCCCCAAGGCTGAGTTTTGGGTCTGACCCTGTGTCGTAGAGTGACTGCCCTAAACCAAAACATCCTGTTTAACACTTTTATTGATGATCTGGATGTGGGAATTTAATGTATAATATTCCACTGTATCCATTCCTTGGATTTTGACAACTTGGCCATTTTCTACTACTCCACTTTACAAAATTTCAGTACTGGTATTATCTTTTCAAATAAAATTTTCATCAAATATTCAAAATTCCTTTAGAGTAACTTAGTTTATGATATTTATGCTTCATGATTAGTTTTCACATGATCACTAGATCTATATAAATTTTCCTGCTCTTTAACTTAACAACGAGCAATTTATACCTGTAGATACAATGTTATCTGCTTATTCTGGTTTAAAAGTCAACATGTTTTCATATGTGCAATTATTAACTGGGCAGATAATAGTAAGGATAAATGCCATATCTAGGGGACTATTAAAAATCATTAAAGAGATAAGACTGACATTGTCAGCAGAGCAATATTAAAACCCCACTCTGAAACCTTTCAAAATTTAATTTGGTATTTTTCATAAAGAAGGAAACTGACATTTCATAAGCATAAAAATGACATTAATGTCCATAGATAATTTATATAGAATATATTAAATTCAGTAAAATAATGAGTAATCATCAGAGAGGTGAGGGACTTGAATAAGTTTAACCAGGATGAGTGAAAAGTAATGTTTATTTGGCCTTTCCTGAATATTTTCATGAGTATGCATTTTTCAGTGTTACAACTACAGCAGCTGAGCTATGAATACAATTTTGAACCATGAAATCCATATTCCACTCCCAAAATGAAACCAAATCAAAAGACTGCCTATAAAGCAAAAGCCTCAGTCTTTTAAATTCTACATTAGGGATCTGATACCCTCTTTAGCAGCTTTTTGAGTGTTGCTATTATTAGATGGAGACATTTCAGCAGGAATGGTACATTAGGAAATCTCAAAGATAGTTGAAACACATTTTTTTCCTAACTACTAGTGTTCCTCATTGGCTTGCAAATTCCTTCCAGGGGAAATTTGGTACGTGGATAATGGTACATGTACTTTACTAGCACAGTCTGAATTTTACAATTTGTTTGGATATCCCTGACCTCCTCAGACCTGGGATTCAACTATCTAATCCACAGGGATATATGTACAGTGCAGGTCTTAAAGATGACTTACATGGAGAGGATATGTATTTGCATTAATAAACTTTGGAATTACATTGTATCAGACTGCCTAGAAAATAAGCAACAAAATCTGAATCACTTTGGTCCACTACATACTACTTCTTCTTTGTTTCTTTTTTTGTAAATAATAATAATAATTACAAAATCCTTAGCACTATGGGCTGGTTACTTCCATTGGGACAGAAGAAAGCAACAGTCAGGATCAAATAAACCCTGGAAGATATCCTGCAAAGTAATGGAATGACATCTGCCTTAGAAAAGCCTTTGCTGACTAGGCTGCTGTCTATCTTTGCAGAAGTCATCCAGATATATATCAGATTTACTATCTACATCAAGTTGTGTGCTTGTGTATTGTGCTCCACCAAAACTGTTCTGTTATTATTCTTTGAGCATATACTTGTGGCTGCAACTCCTATTGATTTTCCCAGTTAGGGACAGGAACCAGGCTGTACAAAGAAGTGCTCTGTTATTACTGGTGGGAAATGAACTGTTTCCTGCTCCATCTTTCATATATAACCATCCAGTGAAACATCCATCTGCAAACACCCTTGCACACACTTCTCTGGGCAGGATAGTCTTATTATGGATAATTTCTTAGCTTTTTAGAATAATTTCAGTCACACAGGAGCAACAAACAAACAAATAATTGAAAGGCTATAAATGTCCACAGAAAGCCTGGATTCCCAGCTGAGCTGATTTTCTATATTGTGTGCCCCTTTGGAGCTGCTGTATGATTTTGGCTCCACATAAGATGTCTTCTATAAGAAATTAACTTAGGCCAAAATAAATCTCTTTTTTTGACCACTTCATAAAAAAATATTCTTATTTAATCAGACTACCTAAAGCATTGTCTGTATAGCCAGGCACATGACATACATTCTTGACGTTTGTGTTGCTCTCTTGTCCAATTAATGATATATGTTAATGGATTCTACCCAAGGTACATTTTGTGATACTTTTATATTACTAAAGTCATCTTCAAGATTCCCACTGAGATTTCTACTTATCATTATAGTGAAGATATGGATATTTATTTTTGTAAAGCATAGTGGGTTTTTTCTGCATAAAAACAAACGCCAGATATTTAACCTTTTTTTTTTTTTTTTTTTTAATTAATATAAAGATTCTTTAGTGATCCCTATCAGGAGTATATTTTTAATTTTGTTAATATCATCTGGATATGGCTACCCTAGTGATAGTAAATACAGTAAAACATACAGCATTGAATAATTGAACACATACACTAACAGATGTATGCTGTTTGTTTGATTTTCAAAATGAGAAATTCTAATTAATTATCAAAACACTAAGAGGAATTTTATCTCTCTGCTGCTATGTAGGTAAGCAGTTCATTGATAGTAAACAATGATAAAATTGTTTTTCGTGCACAGAGGCAATCCTACTCTAGAAAGCTGCTTCCATATTGAAATATACATCCTATTTCCCTCATGTAATTACTTTTAGGAAATCTGTTGAGTGGCAATAATCAACTGATAAACTCAGCAGCTCTTTCTGATTATATGAAACAAAATTTTCTGTGGGTTATCAAGCAACTCACAAAACCATCCCTTCCCTGGCCATAAAAGAAAGACAACATGTAGACTAAAATAGCCAACCAAGTATGGTATTATAGGTGTATTGTCTGTACAGCCACTACTGTGGTTTTGGTTGGCACTTAAGGTGTGCATTGCATATGGATAAAAAAAATAATGACTGTATTCATTGGGATGATACACAATAAAAGATAATAAGGGGATAAAAATCTTGATGCAACACCTAAAGAATCGTGTACAAATAATAAAACAGGATTACAGGTTTGCATTGCAGCTGTTCAGTAGTTTGACTTCACTGAACACTAAAAATTTCAGCATGAGAAATAAATAGTATGTATGCTTGCTATTAGCCATTGCATTTGAATAAAGTGTCCTGCAGGACAAGCTCCGATTTAAACCTGTATTGAGGGTTTACCAAGTAAGCTAAAGGTCTCTTTTTTTAGTGGCAGAGAAGAATACTGGAGTGATTAGTATTAATAGTCAATATTTTTCAAGTGGCTGATCATGAAAGACCCCAGAATAGCACAGTTCTTCACTGTTATGAGTAAAATATCAAATTTTAAACTATAATCCTATAAAAGGACTGCCTGAGAAAGATAAGCCTGAAGACAGACAGACAGACAAATAGATAGATAAAAAAATCATAATTTGAATTCATTATGATGAAAAGATTTTCTTTAAGATTTTAAGCCAAATCCGGCCAAAACATTACTACTGCTTGTGCCAGGAGAAACAGCACCTAGGCCATACATGACATCTATAAGTGTGGACTCCATTGTTACTGGAAAAAAAACAAACAAACAAACCTGTCATAGAATATTTCCCAAAATTGAGCCATTCATTTTCCAAAACCTCATAAAACTTCTTTTACTCTCCATTTTCTTTTTAGGTTTCCCTCAAGATCAATACATTCTTAAGGTTGTTGCATGATGAATTAAAGATGAATTTTCTGCTATCTGATCCAAAATCATAAAAATACACGCCCTTTTCAAGTAGATATAAATGCAAGTGGTCGTGAAAAAATCTGAAAATTACAAAGAAGCACTTTATATAATTGATCTAAATGCCTCCACTGACCATATAGGCAATGTCATTGCAAAACTATGGAGACATCATTATTTGCATGCCTTTTAGAGCTATTTTCATGTAGTGTTATGATTGAAAAACAATTAAAATTCAGATCTTTAGAGACCCAATGGCAATGCTGTCACAATGCAATTTTAGACAATTCAATTTAGATGCTGCAGCAGCTGCTTTTCAATGAGAATTTGATGTTTACCCAATTTTACTGCTGGGTTAATTGAGTCATATTGAGGTCAAGTGGCTTGTCTGCAATCACCCAGATGTAGGCTCACTGAGAATTACAGCTCAGGACTATCACATCTATAAACCTCTGTTTCCCCCAATAGGGCAAAAATACAAACAGAAATAAACTAATCAATGAAACACTCTCAGTAGGAAATTATGTCAGCTGCCACAGCAGCAGATTACTTGGGTTACTTGTGTTACTGAGGAATAACCATTAAATAAAATGGGAGAAAATATATTAACATGAAAATGCAAACAACAGAAGAGCAAAATAATTTAGAATTTATCTCATCTTACCAAACTGACTTATTTTAAAAATACCAACAAGTTTAACTTGAATAATAACCCAAGCAGTAAAGTCAAATAAAATCTCTTCTTCTTTTTGCCACAGGACAAAACAATTACTTACTGAATTCATTACATCAACTGACTGCTTCTCTGTCTGAAAGCCACATCCAGAATTGTAGGCAATGCAAAAAAACCCACAAAAACAAAACAAAACAAAAAAACCCACAAAAAACAACAACAACAAAACAAAAACAAAAACAAACAAAAAACAAAAACACACACAAAAAAACCCCAAACAAACAAAAAAACCCCAAAAAAACACAAACCACTTGCTCAAAGAATAGCTTGAGCTCTCAAACCATTAATGGATTCAACTCAGCTGAAACTATTCTAGGAAAAGGTGTTGTGGAAAACAGCCCTAGTGCAGCTGTAATCTCAGCTGCAGCAATAAATAATTTTAAAATGGTAATTTTCCAGGGGCACACATAATTAAAATTAGTGCATTTTTACTTTGAATATCATATTCCTCTTGCAAAACCATATTTCAAACTATCATGTAATCCTAGTTTGGAACTTATGTATCCATGACTAAGCTGCCAGTTACAGTAGGAATTACTAGAGCATAACTCAGCCTTTAGAATCCTTTGTAAACACTGTCTCAGAGGGGATGTAGGGAACTAAAATATACATCATACAGGACTAGATAAAAAACAATAGAGTTTTTGTCTGTGACTAAAAGAAAAAAAATCACCAGTAGTTTAGGTATGGGTTATGTTGTTGTGAGGAGAATTATTTTAGAAGGTATTCTCTCTCTCCATTTTAAAGATGGTCTCTCTCTACAGCTGGTATTTTGGCTGGTTCACCAACTTTCTTCTCTGGAATTGTTTTGAACAGAGACACAAGCCTCTGATTTTCAAATACAGCTTTAAAATTTATATTTCATCTTCATATTTAATTGTTATATGGAAATTTGATAAATACCATCTTGTAGTTGTGTTAAAAATGTCGATTTAAAACAACATTTTGTTCACCATTTAGATTTTGGCAAAGAAAAAAGATAGCAAGGGGACAGATAAATGACAGCTAGAAAAATAAAGCTATTCATTCTGGTAACATTACAGTCAAAAGGGCAATATAAGGCTTAAAATTTATTATTCTGATGCAACAATTCATTAATAAAATAAATGTTTCTCTTTAAATTTTTGGGTTTAGAATGTTTTATCAGTTGAAATATTCATAATCAGATTTTTTTTTTGCATCTACTGACAAGCATGAATAATAAAGAGACAATTAAGAAATCATTATGTTTCCCTGTCTTTTCTACCTTATTTTAGAAGATAGTTTAAAAGTTATTACAATGGTTTTTTGGGGTGGAATTGGAAGTGGCAACTGACAAAACCAAGTTCAACTATTTCCTAATTGTCAAAAAACCTACTATGTGTGTACAAACTTGTTATTGAAATATGCTTTTAACTAATTTATCTTCTTAAACATTTCTTAGCATTTTAGCAATTATAAACTTCTGAATGAGTAAACTCTAAAATGCTTCTATTACAGGAAGAGATGCTGTAATATCATAGAAATCAGAAACATCACATAGACCAAGAATATCACAACTGTATGTAATTTGGGGGAAAAACTTTTCAAAAACATTATTTTCTCCATTTGCATTTCCTTAGGTTAGTATGAGTTTTACAATGTAGAGATTATTTTTCTTGAACCACTGAAATGGAAGTTGTCTAAACTAATCCTAATTTTGTGTTCCTTTGAACACAAAATTTCTCATGTCTTATACTTTCAAAACACCTTTCAAAAATTCTTATGGCAAGGTACTGAGTGTTCTTATCAGGAAACACAGACCAAAGATTAGAGAAGCAAGAAGATCAGAGACGTTACAGACTTGAGATCAGAGACTGATGATGCACAAGCAGATTTATTAGTGCGATCATTATTTCACCAGGACTTTATGATTGTAAGACAGATAATCAAGCTTTCAAATATTGTATGGCCCTGTTTCATTTTTCAAAACCTTTTATGATTCTGTAGTGATTTCAGTTACTAACAGAGGAGAGCTTGAAACTTAGTCGTTAAATAAATATAGGGAAAAAGAATTAAAGTACTTACACAGAAAGGCCTTATTGATTGATAGGGTGCTATTCACCACATTCTTTGGCATAGAGTTCAAATTTCATGACAGAGAGAAAGAAGAGGAATGGAAAGAGCTGAGCCCCTCTCAGTGAAGCAAAGTCTCTAACAAAAGTATTAGGAAACTGCAGACTAAAGTAACAGTCAGTTGATAGAAGACCAATGATAAGCTTTTGTTTAACAAATGGGCAATCTGCAGGAATACCTTATTATTCATATCAGGTCTATTATCTAGTTCATATCATAATAATATTATTCATATCAGGTCTATCTAAATTATCTAGCTCAACAAAGTCCTGCACTTGGGAAGGAACAACGCTGGGTACAAGATTGTGCTGGGAGACACCCAGCAGCTTTGGGGCAAAGGACCACAGAGTCCTGGGGAGCATCAACTTGAGCATGAGCCAGCAATGTGCTCTTGCAGAAAAACAGGCCAATGATATCCTTGAGTGCATGAG
Source organism: Rhadina sibilatrix (assembly GCA_013400275.1). Taxonomy (NCBI): domain Eukaryota; kingdom Metazoa; phylum Chordata; class Aves; order Passeriformes; family Phylloscopidae; genus Rhadina; species Rhadina sibilatrix. The sequence goes on along the minus strand of VWYO01001139.1, from coordinate 15,695 downwards.
ATGGAGCACTGCCAGCAGATGGAGGTGGTGCCACACCTGGAGCAGTGTCCAGCTCTGCCCTCCCCAGGTTGAGAGAGACAGGGACACACTGGAAGGGCCACTAGGTTGATTAAGAGCACCTCCTCGTATAAGGAAAGGCAAAACCAGCTAGGACTTTCTAGCCAGAGGAAAAGTGGGGAGACCTCACTGGTCCCTCACTGGGACCTCAAGGGGACCTCACTGATGTATACAGATACCTGAAGGGAGGGTGTGAACAAGATGGAGCCCGGCTTTTATCAGTGATGCCTAGTCACAGGAAAAGAAACAAAGTTCAGTCTGAACATCAGGAAGCACCTTCACCTATTTCCTTTTTAGGTCCCATGGTCTTGACATCAAGGCTGCCATTATGAGGCAAGTGTTTGGTGTAACACAAGCAGGTGCCACAGGGATTAGTTATAGTGGATTGGGATCTTTTTCTTGCAACAGCTCCATGTCAGTTTATAAACGTAACTGCAAGAAAAATGAAGCCTAACATTAACTGCTTGTTCTTAGAATATCATATGCACTAATTTCCATTATATATGCTTTACACGTTTTGGGGGTATTTCAGTATCAAGGAAGAAGTTCAGCTTTTCTGGATGAGAAAGGATAATATGCTATTTTATTTAATTTTTGTTCTTATAACTCACGTGGCTGATGTCACAGGACTTGGATGGGTGCCCCTTCTTTTGTCATTGAAATTAAATCATTAATTCCTGTGTCAAAAGATTCCAGTTTCAACAAGGAGATGTAATTGATCACAATTTTAAAAAATGTAATAGGAAGTGGTGTGGAAAGCTTATCATTCTGACCTTGCAAGGGAATCGTGAAAATAATGTTAAAAGGGATCTACAAGTACTGTGCTACATAGTGCACACTGTGATTTTTTAAAAATTGTATTATTTATATTTGAATTTAAAATTTCAACTAAAATTTTTGAGCTTTTATAATGAGAAATATGATAATAGGAGGAGACAATTCCTCAAGGAAAGTAGTTGTCTTGGGCATCGTGATAGCCCAATCTTATACTGACTTTCATGTGCACATAGATGAATCCACAAGTACTGTATGTATATACTAAAACACCTTCGTTTCTTAGTTTGCTGACTCCAAGAACATTAGCATTTGTTTTGTCTATATTAGCAAGATGAGTAGATAATATTCATGTTGCTTGTGTATGCTAAGCAATAAATTTTTCTGGCAGTTCATTAAATACCAGACCAAAGCCAATAAACTTAATCAATGCATAAAACCCTTGAATGTTGTCTGAGTATTTCACTGTCATGAATTCTAGTGATACTCTGACAAAAATAAAATACTTACAGACAACGTGATCTTGCTCCCCCTATTTATTATTTTCCTTTTCTTATTTTCCAAGATTTAAGCGGGTTTGTGGTAGTTATACAATTTGTAATCTGCAATGTTCTTCACAATCCAATCTTATCTACATGTGTACATAAGATTTATTAACTAGTTTCACATTATTTTTGTCCCTCACACATACTCTCTCAAGCAGAAGAAATAAAGCTCATTTTCAGATAAAATCACAGTTAATCAACCTCATTCATTCTATTTACAGTATTTGTTTCATTTCAAAAACTCACAGGCCAACTTGGCTGCCTGTCCATTAACTTCAGTGAAGCATCTTGTCAAAATCACCCATGCACTTTTGTCTTTTCATGTATAGTATGAATTATGTAACCATCAAACTAACATACTAGATGAATTATAAATTCAAAATGTGATAAACTTTTACAATGATCTGCCTTGGAATTCCTGTAGTTCTTCAAAGCATGTAAAGAAGTATATCCTATGTCCTGGAATTCTTTGGAACCATTTTGTTCTTGCTGTTCATAAATTCTTTTTCTTTTTTCATCTTTTATGACTGGACATTTGCATGTTATCATACACACATCATGTCCTCTTTCACTACAGTATAAAAAAAATTGAATGAATAAACAGTGAAGAATGAATCATCATGAATGAATAGTAAGGCTATGGGTCAGATACTTATTTAGCACAAGAATACAAACCCCAAATATTTCACAGCACTATGCAGCATCAAGCTCATTGTTTTCTTCAGGTCTATCAAGGCCTCTTGTTAAGACTCCCTGATAACTATTTTAGGCTCCTTCCCAGGGAAGGAATTTCCAAATAATAATATTAAGGTGCATCCTGAAGAATTAAAGCTGTGATTCCATTGCCAATTTTTTTTTTTTTTTTTTAACCTCTAAGGAAGTTGTACTATAACCTTGTAGTCTAACCACTTCTATGAAGTACACGATGAAGTGCATGATTTTAGTACTGGAATATAACTTCTGTTTGAGGTGTAGCATGTATTTTACAAAGATAATTTTATTCAGTTTAAATTTTCCAGCAAATGAACAATTCATCAAAGCAGTAAGTAAAATGTACTGACTGTAGTAGCCATAAGTCAATCATTTTTTATAGCCTGAATGCAGGTTGCTCAACCTTCTTGCCACAAAACCTCATCCTGCCTTTCAATAAGCCATCCTACTTGATGTTCCTGTTCTCTGTCACATATTTAGGATAATAGATGCAGAAATAAAACATGAGTTCAAGTCTGAGCATTATTTAAAATGATTACATAGACCTTTTCAGTCGCTGCATTCCTGGGCAGAGTTCCTCATCCTGTGCATGTGAAGCATTCTCTGTTCTAGAAATTTTAATGCGCATGTGAGGGGATTAAATAGTCACATCTTGGAATAGGTTTACATTATGAAAATTAAAATCAGTGTTTACAACTATCCAATTTATCATCTGCCAAATGTCTCACTTGCATAAATCTGCCAGGAGTAGTTGTACATTTTCTCCACAAAAAGGAGACCTGTAATAGCCAGAGAAGGGATTGAAATGTTTAAACAAATGAGCAGTGCTAACACAGCAAGACTGTCTCTGGCTGTTTTCTATCCAGGTTCTCAACCTTTTCTCATATCATCCTGGATGTGATTTAGTTCATCAATTAGTTCTGCTGGACATGGCATAACTGATGCAGTGGTTCACACATTTCAACTGAACTCCTAATATTTCCTAATTGAAAAAAAAGAAGTATAACAATAATCAAGAAGCTACATATTTATAGACTTGACAACACACTTGAACTTTTCAAGCTAAAACAAAATTTTCAGGTAATGGCAAGATGCTTGTCTGCTAGTGTTTTGAGTTTATAATAGTGACAGCTAGGACAGTGTTTGCACAATAAAGGAAAGCAGAAAAAACACGGATCACACTATGGTTTGGTAAAATAGCTGTTTTTATACTACACTTCTTTGCACTTAATATATTGCATTCTTGATTTACTTGGATTCAAAACAGCCTTGTATAAGTGATCAGATTGTTTTTCACCATATTTTACTACGTTTAGCCAGATATTTTTGTTTTGCTTTCTTTACATTTTGATGGCATGACTAAGTTAGTTAAACTATGTTTTTAGGTTTCCTAAAGCTCAAAGTCTTACAATTAAATAAAACAGTGATCTCAAACTGTGTCAATCCACTTAATCTTTCTTCACTGAGGGTATTACATAATAGAAGAAATAACGGGCTACAAACTGGAAGAGAATATCTTCAATTACCCCTATTTTACTGTGTATTAAGAAGATCTATTCTAGAGAAAATCCTAAACACATATATCCCCCTCTTCCTCCTTTCTTATACACACCACAGAGAACTGAAAATATATTATGTTGCTTTTTGAAAATGTTTGGCAGTTCTCCATCTGAAGCCATTTATCCCGATCAAGAAGCTCACCTGTCAGAATGACAGAAGATAACCATGCCTGTCCATACTGCCTGTTCTCTAAGGTGTAAAAGTTTCAATAGGGGAGGCATCATTTTCATGGTCTCTGTAGAGAAATATGTGTCTTCAAGACTGTAGTATAGGATCAAAATTCCACAGTGATCATAGAGTCATGGATTATCTAAAACTGGAGTGGATGCACAATGATTGAGTCCAACTCTGTTCCTCACAGGGCCACCTAAAACTAAATTGTGTAGGGATACAGTGGTAAACACAAAAATTTTAAGTAAATATAAATAATGTGAATCATGATATCCTTATTTACTTGTGATCTTGGGAGGTTTGACTCATTTTGAACAAGATGGAGATTATTTTTGCATAATTTCCAGTTCTGATTCTTTTCTAAATGCACTAATTCCTATAAAGTTCATGACCTCATTAGGGTCATAAAGCTTTTTGACATGCTCTGCATGTCAACTCCTAACTTTTAACTGAAGTGGTAATTTGCCAACTAATGAAGCTGAAATGACTGAAATAAATACACTCTTTATGCACTTTAAAAGAGTATAGAAAAATAAGATGCAAAAATTCTCAGTATAGTACACAATAAGCAAATCACCCAAATTTGATTGTGATTATTATCTATATTGTGACACCAAATTTACTTTAAACACATGAAAATTACTTCCTTTCCAATTTTTATCTAACAATTATTGAGTGCTTTACACTAAATATTTTATCCTGTGATTTTTTTTTTTCTGGTGACAGGAAATCAAACTCATCATACAATTCTCGGTGAGTATTTGTACACTTTAAAGAAATAGCCACTATATGATTCAGATTTATACAAAGATATATAATTTCTGTATTATAACTTGCAAAATCTGAAAATTTGTTATACAGTGCTTCAGGGAATATACTCTCACAAGTCTAAATAGAACTATTGAAGAGTTAGAAAGAGCTAGATAGTGGTTCATGTAAAATGCTCAAAACTCTATTAATCATGTAGCTGTTCACTCAAAAGCATTACTTCCCCTTTAGCACTCTTCACTGTTGAGAGTCTATAATGGATATTCTGTCACTCAAATTAAATTTCTTTGGTGCATTTTCTAAACACCAAGGAGCAAAACATGAGGGTCAAAGTAAGTACTGCATGTCAATGAGATTCTCAGCGGCAGCAAAGGACTGAAACACAAGCAGACTGCTCATTTAAAGCCATCATTTGTATGAGACTTTGAGAAGAGAGACTAACAGTAGGATTTGCTGTAGTTTCCCAGAGTTCAGGTTTTAATGCAGTATCTGCTGTTCTGTGCCATACACAAACATTACACTGTAGTCTGCTACAAAGCCTCATTCACATATTTATTCACTGCAGGGGGGGACATGCATTGTTGGATACCATCCACATCCCACATGAGATGGGATCTTATCCCATCCAACACCCACTGTTCTGTGGAAATCACTTTATGCCAGGTCTTTTGTATGAGACACTGTATGACAGTAGGAACCCACTGTCCAGCCCAGCTTATCTCATCTGTCAGCCAGCCATACCTCTTCTGTCCTCATGGGACTGAGGGACTCTGACTTCCAGTGCTTGAAGAACACCTTCTAAAAAATCTGAGTCCTACCATATTTTCCTCATGTGCAATTGCGTTTTCTCTCTTTCACTGACACAACGTAACTGCCATTAAATCTGGCAAAATTTGTGTCTTCAGACCATGTCATGTCCACCGAAATGGCATTTACTGATTAATCTTGTTGATCATATCATTTTGACTATAAACACATTAATCCAAACTCTTCTGTTTTAGCTGATTCAATTTCATTTGGCCTTTCCTCATGTGCCAAACACCCACAAGATTTGAATATGTGTGGGTGTATTTTTCTCATAAAGAATAGGAAAACACAGCTTAAAAGTAGCACTCTAACAAATTGTACATTATTGCATACACAGTCAGTTTATTGCCCTAATTAACTAGGTATTTTCTCTCTGGTGAGCAATATGAGAGGTTATCAGACTCCTTTCTTTTTTCATTCATTCCCTATTGAACACTTCCTCCAACCAACAGGAACTTGTTTACATTGAACCAACTGGTTTAATGCTGGGACCTGTATGGTTTTAGAATGACTCCTTAAATAAAGTTCCCACCAAAAAATAAACACATATCTGCTATGATAAGGAAAACTATTTGTAGTGGAAAAACTGAACATTTTTTCAAAAGCAGTAGAAAATATTTCAGGCCAGACAACTGTTCTAATACAACACCTCTTGAATAATGAACAGGCTTGAGTTTGAGAGGGTATTCCTGGGGCCCATAAAGAGTCTGCATGCTGTTTTGGCTTCAGCACTTGAGAGTAAAATGGAAAAATTAGCAATTTCAATAAGCACAAATGGAGTATTTACTGTCAGTGTATCATAACAGTCCAGTAGATCTCACATTGTTTGAGGCTGTTCTTCTTCTCACTGCAAGTGATCAATACAACATTGCCATTGCACAAAAAGGAACTGTCACTTACCAAGCATAAAAGCAATGCTACTGTGAAGGAAATATTTTGGGGAGAGGGTATTTTGGCATGTAGCAGCAGGTGTTCTGCAGCAGGGAGGTTGGACACACACTCAGTGTCCCCTCCAGCACCAGCTCTGCCTGCCTGGGGGTACTTGGCCTTCTCATTCCTTACCTGGGAAACTAAGAATGGTACACTCTAAAAATGAGAAAGCTGTGTGTGTCCCTATTAAATCTCACTGCCATCTTAGAGATGTTTTTAACAAGGACAAGGATTCAATATAAATTTGTGTAGCAGTAAAGCCATACAATTTATTAATAACTTTTCTACCTATAGTGCTACACAGCCTGGGGTAAAATTCACAGGACAGAAGAGTGGGAGATAATACATTAATTTTAACAAGGTATGCACACCCCATTGAAATTAAAATCATTTAACTCTGCTGCCATGTAATCTGTATATTTTTAATACCTGAACAAAAAAAGTGAAGTAAAAAACCTAGATGTAAAGGAATGCAGTAATTAAAGGTTCCTTAATCCTGCCACCTGCCATCCCTGTGTGCCTATATTACAATGTTATCTTTAAATAGCATAAGAGCACTTCTTTTTCCCCAGTCTTTCCTCCACTCAGCCACTTTCTTTTCAGATTTGGTACTATGGATGTGCAAGCCCCAGTAAATGTTCTCTGATCTCATCTTTCTTCCTATCTTACTGCTCAGTATGCAGGTCCTGGGTTTACTTACTGCATATCCTGAACTGAATACAAAGGATTTCATTTCCTTAAAAACTTGTCTATAGTTTTATCACTTCACTATCCAGGTTTTTCATTAAACTTTCACCTTTCAAACTAGAATATTTGGCTGCAATCTCCCAGGAAAAATATTTTTCCTTTTTTTGCTCAACCTGAAAACTTAAGCCAAGCAATTCTTAAAGAGCTAGGTTTTTTTCACTGCACAGTTAACTGAAATTTTTGATCCTTAGATTAATTCCTCTCAAATAAACCTTGACTGAATGAAAGTGACCATTAAATGACATGTGCTTGGAATGACTGTAGAAGCAGCTGAAAAAGCTTACTCCCTGGTTAAGTAATGTAGACACAATTCCTGAATTCCAGCTGCTGAACTGAGTACTCAATGAGTGCTGTGAGGACTCACATTCAAGTTTAGACTGAGTAATTATGAAGGACATTTCCAGCAACTCTCGAATTTTACCTCAAATGAAAACACATTAGTGTGATAGAATATGTTTGTAGTTTTTAACAGCTCCGAAGCTTTTAATACAAATGGATAACTGCAAACCCAGGTTTGACTGGAGTTTTCAGGTATTTTCCAGTGACTAAGAAGCCAGAATCTCAGTTGAAAACTCAGACACTTTGAGAGGGGAAGAATTTTCTATTGAAAAGTATTTGTATTTTCTGCACTTTGGTAGCAGTGTAAGCCCTTGCTTTTTGGGGAAAGAACTGCTCCTAAAGCAAATGAGATTCAGATGCCTTGAAGCCAGAACAGTGGCTCAATTAAGGATTTTTTTTTTTTTTTTCAGGATTAGTTTAAGTGCTCATTCTCAAGATCCTTTTTTCCAGCTCAGCTGAGAATAGTGGCAAATACAACGCCTGTCAGTCCTGGAATGTTGCCATCCAGGGATCTTGAAGCAAATTAAGCAAAGATGCCAGTTTAGAAGCCTCATCTTTTGGTTTTTGCACTTTGTTATTGGCATTATGCAGAATCATACTGCAGGACAGTGTATCACACATATGCCTTGCCAGTATTCTGGTAGAAAGATCTAGGGGTTTCTGAGGCTCAGAATCTGCTCTGTTCTGCTGCTGAAGTGATACAAGGCCTGAAGATCTATGCACCTTATCCTTCTTTCCTCAGGATTGAGAAGAAAGGGATTCTGGAAGCATACTTTCATTAAAAGACGAGATCAGGACTTTTATTTTTTATTTTCCTCGATATACAATGTTGTGCTGAAATAAACTTAAGTTTTATTAAACTTTGCCTTCTTCCAAGGATCCACAAAAAAAGTATAAGAAAACTGTATCCAAAAGCAAGGATGTTACTAGCAAAGCTAATTTTAGTATGTACCACTGATAAGGAGCACACAAATTTGAATGCATTTGATTAAACTTTTACCTGTGAAGTACCATCGTAATAGTCATACTTTGAACAACACTGAAGATAACAGGAACAATAGCTATTTTAGTAGATATAATGTCACACACAGAGAAACTGCCTGTGAGTGCCATTACTCATTATCAACCACCACAAGGGTGTATTTGACTATGTGCTCTTCATTTAATAACATACCGCAGCTGGCAGTTACTGACTGCTATTTGAAACATGTAAGAATTATGTTCATGGTAGGTATCTAGACTAACTGTGAAGCTGAAAGTCATTAATCCTATTATTTTCTGCCTCTAGAGATACATTGTGTGCCTGGGGCCTCCAGCAAAAGAAAGACGTGAGAGGTTAGCGAGGGCAGAGGAGAGGGTCCAGAGGAAGGCCACGAAGGTGATCTGTGGCACCTGTGCCATGGATAGGCTGAGAGAGCTTTGTCAGTTCAGCCTGGAAATGAGAAGTCTCTGAGGATACTTTCCAGTCTCCTTGAAGGGAACTTCAAAAAAGATGGAGAATGATTTTTTCCACCAGTAGATAGAGTTATGACAAGGAGGAATGGTTTTAAGCTAAAAGAGGGTAGGTCTAGTCTAGGTGTTAGAAAGGAATTCTTTATCCAGGGGGTAGTGAGGCAGTAGCACAGGTCACTCAAAGAAGTTGTGGATGCCCCATCCCTGGAAGTGTTCAAGACCAGATTGGATGGGGCTCTGAGCAACCTGCTCTGGTGAAAGGTGTCCCTACCCTTGGCAAAGGCTTGGAAATAGTCTTTAAGTTTCCTTCCAACCCCTGTGATTCTATTATTATATATAAAGAGATATCTTCAAATATTGCACATATATGCATATGTATGCTGAGCATAGTTGAGAAACTATGGATGTGTGTGTATGTGAGTATCAGAGTGTGTGTTGTTTGGGGTTTTTTGTTCTCTTCTGTATTTTTAAAGTTTTTTTAAAGTTTGATTTTAGCCTTCTGGTTTACTTTTTGCAATGGNTGTGAGTATCAGAGTGTGTGTTGTTTGGGGTTTTTTGTTCTCTTCTGTATTTTTAAAGTTTTTTTAAAGTTTGATTTTAGTCTTCTGGTTGTTTACTTTTTGCAATGGAATTTTTTACGATTTTTACATAAATAAGTTATTATTATCATAACTGTTTTTTCATGTTTATTTTTTTTTATAAAGAAGAGACTGTTGATGGACTGTTGGGTTAACCAGTGTGGTTAGAGAGGAAGATTTTCTTCTTCCAATCCATGGTCAGTGTTGGAATTCTATAAATGTCGAGGTCTGTAAATAAACTTTCCCTTTTTTCCTTTGGACAGCTCAGCATGAGAGTGTCGTTCCTTTGTGTCATACTGCCACAAGTGTGTATTTACATACACAAGCTAGCTCTTGCAATAGGTGAAAATAGAAGCCCTTCTCACTGTCTAATCTTGATTAATTTTCTAAATGAAGTCCAAATTTAGCACTCAAATGTTATGTCATAATGCTTACTGCATTAAAAGGCTGAATGAAGATTACAGAGACATCCTTGACCTTTGATCCTTTTCTCAGCTCTTGCAATTAAATACCACAAGATTTGTTTGGTCATTCTCATTACCTTTGGAATTAGCACCACCAGGTTAATATTACTTTGACAGGTGCTAACACTAAACATGCACCAAATATGCAAATTTCATTAGTTTCTCTCTATAGTGGGAATATCTGAACAATAAGTTCAGTTTTCAGTGTTAGAAATAAGTTCTGTCTGTTAAATCTGCCTACAAGCTTTAAAAGAAGACATTAAAAAACTAAAGCAAATTTATTTTTTTCAGACTACCATCAATTTGGGATATATTTACTAAAAACGAGTTACTCTTTTGTCATTCTATAGACACCATTGGAACTGAAGAAACAGCTCATTATGAAAAGGAATCTTTGCAAGCATGAGTCTTATTTACCTGCTGCCTACATGTGAACTCTGATTTTATGATAATAGAACAAGGAAGTGAAATATTTTAATCCAAATTATTTAGCTGTTATGAGATGTCATTTTATTACTTCTAGCACATCAAATCTGGAGTCACTTTGAGATCTCACATGACTTCTCCAAGTACTCTACTCTCTTCACACTGAACTACTGAATCATGTGCATCAGCAATCCTTCAAAAAAACCTGCTATTTTGACATTGCCAGACTCAGCAAGTAATTTGCTTCTTTCATGCCCTACATTTCCAAGGCAATGTTTCATTAATATCAATATCAGTATTTTTTCCTCCAGTTAGCTCCATACTCTCTTACTTGTGCTTTTGACCAGGAGACAGAATTTCTATAAAATTATTTACAGGGTGGCCAAAAATAAAAAGAAACTGTTAAATGTATCAGAAAAATTAAATGAAATTAATTCATTAATTAAATTCTATTTAATTGAAGTCTACTTATTTTTCACTGCTAATCTCACCACTATTTTCTCCTTCATTGATTTTGTTAAAACTATAACAAGTTTCCAAATGTCCACCTGATTTGCATTTGAATTTTCCTGAACACTTCTCCTCACAGGTATATAATAATAAAAAAAAACCCTCCAACCACTTTTTTTTTAATTTTTCTCACCATGACATCCTCTTAATTTACTCAATTTTCTGTAGCACACACAAACAACCGCTAGACAAGTAATTATGCCTCAGCTTCAAGACTTGTGATAAAGATGTTTCTCCTTTCTTTCTATATCAGATAAAGATATCCCAGTTTTTTTGGTGGTTTTTGTTTGTTTGTTTGGTTGGTTGGTTTGGTTTTGGGGTTGTTTGGTTGGTTGGTTTTTTTTTTTTTTTGTTTGTTTGTTTT